>PVKA01000062.1:0-214657 GCA_004027165.1 Ctenomys sociabilis
TTTCTTTCGTATTCTATTGAAGTACAAATATCAATGAGACAGTTTTAGGACATATTAAAAGGACGGATTTGATAAATTAATACACTGCAAACTGTTTTCATAATGTTTTGGTATTGTACAAGGTGCACACATGATATTATACTTACAAACATTATTATCACAGATGTCTCCAAACAGTGAATTAAGAGAGTATAGCTGTTTACATATCTCATTTTTATACCTGAATTATATCAAAGATTCAATAATTAATAATTTCTAACTTGTTATTTTCCTAGTGGTTGTCCATAGTACAAGAAGCTGACATAATATCCTGTTCAACCACCATTAGTGCCAATCTTGCCTCTCATAGAATTATGTAGAAGCACAGTGTATCTATCCCAACTGTACTGTCCATACACACATATCATGATTCTTCCTTTCTATACCCCTTCCTTTGTCTAGACCTGGCAAAGATGGGCACTCCATTGTCATTCAACCAATTTAGGTGACTGAATTCAATCAAACACAGTCTAGCATTCCACAACAATAGTGAGTTATCTGAAGAAGTTGTCTACCGGAGCCATTTACAGCTCAACTTATTATGGCCCCGGGTTGTATAAATGATTTTTATACTTTTCTGCTGGATGGTCAAGACTCAGGTAGAGAAAGACCTATATATGAAAACATGTAGTTTTTGTTTCTGATGAGGTCAGTGAAGTTCCCTCAGGGTTTATCTTGTAATCCTGTATCTTATTCTGTAGATCCTTTGTCTGTGTCATCCATGAGGATGAGTCACAGCCAATGTTTCACCAGTTTGCTCTCTATAAGAGCCTGAGAGAAAGATTTTTCTGCATGTGACTCTCCCCAGGCACACTATAGAACTTCATCTCTTTCCTCTGTGGTTCCATAATCTCCTTCTTCAGAAAATTTGGGGCTCAACTGACTTTCATGAAGTTATAGTACAGGTTCTCCTGTCCTGAGTCTTCTCTGTCTTTGGAAGGCTAGGACAAAAATGTTGGCTGGCCTTGTGGCTCTTCTATTTCTCCCACTTTGATCTGTGAACTTAGGTTGTTAACCATCTAGAAGAAAAGCTGCTTTGTACCCTGTAGCATATGCCATTCATTTAGCCTTATCTGACTCAATTGTTTTTAGTTTTTGTACATGTCTATTTGTATTTCTTCTTTTCACTTCTTATACTAGGGAGATTATATGATATTTACACATGTGTGTCTGGTTTATTTCACTTGTGAGTGTATGTTCAAGTGGCATCCACTTCAATATAAATACTTCAAGCATATCATTCTTAACAGCTGAGTAATGCTGCATTACATAGAAATACCACATCTTTTTCAACCACTCCTCATGTGATGGACATTTTGACTATTTCCAAGATTTTGTTATCAAAAATTGTGATGCTATAAGCATAGGTACACATACATCACTATGATATAATATTTTCAGTTCCTCTGGGAAAATTTCCAGTAGGAGGATAGCAGGCTTGAATGGCATTTCCAGTCCTACTCTTTTGAGGAGTCTCCACACTGACCTCCTCAATGGTGGTACCAGTCTACATTCCCACCAGCAATGCAGTGTCCCCTATTCCCCACAACCTCTCCAACATTCGTTGTTGATTGATTTCCTTATGATAGCATTCTTTCTGGAGTGAGATGGTACCTCAGTATTGTTTTTATTTGCATTTCACGGGTGACTAGGGATGTGGAGCATTGTTTCACATGTTTATTCGCTTCTTTAATTTCGTCCTCTGAGAAGTGTGTATTCATCTCAGATGCCCATTTCTGAACTAGGTCTTTAAATGTGAGGGCCATGTTATATCTTAGTTCTTTATATATTCTAGATAGCAGACCTTTGTCTGATTGCTTATTAGTTAGGAATTTTTTCATTATTTGTGGGTTGTCTTTTCATGCTGTTGACCATTACTTTTAATGTGCCAGAATTCCTCAAGAAGAGTTGATCCCAGGTTTTGATTCTTTCAAGTGTTTCCCATGCAAATGTATGTTTTTTCCTGAACTCTTTACCTACCCCTGTGTTTTCAAGAGTTCCTCCTACTTTCTCTTCCAGGAGATTGAGTGTTAATGTTTTAATTGAGTGTTAATCTTTAATCCATTTTGACTTTAACTTAGTGCATGGTGATAAAGCTAGGTCAAGTTTTAGTTTTTGGCAAGTAGAAAGCCATGTTTTCCAGCACCATTTGTTAAAGAGGCTATCTTCCTGCCAATAAGTATGTTTGGCCCCTTTTTCAAAGATGAGTGTGTTCATAGATGCTTCTGCAACTTCTAAGCGATTCCATTGATCCTCAGGTCTATTTCATTACCAATACCATGTGGATTTTATTACAGCAGCTTTGTAGTATAATTTCAAGTCAGGAATTGTGATGCCTCCTGCTTTGTCTTTATTGACCAAGATTGCCTTTGCTATTCTAGGTCGTTTGTGGTTCCAAATAAATTTTAAGAATGATTTCTCTAGGTCTCAGAGGTATGTTGGTGGCAGTTTTATAGGGATTGCATTAAATCTGTACAGCAATTTTGGGAGTATGGCCATCTTCATGATGTTGGTTCTTCCTATCCAGGAGCATGGAATATCTTTCCATTTTCTGAAATCCTCTATAATCTCTTTTCAAAGGGTGTTGTAATTTACCATGAAAAGATCTTTGACTTCCTTGGTTAAGTAAATTCCAAGGTATTTCATTTTCCGTGGTGCTATTATAAAAGGTATTGTTTCTATTGTTTTCCTTTCAGTGTGCTTATTATCTGTGTAGAGGAATGCTATTGGCTTTTGAGTACTGATTTTGTATCCTGCTATGCTACTACATTTCCTTATCAGTTCTAGGAGTTTCTTGGTGGAATTTTTTGGGATGTTCCAAGTAAAGTATCATGTCTTCTGCAAATAGTGATAATTCAACTTCTTCTTTACCTATTCTTATTGCCTTTATCTCTCCCTGTTTCTAATGCTTGTTGCTAACGATTCCAAAACTATATTGTATAAGAAGGGTGATAGAGGACATCCTTGTCTTTACCTGATTCAAGACTAAAAGCTTTCAGTTTTTCCCCATTTAGGATTAGCTTCTGGATTGTCATAGATGGCTTTTATCAAGCTGAGGTAGAGTTCATCTATTCCAATTTTCTGTAGGACCTTAAACATGAATGAGTGTTGGATTTTGTCAAAGGCTTTCTCTGCATCAATTGAGATGATCACGTGGTTTTTAGATTTCAGTCTATTCATATAGTGTATTACATTTATAGATTCTCAAATATTGAACCATCCTTGCATCCCTGGGATAAATCCTACCTGATCGTGGTGTATGATCTTCTTGATGACTTGCTGTATTCTATTTGCCAGGATTTTATTGAGTATTTTTGGGTCTATGTTCATGAGAGAGATTGGCCTGTAGTTCTCCTTCTTGGTTATGTCTTTCCCTGGTTTTGGAATCAGTGTTATACTTGCCTCCAGCAATGATTTTAGGAGGACTGCTTCCTTTTCAATTACGCTGAAGAGTTTGTGGAGTGTAGGGATTATATCTTCTATAAATTTCTTGTAGAATTCAGCTGTGAATCCATCAGGACCTGAATTTTCTTTGTTGGTAAGGTTTTTATTACATTTTGTATTTTGTTGGCTTATTGAGAGTTGTTATATCTTCTTGGTTCAGTTTTCTTAATTTGTACCTTTTGAGGTATCTGTGCATTTCTTCTGTGTCTTCTATTCTATGAGTGTAAAGATTTTCTAAGTAACTGTTGATAATCTTCTGAATTTCCACTGGGTTTGTGGTTATTTTGCCCTTGTACTTGAACTTTTTCTTTCCTCTTTTTGATGAGGTTGGCTAGAGGCTTATCAACTTTATTTAGTCTATCAAAGAACCAACTTTTTGATTTGTGGATTCTTTGAACTGTTTTCTTTATCTCAATTGAATTAATTTCTGCTTTAATCTTTATGGTTTCTTCCTGTCTTTGCGCTCTGGGTTTTGTTTGCTCTTCTTTTTCTAGTTTTTGTGGGTGCAACATTAGTGTGCTAATTTGTTCCCTTTGTGTTTTCCTAATGTGTGCGTTCATAACTATGATTTTTCCCTCTAAAACCTCCTCACGTAGCATCCCATAGATCCCAAAAAGTTGTGCTTGAATTTTCAATGAATTGTAGATATTATAGAATTTCTTGCTTATTTTCTCCTGTGACCCATTAATTACCGAGTAGGATGTTGTTTAGTTTCCATGAATTCAAAGAGTTTTTCTGGTTTTGTTTGTCATTTATTTCCAGTTTCATTGCACTGTGGTCAGATAATATGCATGGGATAATTTCTATTTTCTTGCATATACTTATGTATCACCTCTGGACTAGTATGTGGTCTATTTTGGAAAATGACCTGTGTACAGCTGAAAAAAATATATATTCAGCTGTGGTTGTGTGGAAAACTCTGTGTATGTCCTCCAGATCCATTTGTTCAAAGCTCTGGTTCAGTTCTGCTACTTCTTTGCTAATTTTTTGTCTGGTTGATCTATCTTTTTGAGATAAGGGTGTGTTAAGATCTCCTGTTAAGATTGTGTTCTTAGATATTAGGTTTCTCATGTTCATTAAGATTTGTCTTACATAGTTGGGTGCTCCTGTGTTTGGTGCATAGATATTTATGAGTGCTATCTCCTGCTCTTGTATTTTTCCCCTGACCAATATATGCAGGCCTTTGTCTCATTTGATCCTTCTTGGTTTGAAGTTGAGACCATCTGAGAACAGAATTGTTACTCCTGCTTTTTTCTGAGCTGCTGGGTCCTGTAGTATTGTTTTCCATCCTTTGACTTTGAGCCTATGAACAATATGTTGTATACAAGAAGCACACTTAACTCCTTTTGAGTTAACTCAAAAGGAGTTAAGTGTGCTTCTTGTATACAACATATTGTTGGATTTTGTTTCCTAATCCACTCTGCCAGTCTATTTCTCTTATTTGGAGAATTGAGTCCATTTACATTGATGGTTATAATTGAAATGTGTTGACTTATGTTTGTCAGTATATTTACCTAGGTTATTTACTCCTTTGTATCCTGTGTTTAATTGTCTGTCCTGTTTAGTGGGTTCCTTCCACTCTCATTCATGGAGTTCTGGTCATTGTGGTCTCTCTCAAGAACATCTTCCAGCAGCCTGTGAAGGGATGGCTTTGTCATCATGAAATTCTTTAGTTGTTCTTTGTTGTGGAAGTATTTCACTTCTCCATCAAACTTGAAAGAGAGTTTTGCAGGGTATACTAGTCTGGGCTGGAATTTGTTTTTGTACAGGACTTGAAGAACTCTGCTCCATGCTCTCCTTGCCTTTGTGGTTTGTGTAGAGAAGTCGGCTGTAATTCTGATCAGTTTTCCTTTAAATGTGATCTTCTTTTTCCCTCTAGCAGCTTTCAGTATATTATTTTTGTGTTGGATTTCTGGAATCTTGGTTATTATATGTCTCAGTGTGTTTCTACTTCGGTTGAAGTTATTTGGTGTTCTGTATGCTTCGGTTACCTGAATGTTGGATTGTTTCCTCATATTTGGGAAGTTTTCTTTTTTTTTTTTTTTTAAATGTTTTTGGACTTTTTTTTTTTTTTCGGAACCAGGGACTGAACTCAGACCCTTGTGCTTGCCAGGCAAGCGCTGATTCTACTGAGGTATCTCCCCAGCCCCTTGGGAAGTTTTCTATGATTACTTCTCTCCAAATTCTTTTTATGTCATTTGTATTGACTCCTTCATTCTCATTGATACCAATTATTTTCAGATTGTTCATCCTGGCATCATCTTGCAGTTGATGGATTATTTTTTTCCTGCATTCTCATTGTTTCTAAGAGATCCTTTCATACCTTTTCATTAGCTGCACTGATATCTTCAAGATCTGAATCTCGGTCTTCACTTTCACTCAAATGGTTTTCATGACTTGTGATTGCTATTTTTAGTTCTTTTATTTCTCTTTGACTCTGTTTCATGTGTTTTATTTCTTTTCTGTATTCCTCATTCACAGAATCCATCATATTTCTTATCTCCTCAATTTCTTTTTACCCATGTCTTCTTTAGAGGTAGTTATTAATTCTTTTTCTGCAGTGTTTCTTCCAAGTTGGCTTTCATCTGCATATTTCCAGACTTGTTTCTGTATTTCAGATGATTTCAAAGAATTTCTTTTTTTTCAAGAATTTCTTTGATTTCAGAAATTATTTCTACTTTGAGTTCCTCATGACCTTTCTGCTGTTGTTTCTTTGCTTTAGATGCTGGAACAGTGCTCTCAGCACTTGTTTTGGGTGAGTATTGTTTTTCCACCCAATGTTTCTGGATTTGATTCTTTATTTTAGATACTATGTATTCAGATATTTCTTTTTTATTTGAGGAATTAATTCTCGTCTGATTTCCTCTATAACTTTCTGCTGTTGTTCCTTTGCTGCTGTGTCTGTTAATTCATTCATTTCAGCTGAGCTAGTGTCCTCTGCACCTTCTGGTGGACTCGAGGCCTGAGATTGTGCTTTTCTCCTTGTCATTTTGTAGAGCACTGACCTCTGACCTGTGGTGCAGCTATAACCTTAGTGTGTAATGAGATTCAGGTGGCAGTCTATTAAGTTTGAGATTATCCAGTTATGCCTGTCCTTTATCTAGCTGTTGTGTTCAGTTCCTTTTTGCTGCAGCTCCTGTGGTTCCCCTCTGTTGGTTCCCTGGTCAAGTGAGCATGAACTAAAGCAGGATGCAGAGCAAGGAGTGCAAATTCGCACTATCTTGGCTGGCTTTGGTGCGAGGATCCAGAAAGTTGCCAGAGTCAGTCCTCCTGTCTCAGGCAGGTTGCTTTCTTGGTGAGCAGGCCTGGGGTTTGGTGGGTCTGTTGAGCTCCCAAAAAGTATAGTGGATATTCTTATTCATTGGGTAGGCTCTGCTGGGTCAGCCAACCTATGTTGGGTCCAGGACCATGTACTGGAACTGCAGAAGGCTGGGAAACATCCCTCTGGAGCATGGGGCCTGTAGCCCTCACTCACAGGCTGAGCTGCGCTGGGTCTCGGGCCATGGGGTGGAACTTGGGATCACTAGGAAATGTTCCTCTGGGGTGACGTGCATGGAGATCTCACTCTAGGCTGAACTTTGCTGGGTCTGGGGCCACGAGGGGGAGGACAGGGGATTATTGCACAATGTCTCTCTGGCGGGTGGACCTGGAGCTCTACACTCACTTAACTTGATGCTCAGGGAGTCGGGGAAATTCCCACTCACTCAGTGGGATTTAGGGCAGAGGATCTGGGGAGGTGCTGGTGAGTGAGCCCTGAGGTTTCAGGCCAGTCACTGGCTTGGAGGGCTTGAGGGCAGGGATCCGTGCAGCACGGGCAGGAAGAAGCCAAAGGCTCTCCCTCAGACTCACCACACACTCACTGATCTGGGAAGCCTGGTGAGTTGTGCAAATTCCCACTCCCTAGGAGGGTTTGGGGCAGATTCCAGGAGGCCGCTGGAGTTGGCCTGCTGTCTCAGGCTGTTCTCTTGGGCTTGGCGGGCATGGGCTGGATCCAGGAAGAAGCAGTTTATACCCTGAAGATGACAGTCCTTAGGATGTAACTTCTTCCTTATTTATAGGAAATGTAGTAATAATGGAGGCAAAAACATAGTTTGAGAGAGAGAAGAGTTAATAGGTTCACTTATTTATTAATTTATTTCTAGGAAATATTTGTGGAATTGTTTAAAATATATGGCATTTAGTAAGATCTATAGGTTTAATTGTGATTTGAGAATCAAAATCAGAATGGATAATCATTACTGCATTTTAGCACTTTGTGTATTTGTTTGTTTGTTTGTTTGTTTGCATTTGCACTATTCTTTGGAATAGCTTTCTTTATTTCTGACTTGACTTTTAAATTGCACCCGAAGTCTTCTTGACAGTGCCACTATAATTTTCTGAGCTGTGATCCATGGGTTTCTGGCCTTTCCCAGCCACACATGGGCAGAGGAAGAAAAGCTATTTCTGTTGACTAGCGAGTATATTCCTGTCTTTGGCTATTGCTACAGAAGAACTGAAACTGAGTTAACAGAGTCACAATTGATTGTTGGATCTGGAAGAAAACTTGCTAGAGGTTTCAATACTTCTCTTCATTATATATTCAAAGCAGGCCCAGGATGTCAAGAGATTATCATAGTATCACCTGTCAGGGTCATGATGAGAATGCTGGCCAGTGACTCCTAGTCCAGGGATCTTCAGGGTCTGGAGCACAGGAGCTCTAGTTTTGGTTCACTGTCCCATGGAAACATAATAAAAGGCCCGCAGGGGAAGTGCAGCTTTGTATTGTGGACTGGACATATATTCCAAGTACATGGGATAGCTTCTGATGCATGAGATATGTATTAGAAATGTTTATTGAGTGAAGTTACTCCACATGTCCATGCCAAAATCAGTTATTGGCAAAGGAAACAGAATCACATTGAGTAGAAAATGTCTTTCAATGTGCGTTTCAAAATACACAGAAATACATATTCTTATATTTATTTTGGGTTGATTTTTGCATATGAAGGCAAAGACTGAAATGTATTCTTTTGCATATGGAAATACATTTTCCCAGTGTTACATATTGAAGAGGACACTCTTTCTCCATTGTGCATTTTGTGTACATACATGTGTGTGTGTGTATGTGTGTGTGTATGTGTGCCCTTTGTGGAAAATTAGCTGACCCATCCAAGTTTAGGTTTATTTCTAGGCCATAGCTCTCTATTCTGTCTCACAGGTCTACACACTTGTTTTATGAGGCCACCATAGTCTTTTGGTTAATGTTGCTTTATAATATAATTTTAAATCAGGAAATGTATTGCTGCTAACATTTTGATATTTCAGAATAACACTGAATAATCAGGATCTTTTTATTCAATATGAAGTTTAGAATTTTTTTCTTTGAAGAATGACTTTAGAATTTTGATGGAGATTGTACTGCATCTGTATTCCTTTAGATGATATGGTGAAGCAGGGTGCCTGTAAGAATGTAACAGTGAAGACCTGACAGGTGATGTTTGCTGACATCAAGAAACTCCAAAGGCAAATCACTAGAGGTGGAACCTCATCTTCTTAGAGTAAATTTCCAACTTACTGGTGAAAACATCCACCTCATTATGCCATCTTGTGTAAGAGAGGCTAGTGTTTTCAGATATTATGGGCAGTAAAACTCCAGGTTAGAATTTCTGGGGGGAGATTACCATTGACAGAACTTCTGTGTAACATGAAACTATGTATTATTCCCATTTGGTTATACCATGGGAGACCTTATTTATTCTTAACTTAAAATCATACTGAATCTGCTAAATGGACTCTAGTGAGTTGTGCCAGAATCCAGAGTGACTCTTGGGGGAGGGTCTTTTGCCTGTGCTTCATGGCAAAACAAACTAGGTGTAGATGAATTTTTTTAAAAATTTATTTATTTATTTATTTATTTTTATTTATTTATTTTTTATTTTATTGAACTACAAATGTCAATCAGACAGTTTCAAGACATCTTAACAAGACAGATTTGATAAATTAATACATTGCAAACTATTTTCATAATGTTTTGCTATCGTACAAGGTACATACATGATATTATATTTACAAATATTATTTTAGCAGATGTCTCTTATCAGTAAATTAAGAGTGTAGGTGCTTACTTATCTTATTTTTTATACCTGAATTATATCAAAAATTCAATAATTATTTTCCTAGTGGATGACCATAGTTCTAGAAGCTGACATAATATCCTGTCCAACCACCATTAGTGCAAATCTTGCCTCTCATAGGGTTATGCAGAAGCACAGCGTTATCTATCCCAACTGTACTGTCTATACACATACATGATTTTTTGTTTCTATACCCCTGCCTTTGTCTACACCTGTCAAAGGTGGGCACTCCATTGTCATTCAACTAACTTAGGTGCTTGAACTCGACAATACAATCCAACACAGTCCAGCATTCTACAACAATAGTGAGTTATTCAAAGAAGTTGTCAACCATAGCCATATACAGCTCAGCTTAATATTATGGTCCCACGATGTATACTTCATTTTTATGCTTTTCTGCTGGATGGTTAAGACCTAGATAGATCAAGATTTATATACCAACACATGAACTTTATGTTTCTTATGTGGTCAGTGAAGTCCTCTCAGGGTTTATCTTGTAGTCCTGTACATTATTCTGTAGATCCTTTGTCTGTGTCATCCATGTGGATGAGTCACGGCCAATGCTTGACCAGTTTGTTCTCTGTGAGAGCTTGAGAGAAAGTTTTCTCTTCATGTGACTCTCCCCAGGCATGCTATAGAACTTCAATCTCTTTCCTCTGTGGCTCCATAATCTCCTTGTTCAGAAAATTAGAAACTCACCTCAGTTTCATGATGTTGCAGTACAGGTTCTCCTATGTCCCGAGTCTTTGATGACCTTGAAAGGCTAGGGCCAAAATGTTGGCTGGCCTTGTGGCTCTTCTATTTCTCCAACTCTGACTTGTGATCTTAGGTTGTTAACCATCCAGAAGAAAAGCTGATTAGTATCCTGCAGCATATGCCATTCACTTTGCCTTATCTGATTTTACTTATTGTACGTTTCCTTTTGTATTTCTGCTTTTCGCTTGATATACTAAGGAAACTTTACGATATTTACACATGTGTGTCTGGTTTATTTCACTTATCAGTATATGTTCAAATGGCATCCACTTCAGTATAAATGCTTCAAAGTTATCATTCTTAATAGCTGAGTAATACTCCATTATATAGAAATACCACATCTTTTTCAACCATTCTTCATGTGATGGACATCTTGGTTGTTTCCAAGATTTTGCTCTCACACACTGTGCTGCTATAAACATAGGTACATATATCTCTATGATAGAATGTATCCAGATCCTTTGGGAAAATTCTCAGTAGGGGCATAGCCGGCTTGAATGGGATTTCTAGTCCTACTCTTTTTGTAGATGAAATTTTGATTTGCCTATGTACTTGTACAAACATAAACAATCATACCTGCTGGGAATGTTCCATGCAATTTTATATGCACTTGTTCATCCTTACCAATGTTGTGAGCAACATTTATTTGATATTATCTCAGGAACACACAGATAATGATGACATTGTTAAAGGACAGAAAGCAAGTGCACTCCACTTAACAATTTTTTTAAAAGCATCTGACCATCATAACTGTGAAGTACTTTATTAACACAGCAAATTGAGAGCACATTTGAAATCCTAGTTGTAATGATATTTTGTCTAGAGGACACTGATTTTTATTTCACCATGCTGCTTCTGTAAGTAGAAAAGAAACAGAATTATGATCAAATTGTTAATCTAATGAAAAATCATTTGTATTACTTTTTATTACTTGGGCTGACACCTGGTGAATAAGATAGCCACATATTATTTAGAAGTGCTCTGCAGGGAAAGAAAAGGCAAAATCTCTATTAACCATCTGTCAAGTGTTTAAAATTATAAAGCCTTGGGGGTTCAATTTTATTATTACTTATGATGTAGGACCTACTTTAGCCAGAATAAATTTCAGAATTTTTAAAGTCAGAGAGGAACATGGATGTCTGGTTAAAAGGGCTTTTGAAAGGTTATAGTCATGGATAGTTAAAAAATGTTGACAAGTGCAGTTAGTCCAGCTGAACATTTGAGATCTGTCAGAGCTAACAGATGCAGAGCATGACATGCCAGGACCGAAGGGAGGTGAAGTGTCTTCAGTAAATGCATTGCCTATTTTTTCTATAGCATTGGTTGGAAGATGCACAGAGTGAAATTAAGTATTCTGCATGCAATCTGTCACAGTCCAATGCCTTCACATTGAATGTGATATGGGTGTTTCACTGGAAACTTTCCAACCATCTTCTTTTATTCTCTTTTATAAGTGTGCTAGGTACAGACAGAAGGCCTTAGAGATCTAATGTAACTTTCCAAATCCAAGTTCTTCCCTCCAGGGAGATTTATCAATCAGACTTCTGACAGGAGGCTCAGGACACATGGAGATCAGTTTCTGAAGGCAATTTAATGAGGAGTGATTCACAGAGGCATATGTAGGGCCTTGGATTTCAAGAGAACATGCTGAGACACCCAGAGACTAATGAATGTTAAAACTTGGAATCTATCTCCTTTCTAAGAATCCAAGGAAATGAAAGCTGGAATCATGGAGAAGTGGCTGCCCTAGTTACAGCACAACTTCAGGGTTACAGATGCCTCTATAATTGTGATGCTACAATTTAAAAAGGTTGAGTGGAGAGCACCCAAAGCTTAGTTTCCTACCTACGTGTAGTCTCTTGGGAGTATATCTGATGTAGGGGAATGAAACTCCTGATGTGAAAGGTACCTAGGACAAGTTTGAGTTCCCTAAAATCAAAGAATGTGTTTTAGAAACAAACAAGGTTAAGAACAGAATATCTACTGGAGGAAAGAAAGTTCCTGTCCAAAAGAGGGACAGAAGGGAGGCCCGAGCAGGTTGTCCCTAAGAAGCTGTCTCTTCTAGGGTTTTTTATTAAGTAAATCACGTGGTGAGGCAAGAGGAAGGTGGAGAACATGGGAACTCGCTTAGATGGGCATGAGGTGGGGCAAAACTGTGGTCAATCAAGGAGATTACAAGCACCATTGTTCAGGTAAAATTGATTCAATCCAGGACCAAATGGGGAAGTGAGTCATGGGACAGGGTCTCTTCCTGTTGGGAACTGAGTTAGTGACTTTTTCAAGGTGATTGATATCTATTTAGAATATCGATCGCTGATGCCCACCTTTAGGAAAGTATGTGGCTGCATTTGTTTATTCTTCTGTCTTGAGATCTGTCCCAAAGTGGGAGTGTGTGTCTCTTCCAAAGTTGCAAAGTCACCTTGTCTTCCATCTTGTCTCCTTGAGGGCTTGGCCCTGTCTGACTGCCTAGAATATTTGTATCTAATTTATCTGCCTACACCACATCCTATTGGGTGGACCTATTCAGACACAACATGGAAAGGTACTTTGGTGATGGAGTCAAAATAGCACCCCACAGAACAGGGTAGGAGAGAATTACAGGGGACACAAAAGGCTGATGTAAAGGAGAATTTGTAAGCCTGGTGAGAAATCCTGGACAGAGATTGAAGACCACATAACTCAGTGGTCTTCAATACTTCCTGAGCTGATGCATTGGTCTCTTCTGGGCTCCAAAAAACACCAGGAGGACTCTAATCTCAGGCTTTGTGAAAGTACTATTTCACTTTGGAATTCAACAAAAGAATGAAAAAGGTGAAAATGAACTGGACTTTGATGGCTGGAAAGTCTGCATTAGTGGTTATGCTAGTTTATCTGCCTTTGCACTTACCCATTTCTTCAGGTGAACAGCATCATTTAGAGCTGGAGAAAGTGCTTAAATGTTATAGATCACAGAGATGCTTTTGAGGGGACTCAATTACTTTCTAGAACTAGATTGGCAGAGAGGGAGAAACATGGAATCCTTGGAGGAAAAATGGAGGTGGAACTCATCAGTACGACTGAGAGGTTAACTCAGACCTGCTCCAGTTCATGGGCCTGAAGTAGCTTGAACTGCCTCCTTGGACTAGCAGGACAAAGGTAAGCATGAAAGTGAAGGCTGCTAGTTCCTATCCCTGTGCGACTGAGCTGCACACCTGTCCCCAGCCTGTAGTATCCTTTAAGTCTCTAGATCACCACTACTCCCAGCTGGCTAGGGTCCAAGATACAAAAAAGGTACTTTACAGTGAAGTAGTCCCAGGACTTTCTCAGCTTCAGATGGATACAGCTTGAGCATGTAAACTTTCTCTACTGAGTTCTGAAGGTAAAGTAAGAGATAATGGTTATGTCAATAAACTTCAATATTGAAATGCATGACTTTTCACTCCATCTTAGTGTTCATTATATGGACATAATTCATTTTTAGTGTTTTCATATTTTTCCTTGGGAACTCAAGACAACAATGTTTTAGTTTTTATATTATATTCTATATTAGAATACTTATGAAGTTAGAAGGTGCCACAGTGAAATGATCCTATCATTTAATTAAAATATTCTGATTCCTTATCTAACAAAGTATGACAAATCCAACTAAAATTAATTATACTGACAATGAAACACTGTAGAATATGATCTCTGTCATCCTGTGCTCTGAATTAGATAAAACAGAACCAAGCAACTCTTTCACTGTATAAAGAGAAAAAAAATAAATTGATCTAACTGGAAAAAAATATTACAGAATGTTTAGCAAGGAACATTTCTCAGTTTGGTGAAATTGATTCACATATTTATATTAAAATTTAAATAGTGAGATACAATTTTTAAGAGATATGTCCAATGCTAAGGGATTTTTTGAAATGTTTATTTAAGTGCAGGGAGATAGATTTTTGGCTAATGGGAAGATAGACAAGAGGTAGAGGGAAAAAGGAGGACAAGGAAGGAATCAGGACTTGAAAAGAATTAGGTGTGTTATATACATATATAAATTTCTGACACTGAATGTGAGTATTGTATATTGCACATGGGTACTAACAGAACTTTAAATATTGGAAAAGAAATACTCATTTAGGTTCATTACATGTGCTCATGCTATTATATATTTGTATTCATCTATACTTCATATATTTTATCAAATTTATGACTTATCTAGCTATTTACCTACTCTAGGACACCTGAATATACCTCCATCTAATTACCATATGTTCTCAAACTAAAAAACTGAAAATGGATTAATAAACAGACTCTTCAAGTAGATGAACAAAAATAAAATGACATATATGCCTGAAATGTCATAAATCATTACACAAAAGCAAATGCTTTGAACTTAAAATAAATGTACTGATTAGGAAAGACCTTGGGCCTCCCCTGCCGGCCCTGCCCTCAGGGCACACTGAGACAGCAATTGAGACTGGGCATGGTGATGTGCACCTATAATCCCAGCTCTTGGGAAGCTGTAAACAGGTGGATCACTACAAGTCCAATCTACTAGTGAGACCGTAAATACCCTGTAGACCCTTCCCTAAATACAAAAAAAAAGGCTTTTACTTGTACAGTGGTGCAGCTGCTATAGAAGAGTTGGCAGCTTTAATCATGGAAGTGCATACTGTAATGGTAACTGTGTCCCCAAATGGGAAAGAGGTACACTTACAGGCATTTGGAAGGTTTTTGTCCAGAAATTGGTCATGGCTTCCACTGTGATCTGTATTGGGATCCTGTCTGTTGGCAGGAAGAGAACTAAACCAGTGGGCGAGTTTGGTCAGTGTTGTAGAGCTAGTGGGAATATGTAGGTGTTCATGGGCACGTACATTAGTGTGTCGCGCTGAAGTCAGCTTGCCATTGCAATTCAACACCAAGTAGGAAACATTTAGAAATTTTTATGTAGTTTGCCTGTTATAACACACACAGCTGCAGAGAATAAGGCATACATTGTAAAGAACTGATAAGAATTGTGCTGGCGTGCGTGCATGCTTGTGTGTGTGTATGTATGTGTGCGCATGCGTGCATGTGTGTGTGATATAGTCACAGTTCAAAAGGTAAAGCATATTTTAAGAACAGACAGGTTGGAACAGTGTGCAGTGGAGTACTCCTCTCTAGCTGACCTGTGCCTGCACTATGGGATTGTGGACGAGCAGAGCGGTGGTACTTTGGATCACTACAAAGTTCACCTCCACTTCTCTTTCCTGCTTCTCTGGTCTTTTCAAACAACTATATTGAAGTACCAGTCTATTTTTCACAGTTTGGAAGCCCTGGAAGTTCAAGATTCAAGTGTCTGCTGAGGGCTGCCTCATAGATGGCATCTTCTTGCTGTGTCTTCATATGGCAGAAGGCACGAGGAAATTGTCCCACTTTAAAAAAAAAAAAAGAAAAGAAAAAGCAAGACTCAGATTTGTGGAGGTTTTAATCTTATGACTTGTCTCCTAAAAACATCACTTTCTGATGGAAAATTGAGATTAGAACTTTAACAGAGGAATGAGTGAGGCAAAACATTCAGAATGTAGCACCTGGATCTGCTCAGGTGACTTTTGTGGAAAAAAATGTAGTTGTTGATTCTCTTTGCTTTTGTCACTTGAGGATCATGCATTTTGCTTTGTTTAGAACACCACAATCAGCCGTCTAACTCCAATTGGCTTTGAAACCTCAAAACTTGAGAAACAAAAACCATCATAGTTTATGCCATGAATTAATGCTTTTGAAATGATGAAAGTAATTTGCTAAATTGGATAAATTTAGACAGTAACAACTATGGTGAAGCTGAATATAGGAGGTAGGTTTTGGTATGTGGAGTGTCTTGAACTTTTATTTATGAACCTCTGAATCTAGTGGTTCAATTTATGTTTGTGCAGGTCTGGGAAGCCACTAAATGCATGCTCAGTCGAGGCCTCCAGTGAGCCTGTTATGCAGACTTGTCCCTTTCCTGAGTGGCTCCCGGACCTTTTGCCCAAGTGTTCTTGTAAGAAGACTGGTAAGGCTCCCAGATCCCATCCAGTCACCAATCTCCAAGAACCCAGTTTCGCTTGAGCAAGATAGTCTTTTAAAGCTAGCTGAATGAAGATGAATTGCTTTCCCTGGTCCCATGAGTTAACTCTGCTAATAACCTCCTGTCTACAGACCATTCCACAATTCAAATGCTGTCCTCAGCAGCTTTGCTGAAGCCAAAAGAAAGGTTTCCTCACATTATACTGGAGTTTCTGAACCTAATCCATTATATGTGAGTTCTAATATCATTATATTATTGGCTGCCCTCCCATGTGCTACAAAGTGAAGCCTACCTTGGAACCACCATTTATTAATGGAGTTCTGTAGGTCACAGGAATGGTTTAATTTGAAGAAGTCACCCCAAATGCAGTAGAAGCTCAGGTTAGAATTTCCTCTTGCAAATGGAAATGCGAGTCAGCAGCGCCTAAGTACAGAGCTGGTGTTTCTTTCCTGCAATTCCTTTCCTCTCTAAATATGTGAACATTTTGCAAATAAGCAATTTAATGCTGGGTTTAAGATTTCCTTGGGAGAGGGAAGCAGAATTGTGTCTGGCTCTCAGTAAAAATAGTCAGGAGAAGGGCATGTTTAACTCCCTCTCTGTCTCTGTCTCTGTCTCTGTCTCTGTCTCTGTCTCTGTCTCTGTCTCTCTCTCTCTCTCTCTCTCTCTCTCTCTCTCTCTCTCTCTCTCCTCACTTCAAGCACTGAATTTCAATTTCTGTGCTTCTCCCTCCCAGGCCTTCAGTCTCTGCCACTATGGCAGGAGTGATTTGGCAAGTGCTTGACAGCAGTGCGTTTCTTGTAAAAGAAACAAAAGATGTCCTATTGCACAGCATTTTACAGAGGCACAGTTTTCTTATTTGCTTTTTAACAATCTTGTGGACATGTTGGGTATATAAAGTCCTCAGTCTGTGTACAGTGGCAGAAGGGGCCCTGGCAAGGAGTTCAGCACTTTTGTTATCTTCGCTCCTGGTTGTTTTTGGTTTAAGCTTTAAAACAACCAGGGACCCCCCTCTGGGCCTTGATCTCACAGACTGAACTGGAATGTCTAGGCATGGTGGATAGAGTCATGCACCAGTAGCATCTGAGTCTCTTGCTATAATGTCAGACTGTGTAAATGGCAAAACAGGGATCAGAATGCAGGTGTTCTGATTTCTAGTTTGTCTTTTATTCCACTAGCTGTGATAGGTTAAGAAATGGCCCCTCAAAGATATCCACATCCTAATCCCTATAATTTGTGAATGAGTTTTTACATGGTAGGTATATGACATCATTCTCCAGAGAAACAAAGAAGACTCTCTCTCTCTGTCTTACAATTTATTATAGAGATTGACTTGCCCAATTTTCAGCACTACAGTGACACAGAATGTACCCTTTGTGAACTGAAGAAGCAGGACAGCTTCAGGTGTAAATCAAATTGGCTACAGAACACAGAGAACTAAGTGAGACAACATATATATGGTGTGAATGAATGTGTTCTGCAAATTTCATGTGTTGGAATCCTAGTCCACAAATTCCTATGTTAGTGAGGTTCATAAATGGCAATTTAAACAAGTGATTAGCTAATAGGGATTAGGCTTTCATGAATACATTGATTCTTTCATGGTTTCATTCAGGAAGTAGATCTGTATAAAAGCCAGATACACTCTGTCTTATTATGCTGTGCTGCCTCAGTGTTATATAGACAGAGGACACAAAGTATCTTACTAGATGCAGACCTTGCAGAACTTCTCAGACTCAAAAACTATAAGAACTATTTTTTTCTTTGCAAATTATGCAGTCTCAGCTATTCTGAAATAGTGGCAGAAAGAGGGTTGATTAAGGCAAATCTGAGAATCTAAAGACATGAGAACTAGGCAGGTGTGTATCCAAAAGCAGTATCAGATGAGCTTTCTCTCACAAAGGGACAGCAAGAGATGCTTTCTTATGCCTTTTTGTTTTGTTTTCCCCCTTAATAAATAGAACAATGCCAACTCATGTTGTGAGGTCAGATCTTTTTTGTTTAGTCAACTGCTTATTGCTAATATCTTCCAGAAATATTTCACAGACATAACCAGAAATATTGTTTTATCAGCTATCTGGGTAACCTTTAGCTCCATGTAGCTAAGATTGCATTAATCTTTTTATATGGCTACAGGAAATTTGTAGATGTCTTTAAGTAAAGGGTCTTAAAATGCAGAGATGATACTGGTTTATTCAAATGGATGCAATATCATCACAAGAGTCCTTAAAAAAGAAAGGAAGGAGCATCAGAATTAAAAGGAGAGGTAAAGATGGATAGAAAAAGAGGTCAGAAAGGAAGAAAAGTCTACACAACTGGCTTTAAAGATGGAGGAGGAACACAGAAATGGCTCAGTGGAATAAATACTTCCCTGTCAAGCATAAGGGTCTGAATTCAATTCCTAGTTCTGCCAAAAATATAAATAAATAAATAAAATAAAAATGGAAGAAAAGGCTGCCAGGATAGAGACATAGGAAAACTGGAAAAAAAAAAAAAAAAAAGGCTGCTGGAGCCTTCAGAAGAAATGTGGCTTTTAGTTGCCTTGATTTTTAATAGAAAAGTGGAACAGGACTTCTAATCTTCAATAAAATATAAATTATTGTTTTGTGTCTCTAAATTTATTCTAATTTGCTATATCAGGAGGAGGATGCTAATACACTACCCAGGTTGCAATGAAACTGAAAAATTTTTATTATATATTCTCTAGGGACTGGGGAGATGGCTCAGTGGAATAAGCATTTCCCTGGCAAGTGCAAGGGCCTGTGCTCAATCCCCAGTTGCCCCTAATATATATATTCTCTATATTATAGGCTAAAAGAAATATTGCCTTGAAGTTGCTTTATTCTGAGAAGGACGCTATGAGTCTTAATTACCAAATAAATCTATTTGGTTACTTCAGTTGAGAAACAAGATGGATGGAAATAATGGCAGCTGTGGAAGACAGAACAGAAAGGCTAGTGTAGAAATGTGAGCTTTTTTAAGAGTAAAATACCTGGTAGGAAATGGGTCAGAACTGCAGAAAACTACATTGACAAGGTCATTATTTTTTCCTGGTGAATTATTTTCAGACGTGGTGATTAATAGTTACAATATTCATGGTATTCTACAATATTTTATAATAACCACAACACTTATTTTGACTTTGGTAAACTTTGCTCACTCAAAATTCCCTATTCTTATTATTGAAATACAGCTAGCAAAAGTCCTGAAGATGGTTTCACAGCACCGTTGTTTTACAGCTAATTCCCAAGACAACAAAATCATTCTAAAGCAAATTATCTTACATCAAAATTAACATAACAAACTTAAACGCTTTTAAAGGAATGGAAATGACGACTGAGTAGGAGACCTAAGTGTGTTTTGACTAAAGAGTAAGTAATCTCACAGAGTTTAAATATAGCTTTGTTATTTAAAACAGGAATTTAATTTCAGAAGTAGTTTTTATTCTCAGAATTGCAGAGAAACTTGATAGAGAGTGGAAGGTAAGAACAATATAAGAACAATACCAACATCTTTTGTGCTTTGTAATTTTGTTAAAGTTGAAGTTGTATTTGTTTTTTCAGAAATGCCAGTGAAACTCAAATTTTCTTGTACGCTTCAATCTTCTTGATTTCCTTTTGTGCCTCAGTGTAAAGATGGCAGATACCTGAATTATGTCACAGATTCAACAACTAATACTTTCTACCTTTTTATTTTCCTAGTGGTTGTCCATTGTATTAGAAGCTGACATAATATCCTGTCCAACCACCATTAGTGCAAATCTTGCCTTCATAGAATTATGTAGAAGCACAGCGTATCTATCCCAACTGTACTGTCCATACACACACATCATGATTCTTCCTTTCTATAGCCCTTCCTTTGTCTACACCTGTCAAAGATGGACACTCTATTGTCATTCAACCAATTTAGGTGTCTGAACTCAGCTACACAATCTAACACAGTCCAGCATTCCACAACAATAGTGAGTTATTTGGAGAAGTTGTCGACCATAGCCATTTATAGCTCAACTTATTATTATGGCCCTGTAGTGTGTACCTCATTTTTATACTTTTCTTGTGGATGGTTAAGAAAGAGGTAAAGCAATACCTGTACAACAAAAGATGAACTTTTGTATCAGATGAAGTCAGTTAAGTCTCTTCAGGGTTTAATCTTGTAATCCTGTACCTCACTCTGTAGATCTTTTGTCTGTGGCAACCATGTAGATGAGTCATGGCCATTGCTTGACCAGCTTGCTCTGTGTGAGAGCCTGAGAGAAAGTTTTCTATCCATGTGACTCTTCCCAGGCCCACTATAGATCATCAATCGGCTTCCTCTGTAGCTCCATAATTTCCTTGATCAGAAAATTTAGGGCTCAACTGAGTTTCATGATCTTACAGTACAGATTCTCCTATGTCCTGAGTCTTTGCTGACCTTGAAAGGCTAGGGCCAAATGTTGGCTGAACATGTGGCCCTTCTATTTCTCTCATTTTGATCTGTGAACTTAGGTTGTTAACCATCTAGAAGAAAAGCTGATTAGTACCCTTCAGTCCATGCCGTTCAGTTTGCCCTAACTATTGACTAAATTCTTCTTAGTTGTTGTACATTTCTACTTGTATTTCTTCTTTTGACTTCTTATACTAGGAAGACCATACAATATTTGCACATGTCTGTTTGGTTTATTTCACTTGTGAGTATATGTTGAAATGCTTCAAGTTTATCATTCTTTATAGCTGAGTAATGCTCCATTATATAGAAAAACCACATCTTTTTCAACCATTCCTCATGTGATGGACATCTTGGTTGTTTCCATGATTTTGCTATCACAAATTGTGCTACTATAAACATAGGTACACATATATCACTATGATATAATGTTTTCAGTTCCTCTGGGAACATTCCCAGTAGGGGGATAGCCGGCTTGAATGTTATTTCCCATCCTACTTTTCTGAGGAGTCTCCACACTGATCTCCACAATGGTTGTACCAGTCTACATTCCCACCAACAATGAAGAAGTGTTCTGTTTTCCCCACATCCTCTCCAACATTTGTTGTTCATTGATTTTCTTATGATAGCCATTCTTTTCTGGAGTGAAATGGTATCTCACTCCAGAATGTGGAGCATTTTTTCATATATTTATTCACTTCTTTAATTTCGTCCTCTGAGAAGTGTGTATTCATCTCAGATGCCCTTTTCTGGATTGGACCTTTAAATTTGAAGACCCTAATATATCTTGGTTCTTTATATATTCTAGAGACCTGACATTTGTCTAACAGCTTATTAGGATTTTTTCAATATTTGTGGGTTGTCTTTTCACTTTGTTGACAATTTCTTTTGATGTGCAGAAACTGCTCAACAAGAGTTGATCCCAGTTGTTGATTCTTTCAAGAGTTTGCTGTGCAAATATATATTTGTTCGTGGACTCTTTGCCTACCTCTATGTCTTCAAGAGTTCCTCCTAGTTTTTCTTCAAGGAGATTGTTTCTGTTTTAAAGTTTAGATCTTTAATACATTTTGACTTTAGCTTAGTGCATGGTGATAAGGAAAGTTCCAGGTCCTGATGGATTCACAGCTGAATTCTACAAGAAATTTATAGAACATATAATCAATGCACTTCTCAAACTCTTCAGTTAAATTGAAAAAGAAGCAGTCCTCCCAAAATCATTTCTGGAGGCAAGCATTACACTGATTCCAAAACCAGGAAAAGACACAATCAAAAAATTACAGGCCAACCTCCCTCATGAACATAGATGCAAAACTCCTGAATAAAATCCTAGCAAATAAAATATAGCAAATTATCAAGAAGATCATACACCATGACCAGGTATATTTGATCCCAGGGATGCAAGGATGGTTCAGTATTCGAAAATCTATAAATGTAATACAATATATTAAGAGACTGAAACATAAATACCACATGATCATTTTAATTGATGTAGAAAAAGCATTTGAGAAACTCCAACACTCATTCATGTTCAACACCCTACAGAAAATTGGAATAGATAGACTCTACCTCAACTTGATAAAAGCCATCTATGACAACCCAACAGCTAATATAATTCTAAATGGGGATAAACTGAAGTCTTTTACTCTTAGATCAGGTACAGGACAAGGATGTCCTCTATAATCCCTCCTATTTATTATGGTTTTGAAATCATTAGCAACATCCATTAGAAAACAGGGAGAAAGAAAAGGAATAAGAATAGGTAAAGAATAAGTTAAATTATCACTATTTGCATATGACATGATACTTTACTTGTAAGATCCAAAAAATTTCACTAAGGAGCTATTAGAAATGATACAGAAATTCTGTAGCATAGCAGGATACAAAGTCAGTACTCAAATGTCAACAGCATTCCTCTGCACAAATAACAAACACACTGAGATGGAAATTAGAGAAACAATACCTTTTACAATAGCACCGTGGAAAATGAAATGCCTTGGAATTCACTTAACCATGGAAGTCAAAGATCTTTTCATGGAAAATTACAACACCCTTTGAAAAGAGATTATAGAGGATTTCAGAAAATGGAAAGATATTCCATGCTCCTGGATAGGAAGAACCAACATTGTGAAGATGGCCATACTCCCAAAATTGTTATACAGATTTAATGCAATCCCTATCAATCTGCCACCAACATACCCCCGAGACTTAGAGAAATTTTTCCTAAAATTTTTTTGGAACCAGAAAAGACCTAGTATGGCAAAGGCATTGCTGGCCAACAAAGACAAGACAAGAGGTATCACATTTCCTGACTTGAAATTATTCTACAAGGCTACTGTGATAAAATCAATATGGTATTGCCAAAGAAATGGACCTGAGGATCAATGGAATAGATTAGAAGATGCAGAGGTCTCTGTAAACACACTCTTTGTTGAAGATCAGCCATCTGATCTTCAACAAAGGGGCCAAAGAAGCTTGCTGGAAGAAAAATAGCCTCTTTAACAAATGGTGCTGGAAAAACTGGCTTTCTACATGCTGAAAACTAAAACTTGACCCTGCTCTATCTAATATTGACTATTACTTGAAAAATATTATCAGCATTCCCTTGTTCCCTTTCTTCCTCCAATAGGACCAAATTTTTTTTGTTGTTGTTGTTATTTTGTAAAGAAAGTGCAAAATAGTGTTAAACAGAAATAATCACAAGTGATATGAATTTCACTTAACAACATGGTATGATCTTCACAGTATTTGTTGTAATACACGTGTTGACCTAAAAATAGTTGCTCACATTAGTAGATATAAACATGCAAAATAGGAAGAAGAAAAAATGCAGAAACAAATATTTGAGAAATTTAGGAGAGAAAAAGATGAAGTAATTGATAAAAGGAGAAAAAACAAATTAAGCATTAATTCCTCCTTTCTGGAGACCAGCAGAAATGCATAGTACAGTTGTCCAAACCATCCTGCTTACATACATAGATGTATCTCTTTACCCCTTCTCCTGTTCTTTTCCTAGTCAGTAATTCTTTTCTTTTGAATAGGTTCATTCCTTTTCCCTAATATTTAATGTATCCTTCAGGTTTTATTATCCCTTTCAGGTTGTCATACTAAAGAGACAATATGATGTTTGCACAAACAATGACCCAATATTATATTTTTCAAGGAGAATCTAACCTGACTATACCTTCTGTCTCCTTGCAGTGTGTTCTATACATTAGCCAGTTGCCCAGTTGCAGAAGGAAGCAGTTTGAAATGAAACACAGGTTAGATCCTAAGGTTTATATTTATATGCCTTCAAGAGAAAATCTGATGGGCACATTTTCAGAAATAAAAGCACTGCAATTTGAAATTCAACATGATATATCAACCTGTGACCATCTAACAGACTCTTATCTTCATGCCAGGGATGGAGTTCAGAGAGGTGGTCTCGGCTTAAGACGTGCATTGGAGATATGAACACATGCTAAAGTAATGAAAGTTTTTGAGTTGAGTGTGATCAGTTAGGAAGTCAGTACAAAAAGGAAAAAGTTCAAGATCAAGACAGGAAAAGGTCAAGCAGCTTCCTATTCTGTTTAACCTTTAGGTTCTGGAGAGCCTAAAGCCAGTCTTGATTTTGAGCTCTGCACACATATATCAGCAGGTAATCCTCACTACTGAGTGTGCACACCTTCTAACTTAGCATGGCTGAAGACTTTATTACCTCTCTCCAATGATCCTCATCTTCTAGTAGATTCTTTCATATTCCCCAGCTTGGCTAATGTAGATAAATGGGTCTCAATTCATCTCATTTTTGACTCCTATATACAATTTCTGACTCCTACAATTCAGGCTAACATTTGTTACCTATTGCTTTAAACAGATTCTGATTCCACTGGCTGCTAGCTTTATTACTCTCTCCTGAGACAAAACATTGAGTCTACAAGGCAGGGCTTCTTCAGAAGCTCTCTTACTTGTCTTTCTGTTTTTACATTTGTAGCTCTGATCACAAAGCAGATAATGTGTACAAATATAGGCCAGGTATTGCTACTCCCCAAGAACCTGTATCATGCTTAAGATGGTGTTTGATTTGACTGTCCTCATTTACCTGTCTAGCCGTTTTGCTCCTTGTGTTTTCTATCTCATTCACCTCCATTTAGAAATCCTGACTTTTTCATTACTCATCATTCAATATTTATTCAACCTAAATTCTGTTTCCTTACATTTTATTTTTACTTTTTCTATAATTTTATTGAGAAACAAATAGCAATGAGACAGTTTCAAATCAAATTAGTAGGGCAGTTTCAATAAAGAATAATTGCATATTGTCTTAATGGTTATTCATTGTACACGGTGCAGACATGATATCCTGTTTACCAACACTATTAGAACAAATCTTTCTATTCATTGAATTAAGAGAATGCAGCTGTGTATGTATCCTATTTTGAATATACAGATACAAAATGGTCATGCATTAGTGTCCCTATTTTTGTTAAGTTTTGTCATTTCAATATTATAGGTGTGTGAATTCAGCAAAATATTCAAAAATAGTCCAGCAGTCCACAATAGTAGTGGGTTTTCTGTAAGACTGTTAGTGCCAGAAATTGTTACTTGAGCCTTTTAAAGCTGAGCATATTAATATGGTTTTACTTTCTATACTCGTTTATACTTTTCTGTTAGATGGTTAAGACCAAGATAAATCAAGACCAATATAACAAGAAATGTAATTTTTGTATCTGACAATGTCAGTCAAGTCCCCTCAAGATTTTTCCTGAAACCCTGTACCACACTTTGTAGATTCTTTGTCAGTGTTAGCCCTGTGGATGAGTCATGGCCATTGCATGACCAATTTGCTCTCTGTGGAAGCCTGAGAGAATATTTTTTCTCAATGTGACTCTTCTTAGGTATACTCTATGTCACCATTCACTTCCCTTGTGGCTTCATAATCTCCATATTAGAAAATTTGCCTCATCATTTTTATTTGACTCCAGCAGAAATGTCATCAAGGCAGAGAATAAATTGGCAATTACCAATTACTATTTTTAGTAATCTTTATTACCTAATAATCCTAATAGAAATAATTACTATATCTTAGTACAATAAATTTCACTATACTATGATTTACTGTATTTTAATTTATTGAAATCTTCATCATAAATTACTTACTGTGTGTCTTTCCCCACTAAATGTAAGTTGTTGGGTAGGAAAGTCTTTGCCTTTTTTGTTATTTACTGCTTTTTCCAACTTTGCAACATTGTAGGTATTTCAGTAAATCTTGCTGAAAGACTAAATGTGAATTTCCATGTTTAATAAAAATGTTTCAGTGGACATTTTTGTTAATGACTCCTTGAACATTTAGGAAATAATTTCTCTAGTCTAGACTCTGCATTAGGAATGGAATAGCATCATATCTAGCTGAAGCAAGCTTACAAGGCTTCGCTACATGGTTGCACAAATGTGTAATCCCCTTAGTAGAGAAAGTTTTTCTTTCTTTGCTTTTTTTTTGCAGAATCAGGGATTGAACTCAGGCCCTTGAGCTTGCCAGGGAAGCGCTTATTCTACTGAGCCATTTCTCCAGTCCCAAGAAAGAGTTCTTCTAAGTTTTATAAACACTTGGAAGTATCAGACTTGTTTTTAGGATTGTATTATTTTAACTTTTTTACTGTCTAATTATTTTAGTGAGAATTCTAGTATTAACCATTTGAACTTCTTTTGCAGTGGTTCCTGTACATATCTATTGCTTATTTCTTTATTAGTTTCCATGAATCATTTCTATGATTTGAATATCAAACCTTTGCTATTTGCATTCATGATGAATAGATTCTCCTTGGTGAAGGTTGTTATTATTAGGCTTCTTCTGTACACTGTTATAACATTGTCACATTTGTTAGAGTGCCGTTATTGTCAGTATGTTTTTTTATGTGTGCTTTTAGTCACTTGTTGAATGAATTTATTCCCACTTCAGTGTTATAAAAATATCTTCATGCTTCCTCCTAAACATTTTAAGTTGAGATTTGTTTTTTTGTTTCTTGCTTGAAGTGAAGATTGTGAATTATAATGTTCCATTTATTTTTATGTATGTTTTAAAAAATTATATCCGCATCCTAATTAAAATTGATTTTTGTTGTCAACAGACTATAAAAAGACTCTGATTTGCTCCAGAAAAAAATTTATTTAGGGCCAGCAAGATAGCTCAGGCAGAGGGCCAGGGTTTCAAACCCTCTCTCCACCCCGTCCCACACCCCCATGCACTGTGACTTGACTGAGACGGCGCGGTGGCGAATGCCTCCAATCCTAGCGCTTGGGAGCCTGGAACAGAAGGATCTCTGTGAGTCTGAGCTGAGCAGTAAGATCCTGTACTAAATACATTTTAAAAAATAAAAGAAAGAAAATTGTTTAAGTGCTATCTTTTAAATTCTTCGCTAAGCCACAATTCTTTCTTCTTGACTTGCCAGATTTCCAGATAAGCCTTTTTCTGGACTCTTGTAGTGAGATGGTAGAGCAAGATCACTCTGCCTTAATTACCAGAGTTTTAAAATAAGTCGCAAATCCTGATTAAGCATTGTAAAGCCCAAATAATTTCTAAGAGCATACATGAGGTTACACCGCCATCCTGTTCTCCGTGAGTCGCCTTAGTACATCAACAAACCATGTCAGCTTATACAGATTACTGCCTAATGTTATGTCTGCTTACGGCCATAGAGCTTAAATTATCTATGTTTTTAAAACAAAGAGAACACAAAAACCTCAGGGCTACCTGGGAAAAACATTTAATCTCCAGCCTGGGAACATTCTTATAAAATAAGTCACTTTGATCCAGCCATTCTCAGGAAACAGCTAAAACCACAGAGTTAACTAATAGTTGTCCTATGGCCTACCCCTCTTAGTTTCTCTAAAATGTCATATATTCTCAAACCCACCAATTATTTTAAAGGTCAACCTAAACTAACCAATGCCATTCGCTTCTGTAACTACACTTACAAGACCCCTCCTCCCTTTGTCTTCGGGCTTAAAACCCAGCCCACAGTCAGCTCAGGGCTCTCTGTTCCTGCACTTTCAGTGAGCCCCATGCATGCATGGAAAATAAAATCCCCTTGCTTTTACATGAGAGGACGTCTCTTGGAGTCTTTCTTCACGTGGTGGGCTTCTCAGACCTAACAGCATGTCCCATAACCTCATTTTTTCCCCTGAAAATATGATCAGCATTCACTAAAAAAAAATACAAAGAAAATGTGAATTTTTACTTTTTCCCATTCCTTTAAGCCTGAAGCCATCCAGGAGTGCATTTAATTGGTTTTGTATTCATTTACTCACCATATAATCTGTGAACATGAAATGAGGCCAGAAATGCAAGAAGAATTAAAATGTTTGAACAGAGAACAATATTTTTCTGGATGCCCCTACCCTTGCCCTTTGGATCTACTGTGTTTCCTTCTTTACAAATTTCCCTCTTCTCTCATCTCACTGTCACAAAGTGGGTTTCTGACAGCTAAGGGTAGATGTTTCATTTTTAGAGAAGCATAAAGAAGAATAGAATAGGATAATAGAATAATACTTTTTATATCAAGATAGGATTTTAGGAGATGATGACTTTGAATTCATCAGTCAAGTATAAATAATAAGCAGCAACAACCTAACAGACATCAATGAGATCGAATTACATACACAGCAAATAAATGCACAGAATGTCATTGCTTGACATTAAAGAGCCTTCAAATCTTGCTAATTTTTTTCAACAATCAGGTACACCAGAGTGATTGCTGGATACATTATAAAAATTATATAAATACAAATAAATTAAAAGCTCAAAGTCCTAAGAATCATTGGATATTTTATAAGAAACTTGTAGAAAATTGGGAGAAAAACATATCACAAAGGACCATTTAATAGAACTGTTTTAGCCTAAAATGCAACTTTCACATATATAAACAAACATTTTTTCTAAATTTTCCCTGTAATGTAAATTTTTTACATTTGCTGTTTTTATTTAATAATTTGAAATATGTGGTTGTAGGAGAAGCTCAATATTATTCTCAGTTTAAAGATAGTTAAAATATATGTTTATGCTTTTAAAAGTAAACCCACAATGATGTGGTGGAAATCCAGTTTTAAATTTTTCCTTTGTTCTTACATTTTGAAAGTTGCTACTTCTTTGACTCTTCTTCATTGAAAGTGAAAAAAAATCCTTACGTATAAAATGGATGAATATCCACCATTACCTTAACAATAAAACTAGGCCTTATGGTACTAAGATTATTTTTTTTCTTTTTAAAATGTAAAAACGATGTATTTTATAAGAGTCCTTCAATACTTTTGCTGGGGGGGGGGGCTGGGAGATGGCTCAATGGAATAAGCGCTTCACTGGCAAGGGCAAGGGTCTGAGTTCAATGCCCAGTTCCACAAAAAAACAAATTCTGCTGGGATGGAAATATTATTCTGTTCATCCATTTGTATTTACAAAAGTGAAGTACAGCGACCCCAGAGGCAGGGTAACTACGAAGTTTCATCTCAGCCCAGGCAATTTAGCAACCTAGTGAGACCTGTCTCAAAATAAAGAAATTATGTTTTTATAATTGGCTGTTGATGTAGCTCAGTGAAAATTCCCTGGGTTCAATCCCCATTACCACTTATACAAAGCAACTGATACATCTCTTGTTCAGCTGACTTTGTGTGTGCATGGTACCCTGGGTCTTTGACCTCTCCACATGTTTGTCTTTCCATGCTTTGGCCCACATACCTCCATTTTGCACATTTAATGCTTCTCATTGACAAGGCTGATCAGAGTCACTGTAGCAGAACACCCATGCATTTGTCTAAAATGAGCTCTTCTGGAGTACTATTGAATTTCATTTATCATAATATCCCTGTCCTCCATAATCATGAGTCACAGAATTGACTGATTTAATCCTCTTTCAAATATGCAAGTCATTTCAGAGCTAAACTCCTGTAAGAGAAATGGATAGTGCTATAATTGAATAGCTGAATTGGCAGAACATAGAACAGGAGATAAATTAGGAAGCAATTGACACTAAGAACTCTTTTCCCTTTCACCAGAAGCAAAGCATGAAGAAAGCCAATTAAATCGAACATGCCATCACCCCATTAACAAGTGCACAATTACAATTCAGAGTTTATTTTTCCAACACTTCACTTAAGTACAGTTTTAGAAGATCATTAGAGTCAATTTTGATTTTGGGTATTTGGGCAGAATATGTGTTCTCCAGAACTCTGCTACCTCACTATTCTAAATTGTCTTAGACTCACAAGCTTTACTCATTTTTCATTCTCATGTGATCCCTGAAGTCACTTTTGTGCATTAGTGCCTATTCTAGATAATTTAGCTCTTCACCAAACTGAAAGCCCTAACTGCATTTTTCAGGGGACAGGGTGCTGTTACTGAAATCACAGATCATCGTGTTATCTTCCTAGTTGTCATTGAAATAGCCATTACATGGGATCAAAGTGTTACATATTAGAGTATGTTATAGAAATGAAAAGTGCCAGGGAAGGAAAAAGCAAAAATAGGTAAAATTTCTTATATATCTTTCAACTTTTCTAGACCAAACAAGACAAACTTATTTTTCACCTAAAGAAAAGGAAAACAGTATAATTTAACCTTGTGTAAGAATATTAAATATTTGGAAGTTGCTTTTTATTTATATAGCTTTGGGTAAGCACCACATGTAACATGGAAGGTAGCATGAGAAGACAAAACCAGATATTTAGGCAAATAGGCATTGGTAAACCAAACTAGGACTGAGGATCTAGAATATGAGGGTAATGGAAAGTCATTTCTAAAATTTCAGCAAAAATGATGGTAAAGTTTAATTTTTAATTTCAAAAATAAGGCTCTAATGCAAATGTAGAGACTAGGTCAGAATATTTACACAAGATGTGTTCAAATCCTACAGAATCAAACCAGGTCTGAGATGTGTTCCTCTTGAACTTTGGCAGAGAATGCAGAAATAAGAATCTAGATGATAAAACATATGTGCGATGTGTAGGTGAAAAAGAGTGAGTGACAGGAAAATGTCAAGAGTGACAGCTGGCTTCTGACTTTTCCAAACAAAGCTTCTGCTTTATACTTTAAGACAGGTAATTTTAGAATAGGAACCAGATTTTCCTTGGAAGGAAATTGAAATTACAACTGCATTATTTTGGAGAGGTTCTCAAAGAACTCAGTGTGATGGAGAGCACCGAGGAAAAACTTATGCTTGCAGTAAAATGTGTAGATGCTATGGTAGAGGTGTACCTTTTCCATATCATGAACACAGGGAAAATTCAACAAGTTGATTAGCATTGCTTGAAGAAAGGTGTGTAGGTGATGCACACCTTCATATATGATGTGAAGCATAAGCTGGAGTTCTCTGGATGCATAAAAACGTAAAGGTATAGATAGGGAAAGCACAGTGAGACAGCGGACAATGTGTGCTGAAAATAACAGAGGCACAGGAGATACAAGTGATGATTCCATAATTCCATTTATAATTTCTAACTATTATCACAGTGTGGAAGTGTACTCAGTATTCATACAACCGTTCTGTTTTCCACCTTCAGTGTTTAAGAAGGACCTTGTTATGTATCATATTGCATTATATATTATAAATGGCATTTAATAAACTACATGATATATTCAGTATTTCATTATAAAATGAGCTTCTGTAAGGTGGCTTTGCCAAACTTTCTGTTAGCATAATTGCTCTAAGCATGCTTAAAAGCAGGTAAGACAGACTATGATATTTTGTAGGTTAAGTGTTTAGTGCATTTTTGATCATGATATTTTCAACTTAATATGGACTTATGAGGATTTCACCCCATCATCAAAGGGCACAGAGCACTTGTACTGAATATTTAGAAGTGATGAAATATCCCTTGTATCTAAAGGACCTCTGAAAGAGTATCAGGCTACAAGACCAAAAAATGAGTTGAAATGAGAGTTGCTAAGTATGTGGTACCCAAGTGATTTATTGTCTAAACCAGTATTGTTTAAAAGGTGGGAAGAGAAGTTCTTAGTGTTTGCAACAAGAGAGTTTATGTAACACAGGCTTGTCTGGCTCTTACAGGTCCTTAGAGCTATTAGTGATCTTTGAAGCAGGGAAGGGGAGTGACCTGGTGGTGGTTTTAGGAAGGCTGCTATAGGTGCCTCCATGAGAATCTATTTTCTTGGTCTTTTAGTGCTCTAAATTAGTACTTCATAAATAAACCTTATTTATTACTTGGTCATTATTTTTCCAGGTTCTATTTGATTTGATGAAAACTAAATTCTTATTCAAAATGGAAAGCTCATTTAAAATTTTTGAGACTATAAGAAAAGATGTATGTGGAGTCCTAGAATACATTTAGTTTGTGAACAGAGGTACTACTCTACTCAATACTACCAATTCTTGCCCTGTGTGGTTGCTTGGCTGACTGAGAGTTGCAGCTCCCTGTATTTTGCATACATAACCTACCGCCGTGGAAAAGATCAAAATTCAAAGTACAATATCTGCTGAAACCATATCACTGCTCTATCATTAAGTTGAACCATTGCAAGTTGGTGGCTAGCTGTACTGCTCCTGAGAGAAAGCAGCCCAAGACAGAAGATCACCCAGGAGCAGTCAGCAGAGGCGTTCTATCCCCAAACAAACCCATGGGCAAAAAAAGCAAACAAAGACATTAAAACTTATCAATATCCTTTTAAGAGGTATATATGCTTTAATCCAAAGAAAGAGTGAAAATTAGTAGATTGAGAGTTTAGCCACAAGCCCAAATCCAACCGTTTTCACTGCCATACAAGTCCCACTGTCCTTTGACCTTCCTTGCTCCTTGCTCATCGTGTCCCTAGACTTTTGGCCACTTCCACTGTTCCTCTGACGATACTTCTCCTTTCACCTTTCCTGATTCTTCTTCCTTCTGACTCTTCTTTTACATCCCATGTTCCCTTGAAAAACCCTATTATTCTGGTCTCAGCCTCCATGCCTACATTTACCTCGGAGGATGCCTCTCCCTACTGATCATCATCATTGACATCTTTCGGTGCCATTTCTGCACCATGGCTACTTCATTTTTTCACTTCTCAAAGGCCCAATATATTTTCCCCAGTACTATTTCTCCTTACTATTATCCTCAAAGAAAGAGCAATTTGTTGTAAAATTTTTAGCTGTTTTTTTTTTTCTTCTCCACCTCTTCTCCAGTGTCATTATCATTAATTATCTATGTTCATTAAGAAAAGGAGACCTTTTCCTTTAAAAGCTTGATTACCTGCCTATGCTCTTAATTAGTTGGATATAAATCCATCAAAAACCAATTCATCTTCTTTCTTTTTATTGAGTCATAAACTTCACCTTCCCTGTGGCTTTTACTAAATGAAACAAGACTTTTCTTCTCCCTGTGTTTTTCATGCACCGATGAGAACTTCTCTTCTCTTTGGCCAGCTTCCTTCCACCTTTTCTTTCCCACTAATCATCTATTTATGAGATAATTTTTATCTCAAATATTCCTTCTTGGCTATTGAACATAATTGATTGTTCTTTTCTTTATTTAGCTCTTTTCCACTTTTAACTCATTTTTCTTATTTCAAGTAAGGTTATTACTATTTCCATTTGTTTTCTCCATGTTTTCAGAGAGGCTTTGGCTTCTCTCCTGACTGATGTGAGAATCATTGTGATAAAATATGACAAAATAGGTTCTGTTCAAATGAAAGAGAAAAAGAAACACATGGGTAACTGAAAAATGCAAATGCACTCACACCAGGATTGTGCTGGTGCAGACAATTCTGTTGACTCTAGACCCTGGTTTTACAGATGATAAAGCCAATGTTTTAAAAAGTCAGTTTGGGAAATTAATTTGAGGAATGATGCTTTTTCTCAAATAAAAAAGTTATTTTCCAAAGACAATTTTGTTCTAAAAAGTGCTCTTTTTATTATTCTTCTACAGAAAGCGAATCACAAATAGATGTGATTATGCTCTGAACCTTTGGTACAACAAACACATACCTGGTGGACACACATTACTGTACTTCATTAAGTGAGGCATAGAAAGGCCAGTATGATGTCTCCTAGGCAGAACATAATCCGAGAAAGAATGAAAACCTTAGAGGGAAGGCAGAGGAGTGTAAAAGTAAGGCCAGAGTATGATTCCCAGATTTTTGGAAATCACGAAAGAAATCTTAGTTTCTATTTTATACTGCTTTGTTTTTCTTTTTCCTGCTTTGAAAACCTCTCTGATTATCAATTTTTGTTATCCTGAGGGGAACATTATTTTGTTATATATGTTAAAATTATACAACACGAAGTGTTTTGGGATACATATAGAAAATGAAACGATGACTACAGTAAAGAAAAACAACATTTCTATGACCTCATTTAGTTGATTTTTTTTTTTTTTTTTGAGAAACCAAGGATTGAACTCAGGCCCTTTCACTTGCCGCAGAAGCGCTTATTCCACTGAGCCATCTCCCAGCCCTCTATTTTGTTTTTGTGGCAGAAGCAGCTAAAATCTACACATATATAGATTTTATATTAAAAATATGTATTTAGTTTAGTATACAGTACTAAAAATAAGGCAATTGGGCTGGCCAGTGGATTAGAGCACCTGCTTAGGCAGAGCCCAGGAGCCAGGGTGCAATGTCCCGCACGCTGTGCAAGCCCCGCCCCTGGGACACACTACGAAGACAGTGAGACTGGGCGTCGTGGCATGGGCCTTTAATCCCAGCTCTTGGGAGGCTGAAAACAGAAGGATCACTATGAGTACGATCTGTGTAATGAGACCCTGTAGACCCTGCACTCAATACATAAAAATAAATAAATAAATAAGGCACAGCCTTGTCATCTGCAGCTCTCATATTGCACACTGTCCTCGGGATGTTAAGCTGCGTATCTAGAGCTCTGTAATCTCTGGTCTACATCGTTCAGTCTCAGTCCCACAGAACTCTGTTTTGCTCACTACATCTCTGTGTACTTGATATTTTTAGAGGCTACATATAAATGATACTGTGAAGTATTTTACTTTTGATAAATCTTTTGCTCTCTCTACTACTGCCTTTCACATTAATAAAGATCTCCTCTACTTATATAGTAAAGATCTGAAAATCATTTTAAAATTACTATTTCCCCCAAATAAAATGTTGAGATAGGGGCTGGAGAGATGGCTCAGTAGAATAGGCACTTCCCTGGAAAGCACAAGGGCCTGAGTTCAATCCCTGGTTCCACCAAAAAGCAAAAATAAAAACAAACATTGAGATAGTATAACAATATAGTAAAACTCGTAGACCATGTGGGGTTGATTTCTTATTCTATTTATTAAAAGTAACTCAATAAAAATGGTTGGGAGATGTTCTTTGTTAGAAAAGTACACACAGAGCCTCCTGATATGGATAATAGTCTTGCAACTTTAGTTGAGCTTTGTGGAAATTCTGAAATACATTTCAGTTGCTTTAATTTTTCAGTGCAATAGCTCTTGTTCTCTGAGTAGGAGTCTTTCAGTGACAACATGTGCCCACTTTTTACTTAGAGACTTCAGTGCAAGTGCTTCTGGCCCTGGGGCCAACTCTCTGCTCCCAGCTATGTTCTTACACCTGCAAGATAATGCACTCCCGTGCCTTCCAGGTGCATGGAACTGCAGCCTCCACATCTGCCATAATGTCCATGGGTGTGTTTCATGCTGTTATGAGGCACCTTCAAGATTTTATATAAGTTTTTTTCTGTAAAGTCAATATGGGGACTGAGGAATGTAGCTCAATAATATAGCATGTGCTTAGCATACATGATGCTAAGTGTTCAATTTTTAATGCCCCCCAAAAGGAAGGAGAAAAACAAAATAGCATGCATAAAAGTATTCACTGCTGTTACAAGTCTGAAGAATTATGAATTATGATCAATTGTAAAAATAGTAACAGTAATATTTATTAAAAAGTTTTCTGCCAATAAGTGATGCAATCTATTTCCTGTGGAAAGGTGGAGGGTTTGTCATAGTTCATGCTGTGGTCAGCTTCCCAAGCACCTCTACCCCGAAGCACTGCTGAGCTCATCCTGTGCTGAAGGAACATACAAGCTCAAGGATCACCCTCATATTCCCACAACAGCCTTTGTAATAAAATGTCCTATACCTGGTGGAGAAGAGGCTGGGAAAGTTGGAGCATTTTCCCCAAGGTTACTGCTCTAATATTAAAAAAGGTCTTATGCACATTTGCACCAGATTTAAAGTTAATAGAAAGTTCATTCTCTTGCTATTTCTTTAGGTGCATCTGGCTTGTGTGCTCCAAATGAGATTCACTCTGCAATTTCCTTGTCTCTTCTGACGATATTACCATTTTCCAATTACTTTCATTCAAAACCTTAGAACTCTCTCTGATGGATCTCTTTCCTTTTCTCACTGTGTCAAAAATTCAACATTTATACCTGTTCCTCTTCACACTTTCCAAATTCAGGTCTAAGGTGATTCACTTCCATACCCCTCAGCATATCATTAGGCTGGTTTTCAAGAATACTGCTCTCACACCACAACTCAGTTTTAATTATGGAACCAAATGAGACTTCAAGGTGCATGTCACTCTTCTGCTAAAAAGAAAAAGAACTACATTGTTCTTCCACAACGCTTAAAAACCAGGACTCCTTTTGCAAACACCCCTTACTTCCTACTCAATTTGTTTTTGATGATATTTTCCACATATTCCAAGGCATAGTTTTCAATACGCAGTTGATATTCAACCAGAATACTGTTGAATTTTGAGAGTTGATGTTGTGTTCAACTAAGTTATTCATTTGTCTATCAATCTAGAAGATTTTGATGTCTTCATGTTGAGTATCATATCATCTTCAAATAATAATTTAACTTGTTCCCTTCTTTTCTTTATTCATTTCATTTCTTTTTCTTTTCCAATTTCTCTAGCTGTTTCCCAAACTGTATTGAACAGAAGTGGTATCAGTGGACATCAATATTGTTCAGCTGGTTTTAGAGTGAAGATTTTCAGTTTATGAGGATTTAGTGTGATATTGGCTATTGAATTGTCATAGATAGTTTTTATCAGGTTAATATAAAGTCCACCTATCTTAGGTACTTTTCTTATACTTGATGCTTAAGATTAAAGGAGTAAAGGTCTAGTTAGTTCATAGTTTGTAGGGTTTTCAGGCCATAAAGTGCTGGCTCCAAGGCAGAATGATGTGACAGAAAAGTGACCATTCATGGAGGTAGAAGAGAACAAAACCAACAAGAGAAGGGCAAGCCTCCATTTCTCCTTTATATTGTATGCAGGCTTCCCATGCTAGGGGTAGGTAGCACTCATACCACAAACCTAGCACTAGACAATGGACCCGACAGAAACTCTGGATCCAGCCGTCTCCTAAAAGCTTCCCTCCCCCATGACCACACGAGCCTTTCAGAGGACACCAAGACATAAACCTTAATTCCATTTATTCCAATTTTCTGTAGGATCTTTATTATGAAAGTTGAACTTTGTCAAGTATTTTTTCAACATGTATTGAGATGACCATGTGATTTTTGTGAATGGCTCTGTTGATACAGTGCAGTACATTTATTGGTTTACATATGTTATTCCCTCCCTGCATTCATTCTGGGAATTAGTGTAGTGCAGCAATCTTTTTGAATTGCTGAATTATATTTGCCAGTGTCTTCTTGATGAGTTTAAGTGTCGTTAGGGAGATAGGCCTACAGTTGTCTTTTTTTTTTTTTTTTTTTTACTGAAGTACAAATATCAATGAGATAGTTTTAAGATACCTTGACAAGATGGATTTGATAAATTAATAAATTGCAAACTGTTTTCATAAAGTTTTGGTATCATAGAAGTTGCATACATGATATTATAGTTACAGACATTATTACACCGTATGTCTCTTATCAGTAAATAAAGAGAGTGTACCTGTTTGCATATCTTATTTTTTTATACCTGAATTACATCAAAGATCCAATAATTAATACTTTCTACCTTGTTATTTTCCTAGTGGTTGTCCACAGTACTAGAAGCTGACACAATATCCTGTCCAACCACCATTAGTGCAAATCTTGCCTCTCATAGAATAATGTAGAAGCACAGTGTTATCTATCCCCACTGTACTGTCTATACACACACATCATGATCTTCCTTTCTATACCCCTTCCTTTTCCTTCACCTGTCAGAGATGGGCACTCCATTGTCATTCAACTAACTTAGGTGCTTGAACTCGACAACACAATCTAACACAGTCCAGCATTCGACAACAATAGTGAGTTATCCAAAGAAGTTGTCGACCATAGCCATTTGCAGCTCAACCTAATATTATGGCCCCGCGATGTATCCTTCATTTTTATACTTTTCCACTGGATGGTTAAGACCTTTTCTTTTGTGGTTACATACCCTTCTGGTTTTGGTATGAGGGTAATACTTGCTTCTAAGTATGAGTTTTTGAGTATTGCTTCCTCTTTAGTTCCATTAAAAGAGTTTGATGAGTTGTGGGATTATATTTTCCCTAAACTTCTTGTATCTATCAGATTTGGGGATTTTCACTGTTGGTAGGATTTCAATTAAATCTTTAATTTCATTGAATAATATTGGGTTATTTAGAATTTATTTGTTTTCCATGCTAGCTAAAGTTTGTTTTATATAGTCGGATGTATCTGGTGCACATGTATTTGGTGCACATGTATTTGTGGTATCACATCCTCTTAGAGTTTTCTTCTAACAAGTGTGCATGACCTTTGTCTCTTTTGATCCATTTTGGTTTCAAGTTCCCTGTGTCTAGTAGGAGAATAGCTATCCATGCTTTTTCCTCAGTTTCTGTGGTATGAAGAATTGTTTTTCATCCCTTGATTTTAGTCTATGAATTTCCTTTAGTTAAATATGTTTTTAATATGCATCATATTTTTGGATCTTGTTTCTTGATCGATTCTGCCATTCTATTTCTTTTGACTTAGGAATTGATACCATTTACATTAATGTTAATGGCTGATATGTATTGTCCTTGCCATATTGTTTTCCTGTTGTTGGTTCCCTATCTTTCTCCTCTGTTTAAGTGCTTACCTTGCCTGGTGGTTTATTTCTATCGCTTTTCTTGAAATTGCAGTCTTTTGTTATTTCACCCTAAAAAAGCCTTCAGCACATTTTGGAGGGCTAACTTGGTGGTCATAAATTTCTTTTTCTTTTTTTATCGGAACTGGGGATTGAACTCAGGCCCTTGCGCTTGCCAGGGAAGCAGTTATTCTATGGAGCCATCTCGCCATGTATATGGTATTTTAGGAAAGGGTCAGCAAGGTGTCCAGTGTCTCACTAGATTGGACTCATTTCATAGTGATCTGCTTGTTCATAGCCTCCCAAAAGCTGACATTACAGGTGCAAGCCACCAAACCCAATCTCAATTGCTGTCTCAGCATGACCTGGGGGCAGGGCCTGCACCTGCTTGTAGAAGCTTTAATCAGCTAAGCTATTTGGCTGGGTCATAAATTTCTTCAGTTTGTCTTTTCATGGAAGTATTTTACTTTCCCTTGATTTTGAAAAAAATCGTTTTGTGGGGGTACATCAATCTGCATTGGAGAAACATTTACTTGAGAGACAACATAGCAGTAAATGATATGACACAACAAGCAGTACACATTTAGAAGACCAGAATGACAGGAATTCCAAGCATGACTCTAGTGTTACACATTGCTAACTTCAGTGCAGTTGCTTAGTTCACAGGTATCAGCAAATATAGGTAGTCAGAATGAAAATCCTACCAATTAACTGCTAGTTTCAGAAACCTGCTGAAGATTCTCAGGACAGAATATCATATCTTCATCTTTTACAATGAATAACCACTCTGAAGGCAACAATATGCAGTGAATTAATTATTGAAACTGTCCTTCTAATCAGTTTTGAAACTGTCTGGTTGCTATTTATTTCTCAATAAAATTATTTAAAAAAGAAAACAAACAGAAATGCAGATAAGCAAAAACCTTAAAAAAAATCTGGATTGGAGTTTGTTTTCTTTCAAGACTTAAAATACTCCACTCCAAGCTTTCCTTGACTGAATGGTTTGTGTTGGTAAGTCTACTGTGATTTTATGGGCATTTTTTATAGGTGATTTGTTTGTTTACACTAATACCTTTTAACATTCTCTTCCTGTGTCTAATTTCTGGAATCTAGATTATTATGTCTTGATGTAGAATTAATTTGGTCAAGGCTAGTTAGAGTTGTATATATCTCAATTACTGTATGACAAATTTTTCTCTGTGTTTGCAAAGCATTCTGCCATTAGTTCTGTGAGCAGCTTTTTAATGTGGTTTGTACTGCTCCTGCATTTTTTATAAGCTCCATTCAATCCTATGTTGTTATTCTTCGCATCATTTTGTAGATGTTGGATTGATTTTTCAAGGTCCCGTGCTATATTACAGAAATATTTTCTTTTGTGATCTTAACCTACTGTCCAGGCCTCTTGACCTGATATTCTGTCCTCACCTTCGTTCATTCAGCTGCTTATACTTTCAATGACATTTTTAATCTTTTGGGTTTTGGTCTGAATCTGTTTCATAGATTCTATTGCTTCACTATGTTGGGCATCAGTATCGAGGTTTCTATCACTTTCATAAATAATTCTTCTTCTTCTTCTTCTTCTTCTTCTTCTTCTTCTTCTTCTTCTTCTTCTTCTTCTTCTTCCTCCTCCTCCTCCTCCTCCTCCTCCTCCTCCTCCTCCTGTTCCTCCTCCTCCTTCTCCTTTTTCTCCTCCTCCTACTCTTCCTCTTCCTGCTCATCCTCCTCCTCCTCCCTGGGGATTAAACTCAGGACCTTGCACTTGCCAGTCAGTTCCTTATCCAACTGAGCTCTCTCTCTGCCAGTTCTTCTATGTTTAAAAATCTTATTCTGGATTTACTGGCACATATTTCATTATTTTACCTTTTTACCTTTTTTACCTGAGAGATTATTTTTCATCTGATTTTCTGTATATCATCAATCATCCTTTTAGCATTTATATCTGCTATCATTTCACAAAATTCCATTGGATTCCTTGTGATTTCTCCTATGTTGGTGTGACCTGGTCTTGTCCAGGATGAGCAGGAGGTCTGAGTTTCTTTTTGCTTCTATATCTTGTCACTTTATAGTTATTCATTTTTTTTCTTGTTCATGCTTGCAATTTACCTTTGATAAGTAGCTTTATCACTCACAGTGAGGCTTCCCTAGGAAATGTCAGTTCCTCAGAGATGTCTTCTGGGTCTGGCTCTTGGCCTTTGTCTCTGTCCCAAGATGCTACCTTCCGAGTTTATTAGGGATGAGAAATTTCTATCTAGTTGTCCTAGCACTGAGTCCTTTGGTACAGAACTATGGTGATGATTATGACCCTCGAAAATCATTGTTGCCATGTAAGGGAGAACATTGACTGCAACAGGTGTGACACAATGCCTAAAGTAGTACACTTAGCAATTACAATAGCATCAAGCACAAATTAGGAACTTACAAAGCATGGAAACTATTAATTTGATACCTTTACCCTTAGGAGTAAGATTTGAAGTCATATAACAAAATCCAACATAAACTAGGAACTTATATGCAGTTAGGTTTTCCTTATTAGAGTGATTTTACTCCGTGGAGGACATATTTAAGAGGAATAGGTGACAATAGAAATTAATGAAGAGAAATATAGTGCATAAAAACCTGAAGAATAAAGGATGATCACCCAAATTTTGGGAAACTAGAAAAAAGGGTAAGAGAGGAAGAATGAAGAAGAAATTCATTCAAATTTGAAGTGAATCAGAAAGCCTAAAGATGACATATTAACACACATCAGAATATTCTAAAACTCGAGGAAAAAAACCTGAAGAGTAAAAATATGACCAAAGCACACATGAACCATAAAAACAAACAACTGAAAAAATTTGTTAAGAAGTCATGAGAGAAAAATGAAAAATAAATAAAGAAAACACAATAAAACCTTTCTTATGTCCAAATTTCTGTGGTGATATCCAAGTAGGAACTCAGACCTGCTGAGTAACTCTGCCAGGTCTGTTGTAGGAAGAGCAGGGCTGACCTTCACATGCGCAGCGCTGCAACGAGCGTTTTCAGCCAACATCTTTCTGGAGGTCCTTTTGCATCTTACTGTGTCTCCTTCCCCTGTTTGTCACTGTTTTGCTCTCTCATTTGGCCTGGATCCCTCAAAAAGAGACATCCCAAGGCTTTTCCCAGTTCCTTGTACAGTTGGCTCCCCCTGGGCCTTGCACAGCCTCCTCTGTTTCACGTCCTTGGCATGTCTTTCTTCTTTTGCACACTGCTGGAGACAGAATATACAGAATGTTGTTGGCCAGCTCACTGCCCCTGCTTCCTCTCCGAACACAGACAAATGCTGCTGAGCACCCTCTTCTCTTTCTCAGTCTTTCTGGGGCAGTGATAACTTTATACTTGTTACTCCACTGTGGTCAAAGCCAGTTAAGGGCTCCAAATCTCTCCTCTCTCATGGGCCTGGGAGCAGGGTAGGAGAGGTTGTACTGTTTCACTCACTACCTTTACCACTGCTGCTGAACTCCCTAGCCTTGTTTTTGTTAGACATCCCAGTTAGGCAGTATGGATCATAATTTAACAAAAGAAAGAAAGAAAGAAAGAAAGAAAGAAAGAAAGAAAGAAAGAAAGAAAGAAAGAAAGAAAGAAAGAAAGAAAGAAAGAAAGAAAGGAAAGAAAGAGACCTTTCAGCCCATTTGGAAAGGAGCAATGTCTTTAAAACTAGCCTGTGTGTGTGCTGGAAATGGCAGGCTGTAATGTCCTATGTCGGGAGGAAGGCAAAAGAAGTGAGGTACATTTATATACAGTGTGGCTTTAGTTTGCCACACTATTGCAATCAGATTTTGGGGAATATCGAGAATGGCAGTTCCTGCTCTATGTACAGGCAGAGGTCCTACAGACAGCCCAGTGGGCATTTTTTTCTGTTTTATGAAATCCTGTGCCTGTGATTTGTTTGGTCAACAAGTATATTATTTCAGATTGACTTTGATTTTGGCATCATAGCCCACCCTTTTTGCAATTACCTGAATTTGTAGTTATTTTTCTCTGAGTAGTTCCAATGTGGCTCTTCCTCTGTTCAGCAATGATAAATGTTTTCTGTATTCTCCTTTAATTTATCGTAAACTCCTTTTCGTAAAATCCATTTCTTCTTTAATGTCTTGGTTCTATCAATCATACCTTAAATTTAAGGTTCAGACACCTAGCCAGTTTTCTAGTCTATCACATCTCTCAGCTCTTACCTTAACCTCAGTCCTACGCTCAACAGGCAATGAACTGCAACTTTAAACAGTTATCAAGTCACTCTGCAGAAAGGCACTTGAGCACACATAGTTTAACCTGGGCTCTGCAGTTTTCACAGTCTTTGGTCCCTTTGTTTTGTTTCACAGGAACTTGCCTCTATAGCCTGAACCTTTGCTCGGAATCTCAGGCTATTTCTTCTCTTTGCTGAACCTGACCAAACATGAAAAATGGAATTTTTTTTGAATCTTTATTCTCATCCCTACTTCTGATTCTAACATCCAGTCTGAGTTGTGTAATTCAGTGGTAGAGAGTGGGCTCCAGGTTCTATTCATAGCACTAAGGATGTGTGTGAGGGAAGGGGCAATCTTACTTTAAAACTATTTCTGATATGGATTATTTTGGGTAAAGTAAGAGAGGGTGAATGTTTTTCTATGACGATATTGAGCTGAAGTATTTTGAAAAGACTGGATTGGTTGAAAACAAACTCTAATATATGTAATATGTGGGACAACATATTACAGTGAAGTGAAACAAGATTAAATGGGATCAATTCAATCTGAATACTAGTCTAAGAGTAAAACAATAAACTTATATATCAATATCACAGTCACATGAAGCTTGTACTTCGTATTTCTTGGTAAACTTTTTGAAAACAGGAACTATCCATTCTCTGTGTGTTTATACAAGCTGTGACACAAACTGATAACAATGAACTGTTTTATACTTTTTAACTACTTGAGATAGGGATGCAGTTTAATAAAAGGCAATTTTTAGTGTGCCTAATAATTCCTTCAAAATTTTGTTATTAATAAATAGGCACATCTTGTATAATAAGAAATGATGATAAAATCTTATTTCAAAGCATTACATAAAGGGGTGACAACTGTGAAATCACTAAATGATTTCATATTAAAGGTTTGAAAAACTTATAGAAATGAATTAATTTGGTTTGATATAGAGTATTAGTGGGGTGTAACAATCCTATTTTGAAAGTAGCAATGTTGTTCTTTTGTCAAGAAGATTGATTATGACTATTAAAGACAGATTACTTAATGGAATAGGATATCATTTAATCTTAAAATACAAAAACCCATGTTTACATATGAATTTCGTGCTTCACTGGGCCTTTGGTAAGTCTCAGGATCTTTGCATTTATGCACTTAACCATATGTTAACTACTTAACTACTTAACTATCCGAAATTAATCCTATGTTGTACAGGAGAGATCAGATTGTTCAGCTACTCTAGAAATTATCCACAATGTCTGTCTATAAATATATGTAGCTTTCTTTAGTAGATATTCTACTCTTAAAAATTATATAATTTGCCCTAGGCATAGTAGCTAGTGACAGATCAGGTCTTGTTATCAGTGTATCTTTCTGTTGTCACTCACTGGCCACCAGGATAAGTTTAGTTAAATCATTTAACATTATGAGGAAGGTTTGTGTTGCCTCACTAATCCATTCACATTACTCTTTAAACTGTGAAACTGGTATATTCATTTCCTATTCCTGTTAACATAAATGAACACAAATTCAGATGTGAGTTTTTTCTATTGTGTTATATAAAATTAACGATCTCAGTGTCTAAACAGCTTATGAAAACAGAGGTTTATTTCTTGATCATCCTCAAAGCTTCCTCTTCTTCTGAGCTTGTAGTTGAGAATATATGATGAATAAACTGTCAGTACACCCAGAAGTGGCACACATCACTTCTCACATGTCACTGGTTGAAGCCCAATTCACAGTTCAGCATTAATATCCCCATTAAATCAATAAAAAGAAAAATTAGACATTTGATGTAAATCTACCATGTAATCTGAGATAACAAGCTTCTTATCATGCCAAGATGTTCTGTTTATGTCTAATATTCTCAACCAAATCTCAATGATTCCTTACTGTTAGAGAAAAGAATATAGTATTGCAAGGAGATTTTATTCTAAGTACTATAAATTAACATAGGATAATTACACCATTCAAATCAACAAGTACCTTGGGGGATAGAGCAAAGAAATAGAAAAAAAATATTGAATATGGTCACCAGATACACCAAAAGTCTTAAACATTAAAGAAAGTATGAAAACTATATTTTATATTTTCTAAAGTCCTAAATAAAAACAAGAGTTAAAAATGGCATATGAAGTGTGTGAAGCTGGGAAAATGTTGACAATCCTCAAGAAGAGAGATATTTTAAACGTGCAAGATTAGAGTTCAGTGGTGATACATGCTACCTAAATAACCTTCTCGGTCTAGCTGTGAAATCACCACTACGTGGTCCTAATCTTCAATTAAATGCCAGTTTTTCTTTAGAGAGAAAGAAACTTCTAAAAGAGTGACTAACATTTATCTAGCATCTCCTATGAGCCTTACCAAGTGGAAAAGAAAGTTTTTATTTTCTCTTCTTTGCTGGTGTCATTCAAAGCTTTGAGATGCACCCTGAGGATTACAGCCCCTGTCACCGAGTGGCTGAGGGAGCCAGGCCTGGGTGTGAGTACAGGCTGGCACAATCAAAAAACAACAAGAGTACAGGATGCTGTGTATGTTTCTAATAAGCAACCAGTACCCTGCTAGTATGTGAAAGTTAGGGACTTAGGGAACCTGTACTGATATGTGTATAGGAAACTATTCCAGACTTTAAGAAACTTATTTTGGGGTCTTTAGGAGTTAACATCAATGTCAACAATAATGATACAGCTCATTGTCATATATTTATTAGTATAATCTTGTGATGCACATGAAGGAAAGCTCTGTAATTAGTTGGAATGAACTCATTTAATTGGGATATTTCCATAGTTGCTTCCTTGAAAGACTAAATATTGAGGAAAAAGTCACTATAAGTAAAGAAAATGCCTGGCTAACAGAATTTCTGTAAAGGAAACACACTTGGCTTTCTTAAAACATACATAATTTGCTTTAGGCATAATAACTAGTGAGAGAGGTCTAACAGGGTATTTCTCAGAGCATTAAATGATACTGGTTGGGCTTGGTACTAAGCAAAATAGAAAATAAAACTTTCCTTTCTGCTTGAAAGGCTCATGAGAGATGCTAAATGAATGTTAAAAAGGTGTGTCCCAAACATGCAAAAGGATTATTATTTTAATATGGCTCCTATGGAGATATTGTTTAGGATAACTACAACTCTATACAGTGAGACTATAATTTTATTTTTTGTTAGTATATGTTTGCAACATAAGATAGTCAATCCACTTTGGGAAATTGGTACATAAATGTAACATATTATAATCAGTGCTTATTTAATATGATTTCTCTTAATTATGACCACATTCCAGAGATCTGTTTTTATTTTTTTGTTTATTGTTTTCCACTTATCCTGTGCCTTCTTAAGACATGTGTTCTCTGCCATTGCACTTATTACATTATGCTGCTTATTCTCTCTTATCTACTTATCTATCTATAATCTACCTATTATCTATCATGTATCATTTATCTCTCCCTCTCTGTCCGTCTCTACATTTCTATTTCCTCTACAAAGCTGTTCTCAGTAGCCCTGCACATGCAGGCAGCACCCAAATAGGAGTCTGCAGTGCAGAATGCTGTGATGAGTTTGACCCCCAGTATATTTCTCTTGCTATCATTTAGTAACTAGAATATAACATTAAACTCATCAAGACAGCCTCCTCAAACCTTTGAAGTTCTCCATTGCTTTCAGCCTTAAAATTATTAACCTATGAAGTCTAAGCCCTGCTTATCTTCCAGCTTTATTTCATGTTCCTCCTCCAGCTACATTCCTAGCTTAATCATACAGAATACTCTCTCTTCTCAGGTCAGCTCACACCATTCCATGACTCTTAATATGTTTCCCTTCCTTTGTGAGAACTTAGTTTCTGTCTTTCCCTTTACATCAGTCTGCTATTGAGTTAGTTGCCCACGATCTCCTAGTACACAGTCCTTGCTACATAGATGACTATGCAAATTTATTAAATGATAATCCTGGCCTTGAAAATCAGAGTTCCACTTTCATAAAAGCAATTCTAAGTTTGAAAATCTTCAGTCATTTAGCTTTACATTAGAACTTTTTAAGGTACTTTTTTTGTAATACAGGCAGCAAGCTAAGATTAAAGTTTCCGTTTCTATTAAAAATCTAGAAAGTTTGAGTGGCAAAACAGGGAGTCCAGGGTTAAGTCTTAACCTAAAAAGAAAAAAAATCACATAAAGTGTGAGTTAAATGAGGTCGTTGTAGGAATTGGGTACTAGCATGGAAAAGTTTTTGGATGTAGTCAATTCAGAAGATGTAACTGGGCTCTGCCAATAGGCACAGTGTAAACCTGTCAATAGCAAAACTGAATCATTTTAGAGTTACTGTTCCTTAGCTAATGACTTCCTATACTGTATGCCTCTATGACGAATTTCTGGACACTATGGGTATGAGATGACTCACATCCTGAAGATTAAGTCCATTTCAAATGAACACTTGATGACCGATACATCATAAAATCAATGCAGCATGTCAGCACAACTTCCTTTTTGCCTGTGCTCTGAAGGGTCACTCTTGAACTTGACCCTCCCTACCTACAGAGGGTTTAACTTTTGGTTTTACTTCAAAAATGTATGCTTTAGAAATAAAAGAAAGATGAAATGCAAAGATGCTTTGAGAAGCAGTTACTTAATTATATTAGGCTATTAGTCAAAGACAAAATAAAGGCCAGAGACCTCAGACTAGAAAAAAGTGAAAATGATGAGTCAGTATCGTACATAAACTTGTGCAGTTAAAAATCAAGGTCATTTCTGTTCCTGTAGTAAGAAAGAAGTAATGAGTTTTGGTGATCAGTCCAAATGTGTTACCTGTTCTAAACTCACTCTACTCTTGTGAACAACAGATGCTATCTTTGCTTCCTTTCTAAACTATAAGTGTTCACTTATGGCACTCTGAACTCTGGATGATGCCCTAGGACAGGTAGCAGCAAGTATTGCCCATGAAAGAGTCCAGCACTGTCTATTTGTCTTTTCCATTTATTGTTTTTTGTTGTGGCAAAGCACACATCATTAAATATGCCTTCTTTATTTTTAAATGTAAAATTTGTAGATGCTATGCAAACTTCACTACCATCTATCTCTTGAAAAAATTTTATCTTCCAAGACTGATCCATTACATAACAGCTTTCTATTTGCCCCAGAAACCTCTATTTTATTTTTTATTTTTGTCAATTTGACCATACTGCTTTTCTCACATAGGGGAAATGAAAGAGGATTCATCTTTTCTATGTATTTGGTGCAGGGTCTCACTGTGCATTTCCGACTTGTAATGATTCTCCTGTTTTCAGTCTCACCAGTGCTGGGATTACAAATGAGCACCACCATGCTCGGTCTCTAGCGGGCTCGGTATGCCCAGTGGCGGGGCCAGTGCGGCATGTGATACCGGGGATGAACCTGGTCCCTGCACTTGCCCAAGCAGGTGCTCAGCCTGCTGAGCTTTCTCACTGCTCCAAGAAATCGTCACTTGTGACTTAGTTGACTGAGATGATGTGCTCAAGATTCATCCATGTGGTAGCAGGTTTTAAAACTGACTTGGATTAATGATATATAATATCCCATCTTAGGTCTGTACCACATTCTATTTGTCTCTGTTTACCCGTTACTTGACATTTAGGTTACTTTCATGGTTTAATTAGCATGGCTATGGCTGAAGGTTTATATAAGTACATTATTTATATGTTTAATACAGGGTCTCACTATGCTACTCGGACCCATAGTGATTCTCCTATTGCAGCCTCCAGAGCTCGACTTATAGGTATGCACCACCACTCCCACTTTGGGTGCCCCACAATGGCACACCAGGGGTTCCAGGACTGGCATGGCAGGGGGATCTAACCATGGGTTCTTGCACTTGCCAAGCCTGCCCTTAGACCACTGTGCTAGGTCCACAGCTCCTGTATAAGTATTTCTTTACACTCATGCTTTCAGTTCTTTTGGGCATATATTTAGAAATGGAATTGCTGGATCACACGCTAAACTTACTTTTAATAGAATTAAAATGTTATGGAATCACTAGTTTCCACAGGAACTGCGCCATTGTAGTAAACATAGAGAATGGTGTGTCCCAATCATGCAGAAAGGTGATTATTATTCACATGCTAACCAGTTCTGGCTATTTTCTTGTATATTCTTCTTTTAAATAATATTCCCCTTAATGTGTATGAGATAGTGTCTCATTTGTAATTTTTATTTGAATTTCTTTAATAATTACTGGTGTGGATTACCTTTTCATGTGCTTACTGATCATTTTATATGTTCTGTAGAGGTAAAAGTCCTTTGGCCTTTTTATTTTTAATTAATTCTTTTTTTTCAGTTTTTTAAAATAGAATTAAAAAACAGGAGAAAAATAAAAATAATACAAAATTTCACTAAACAAAACAATGGCAATTTAACAGTGTCTGTTGTATTGCACAATGTTGTCTTTAAATTACTTATTTAGACTACCAGGTATAATCATGCTACATGAGTCAAAAACTTATGAGTCAGAGTGAGGCAAGTATTTTGATAATATAAATTAAACACAGAAATCATATCAGTGATGCCCATTTTATAAATAAAAGTACTATTTTGGAAAAATTTGAATTTATAGCAGCTTGTTTGATATCTTAATTTATAGAAATAATAAAAATTAAAATTTTAAAATATACAAGAGTATATAGCCTTTCCAATTACTTGATTAATAACATATCATTTTAAAATGCAGAACCATGCTCATTAAAATTCAAGGAGTGCTAACTGTAGAAAAATGAATCTAAGACTGAGGACATTGCATGTTATCTAAATCCTCTGCCGTTGAGTCGATGCAATGCCATTTATATGGCTAGCTCTGGAGACTGTGTCATATTTTACTGAGGAGCTTCCAGAGACGGGAAATAAACTGCTGCTGGGATGAACTCCAACGTAAAGGACTGAAGGAGAAAAAGAAGCTGAGTTCTGTGTAACCAAATGCAGAATTAAGACCAAAAGACAGGGTTAATTCCTCAAAGGTCAATGGAATTAATAAAACTTTGTTGCTATTTTGTTTCTGGAAGTGTCAAAGAGGAGGCTATATGACTTTTATAGGTAATTTGCTTCACTATGAATCCATCTTTAAGCCATCCCTAAACACCCAACAGCCCCACGGTACCAGTGGACAGCAGATGTGAACCTCTGTGAGGCTGTAAAGCAGAAAAGGTCTGCTTCTCTTACCTGGCTCTGCCTTGCATTGAGAAACTGTCCCTGAAAAAACTATGAAAAATGAACTGGCTTCTTCCTCTACAGTAATAACAATTAATACTAAATGAAAACATTGAGTGTTCATATTTAACAAGAACCTATGTTTTTGTTTGTTTTAAATATAGCTTCTTTTTAGACACAGGGCTAAATGTATAAAGTCTTTTTCAGCAATTCCTAAAATGAATGTGTACTCATGTTATGCCATTTGTATGAGTTATCAAAGGAAGTAGAACTGTTTCTTCTACAGTGAAGACTTTGCTTTCCATTGTCAGTACTGCTGAAGGTTATAGTGGATATTCTTAGGACTCAGGTAATGGCATTGTCTCCATTGGACCTAATAATTAATAGTCAATTCCTGCCATTACACCTTATTCTTTCATACACCTTTTCCTCTTAGCAAGCTCAGGTTCTTCCATATTGCACATACTCGGCGAGATCCTGTTTATTGTCCTCTCTTAGGTCAATACATAAAAAGATATTTATGAATAATATATAATTGAGTAATTTATAGTTGGCCAAAATCCAAAAAAATAAAACTAAAAAGATTTGCACTTCAAGGGATTAATGAAATATTACACTTAAAATGGTTTGGCATACTAAAAGAGTATGCTTAAAGCAAGATGCTCAGCCCATCTAAGTTCATCTTACTCCTATGCAAAACTGTTTATTCGTCTTTTGTTCATTCATCAGCTTAGTCCCTTTGTTTGCTTGAGCAAATCTCAAGCTCCTAAAGCCAACAAGGCCATCACACTCTCCTGTGGTTTCTCCTTCCACAAGCAAGCGAGGACAATAGCAGAAATCGTGTCCTTTGCTGCTTCCTTTCTACATACCATAGTTATTTATAATTTTATCATCTCCCCTGAATTTCTAGTTTCAATGTGAGAGAAAGAAATCCTTTATGGGAAATATGAAAGCATTTTGCAATTTTTGGTTATTTATTCACTGAACATGTATTTAGCCATTTACCACCGTGATTTGAAATGAGTAAAATGTCATCATTTTTATTCTGGGAATTTTAAAATGCCAGCACAAACAAACATCAAAAACCATACTTACACAGTAATAAATATAACAAGATACATCATATACTAACTGGCATATGTTACTTGTACGCAAAGGTGAGTGCCACAGTATCAATAAATTCTGACTGAAAAACATTGGGAAAACCTTCACAGGAAGGTGTGACATTCAAGACAGATCTGGAAACACAAAATGCATTTTAACAGTTAGAGAGGAGATGGAAAGTTTTTCATCAAGCCTTCTTCAACCACTTCCAAAAGAATCTGCTGCCCACTCCTGTGCATTTTGTTTTCAGATTGATTACATCAATTATTCTTGATTGCTTGATAGTGTAAATGTGTAGGTGGATACAGGTTTCACCTCCATAATCACGGGCTTCTTGGGAGCAGGAACTGTAAGATGATTCATCTTTGCATCACTGCAAATCAAATTTAAATTTAAAGTCCTCAGAATCTAGCAATGAATCTTTTGCCTTTGTTCTAAATGCAGAGAATTTGAGAGAATACATTTGTGGAATGAGGCAGAAATGATGTGTTAGGTTGCAACAAGGAAAGGGATGAGAGAAGGACTGGTAGAGATTTCATATTTTTTCACTCATAAAACATGTTTAATATTGTAATGTGTGCTTCAACAGGTTCGAACAGTATTACACTTAGTCATTTACATAAGGCATATTCTACTAAAACAGATAAATGTTTGCAATGATATGAAAAGTTTTGAAAATTAGATAGATACATTTTGTATCATTAATGAAGGGCTTTGAAAAGTCAAGAAAGACATAAATAATTAGTATTGTCATTTATCTAAACCTCAGTGTTTAAAGAAAATGCAACATACATAAATTTTTAAGAAGAGTACGAGTCATAATTAAAACAAATTTACAATTGACATGAATTTCACTTAACAAAGAAATATGAATTTCATAATATTTGTTGTAACGCATAGTGTTGTCTTCTAACCAATTAATCATATTGCCAGATATATGCATGTAGATTTGGAAGAAGAAAAAAATGTATAAGAAATTAAGAAGAAAAAAAATGCAAACAATTGAAAAAAGGAAACAAAACAAATTAAGTATTATCTATTCCTTTTCATAGACCACTACAAATCCACAATACAATTGTCCAAACTAACCTACTTAGATACTTAGATAAAATTATTTCCCCCACTCCCTCTCCTGTCCCTGTCCTCAACTTCATAACTCTCTCTTTCTTTTTGAATAAGTTCATTCCTTTTTCTAAGTATCTATTGTACTGTTGTGATTCTGTTTTTCTCTTTCAGGTTCTTACACAATGGGGACAATATGATGCTTCCACATATGTATCTGATTTATTTCACTTAAGAGTTATGTTTGCTAGTTGCATCCATATACAGAAAAATCACTCAAATTTTAAAGTTTTGTAGCTTCATAATACTCCATTGTGTACGAATACCACATCTTCTTTATCTACACTTTAGTGTAGATAACATCTGGCTTGTTTCCAGGGTTTAGCTATGACAACTCGCTCTGCTATAAACATGCGTGCACATATATCACTGTGGTATGAGGTTTTCAGTTTTTCTGGAAAAATACCCAGGAGGGGCACAGCTGGCTTGAATAGTATCTTCAATCTTGGCTTTTGAAGTAATCTCCACACTGATTTCTATAGTGGTTTTACCAGTCTGCACCCCCACCAAACGTGAAGTGTTCCTTTTTCTCTATGGCCTCTCCTGCATTTGTTATTGGCTGACTTCTTGATGTTAGCCATTCTTTCTGGGGTCAGATGGAATCTCAGTGTTGCTTTAATTTGCATTTCTTGAATGACCAATGGTGTTAGATGGGCATAGAACAAACATTGTATTTGTGTCTCAGCTCTTTGGAAAGAGGGGAAGACATAATTTCCCTGCGAATGTGGCAAGGTACAGTTAAATGCCTTTTATGGTTTTTGCTTCTGTCCGAAGTCACAAAAGGATTAAAGTTCATTTTCACTGATGCAACTCCAGTGATGGCTATGAAGCCTTTTTTTCTTTTTCTGTATGTACATGTATGATATAGCAAATTGAATATGGCAACCTCCAAAATATCAATTCTTAATCTGTGGGATGTTATTTGGAGAAATGGCCTTTTCAGATGCAATCAAGGATTTTGTGATAGGGGACTGTTATGGATAATAGTGTCAGGATGCAGTCAATCACCATGGTAAATAGAGACAAAAGGAGATGACAACAGTGGGAGGAGACAAGGCGATTATGAAGCAGAGCTCAGAGACATGTGGCCTCCAATTCAGGAATGCAGTCTCCGAGACCTGAAAGGACGAAAGAGCAGACTGGAGCATGGCTTCCTCATCAGGCTACAGTGATCTTTTTTTTCTAAAGATAATTTAAAAAACACAAACAAAAACCATTAGAACAATACAGAATCCTACTAAACAAAGTAACAAAAATTCAACAATGATTATTATATTGCATAATATTGTCTTTAAATGTGCTATTTAGATTGTCAGATAAAAGCATTCAAAGTTGGTTAAAATTATAAAAATTAAAAAGGAGAAAAAAAATGTAAGCATCAACTGCTCTTTTCCATAGACAGCTGAAAACATCCTGATTTTGAACTTCTGATTATAGAAATATGAGTGAATAAATTTCTGTCATTTTAAGTCATCTGATGTTTGGCAATTGGCTAGAGTAGCCCTTGGAAGCTAACACAGAATCTTTCTATGTTTTATAAATTAAAAATGGTAAGACTATTTCTAGTGAAAATGTAAAGATAAACTTTAACTTTTCTGTACCATAGAAACATATATAATACCTAATCCTTTTAAACAAAGGGTAGTTTATTTTGTAAGTTTGTGGTTCCAGAAGAGGAAGGCAGAACTAGAGTTTGATGGGAGATGCATGGCCCCTCTAGGTCTGAGAGGGACCCCTAGTGGGAGAGGTAGGTCCTATTCTAAAGGGTAGTCTTAGAAAGCTATCAATATGAATGAGTAGTGCATACTCTACTTGTCCTGTGGTCATCCCATTTACTGGGATGTGGTTTACCCATTTATTGGGTAAAATATCAAGTCTATTGGTTAAATTTTCTTTCAGTGTACTGAATTGCTACTTGCATTTATAATTTAGATTTTTGTACGTTTTATTTTGTTTGGAAGAACCAGGGATTGAACTCAGGCCTTTGTGCTTGCCAGGGAAGCTTTTATTCCACTGAGCCATCTCCCCAGCCCCTATATATTTTAAAGAATACAAAATAGTGATAGAAAGAAAAACAGCATTAGAAATGATATAAAATTTCACTAAACAAAGTAATAGGAAATCAACAATGGTTGTTGTATTGCATAATTCTGTCTTCAAATTAGTTGCTCAGGTTACCAGATATAAATGTGAAAGATTGTTTTAAAGAAAAAAACAAAACAAAACAATAACAAATAAGTTGTCAGAAATTCAAAAGAGGAAAAAAATAAGTATTAAAAAAAGCATTAGGAATTAACTTCTCTTTTCAAAAGACCAGCAGAATTTGACAGTAAAATGATTCAAACTATCTCACATATACACCTAAATACTTTCTTTCATTTGTCCTTTTCTTCATCAAAGTTTTTCCTTCCCACTGAACAAATTCTATCTCTTTCACAGTAGGTATTATACCTTTCAAATTTTAATTGGTTTCAAGTTTTCACACTAGCAAGTCAATACAATGTCTGCACATACGAATCTGATTTATTTCACTTACCAATGTAGTCTCTAGCAGGAACATGGATATTAACATTATTTTGTTTGAAGTTCACAAGAATATTTTACAAAATTGCACAATTGGAACTAGCAGTTCAGAAAATGGCTATGATAGAATTTTCAATAATTTCGTGTTCTATGAAATATTTTATGAAAAATATCTTGTATCTCATAGTCCAGGATGAGTTTGAGCTATTCAGTTGTACAGAATAGGACAAAGGGTACAGAAGAATCTGAAATGCTATAGATAATAATGCAGATGGCCTCTACATAGCAGACGGTGGATACAAATAATAGCAATGTCTGTACTCTGATAATATAAAGGGATGGCATCTAGCTTAATACCCTGTCTACTTTTAAAAGTAGAAGAGACTGAGGCAGAATTCAATTCAGTTTGAACCCTGCCTGAAGCATTTACATAGAAGTAGCTTTGTCTGACTTGCTCCACTCCTCACTCCTTCCCCTGCCCTGTCAGAACTTCAAAAACATACAGAAGATAAGGAAAAGATCTAGGACAAAAACGTACAGAATATTTGCCCATGCTTAGCCATATATCCTTCGGCTTGACACCCCATACCTATAGGATACTGGAGGCACCACATTCCTGCCTGGTTGCCATAGCAACAAAGAAATTATCAATGCAGGTAGAGCAAAAAGAACTGGAACAAAGAACTGGGGCTTTTGTGTTTTCCCAGATGGAAAGAAGAGCACATGGTTTGCCAGCTAATTAATATAGATTTTATAATTCTTTTTAATTTGGTTTCCCATAGATAATATATCCAATCTCAGTTGTTACAATACTCATGCATTTTATATGGGGCAATTTTTTTCTATGGTGTTAGGATCAAATCTAAGGCCTTCCAAATAGTTCAGCAGATTAAAGGGGCTGCAAGCAGGCACAGGGTCAGGGGTCCAACCCTGGGCCTGCCTTGCTGGCCCCACCCCTGGGGGCACACTGAGGCAGCAACTGAGATGGGGAATGGTAGCATACACTTGTAATCCCAGCGTGTGGGAGGCTATGGACAGGAGAATCACTATGAGTGTGATCCAGTAGTGAGACCCTGAACACTCTTTTCTAAAATACAGGAAAAAGGAAAAAATTTAGATAAGGACTTATACTGGATAGATAAGCATCTTTCCCCTTAATGTTATTCAAACTCATTGTTCATTGTTTACAATTTTCTTTCTTGTTGTATCAGAAACTGAGCCCAGGGTCTGCATAGGCTACACAAGTATTCATTATATCACCGAGCTACAGCCCTTGACCTGTTTATAAATTTAAAGTTAGAAGGGACTTTTCAGGTTTGCAAACTTTCTAATTAGTCTTCAGTGATAAATTTCAAAATACAAGGTAGAAATACATTTTGATAGATGGAGTTTGGAGATAGAAAAAGCCTAAAATTTGGATAAGGGATTTAAGAGAACATGTATAACTTCATAGTGATCAAGATAAATGCTTAAGTCTTCAATTTTTAGCTTAATTCTGATATGTTCATTTTTGAAAAATGTAGTTACTCCAGGGTCTATAGGATCTCACTGCACAGTTTGGACACGTAGTGTTCCTACTGTTTTCAGCCTTCCAAACCCTGCAGAAGTTGGTAACTTCTGCAGTTGTCAACTATTAAACTTAATATTATTGCTTCAGTGAGACAAATACTGCTAGAGAGTGAGATCTTAATAGTCACTAATGAATATTAAACATTAATTATATTATTTTAAATTAATATTTTGCTTTGATTTTAGTTATAATGATTAAGAAAGCATTTTAAGAGTGTGTTAAAGCACTCCAGTGATTTACGAGCTTAGACCACATAAAGACTATTAACAGTAGTTGTAATAACACACTAAAATGTCTCATTTGAGATCTAATTAAGGGAATCCATGAAGTAATTAATAAACTCCCAATTTTGAAATAAGCAGAGAGTGAAAAGGAAACCTTTCTCATCTTGACACTTTACAGCTGAAGCAATTTCAATCTTTTTCATCAAAACAGCTTCTTTTACTTAATAAAGACTACATTAAAAAACATGAGGTTTCATATACTTCTGTCTTCTCAGATCTTTACCATTCAGCATTAGGACTTCAATCTCCAGAATCCACAGGATCATTATGGTAAGAATGGAGTAACCAGAAGATCCTTTTAGACATAGGCTACAATTTGCAAGTTCAGTCAAAACAGACTTTGTATTCCATACTTATTGAAATTCATATTTGCCTTGCCATATATCCATATATTGGAATGAAACAATTTAAATCTATTATATTAGAGTTAAGCAATTTCATATTAATATCCTCCATCATAAATCATTGCACACTTAAAAGGAATCTGGAGAATAGTCAATAGACATTTCTACTTCATATTTTTATAGCTTGAATGGATGTGAAGACATACGAAGAAATGCAGACGTATATCTAATAACAGAAACCTGAAAACAGGTTTTATGGCACCAGGAGGCAGAACAAGGGAGCAATGACAGAGAACAACTGAGGAGAGATCACATCTAGTACACAAAGCCATGCTGCCATGACCCAGATAGACACACTTGGGATGTGCTATTCTAATCTGACAGGTGCTGCTTAATCCAGTGAAGCTGACATATCGGGATTGATGGGGCACAAGATAGTTAAGGATGAATGAGATAATTATTATAATATATTATCTTCTAAATTTTACCATACTGCTACAAATGTGAGTTATCTTTGTGAAGGCTGAATAGTTTTCCATCGTATAAAATATCATATTTCTTTATCCATTCATCCATTGACAGATGCAGGTTTATTTCTTATCTTGTGAACAGTGCTACACTGAAATGGAAATGTACAGACCCCTTAAACACATTTATTTCAATTCCTTTGGATATTTATCAAGAAAGGCAATCACTAAACTTAGTGAAAAATTTGAGAAGTACTAGTAATTTTTCTTCCCAAGTCTGTTCCTCTTGTTTTAGAATGTAGGTAACATTTATTATCTTCAACAAAAGTTGTTTGAAGGAGTAAATGAGATTCTAAGATCTAATGAAATTACTGAAGTATAGATATATGGTAAGTTACTAGAAAGATTAGTCTAATGTCTTTAAAGACAGACTTATGAAAAACAGCTTTCCAGGGTGGTACGCATGTAAGGCACATTGTTTCAAGCTGCAGCTCATATGCTTGTGTTTATGTGGACATTGTCCCTTTATATTCTTCATCTTTCTCACTTTGCTATCATAGTGATACACTTAAGAAATAATTTTCAGCGGAAGTTTCTATGCTTATAACCCTTTGGTAGCTTCCTGTCTTCCAGATAATTTCACAGCTCCTGAGCAGTTCATGCAAGGCATCCTGTAGTCCTACTCCTTCCTGTGATTTCAGCATCATCCAAAACCACTGTTTGCATGAGGTTGTGCATTGTCCTAGGGGAAGAGCAATAGCATTTAAATTTCCGCCCCCACATGCCTTTGACCTCCTGTCACCTCAGTGGGCCGTTGTGTTGCCAGGGAGCCGTCTCTGTCATAGAGCTCTTCCCTCTCTCACTCTTCTTTCAGCCCCAGCTCATCCTCAGTTTTCCCATTCCTGGAATGCAGCATTTGGCACCCACAACTTAGATATGAAGAGAAGTTTAATTTGGTTCTGGTTCAGCCATTCTGCCACAGTACGTTGTCTCCAAATGAGGAAAACCTTGATGGAAGGCTGCGGTGAGCCAAGCTGTCATCTCATAGCATCCAGGAAGCAGAACAGGTGAGCAGTGCTCCAGAGGAAGGGGCGAGGGTCAGAGCACAGACTGCAAGGCTGCACACCCATACCCTGCACTGAAAGACCCAGAAGTGCGCTCCTACGGTTATATGGATCCCCAATCCCAACAACTCAACATTTCACCCAGTCATCCACAGGTGCACTGAGGCCATAGGTTCTTCTGAGCTCCTGGAGCGCCCTGTGACAAATTCTACCCCAATACTTACCACATCCCATTGTTCTGTATCTCCTATCTGAGACAATGGCCTTCCCCAAGGAACCTCTTCCCCAAGCTGGCAACAGGTCCCTGCACATATTTAATGTGTTGTCTGAATCTAACTAGGGGACTAGAACCAAAATTTTCTGACTCCTTTCTGAAAATTTTTCCCAATACACTGCATCTTATGAAAATGTGACATTAAAAATGAATCCTGGAAGATAAATTCAAGTGGTCAAGTGGAACCAAATATAATTAAGACATTTTCAATCTGCCTTTGTGACATTTCAGAAAATACCTCTGTTTTGAGGTTTGGTATGAATTGAACCAACTAGAAAACAGAAACTTTTCTCTGCCTTACAGTTACGGCTGAAGAAAGGCACATTTGGGAACAATTGCTTGTATCCTGTAAAGTGCAAGTAAATACTCACCATTTTTCTAATTAAGATTTTTGTAAAGAGACGCATGCCCCTGAGCAAAGAGCTTATTTTAAAGCAAGGAGAAAAGCAAAGATCAAATCAGTGAAAAAAAATCTCTATTTAATGGATTTTAATTTCTGAACTTCTGAATTGAAGATGATAGAGTTTTGCAAGTGATTTGTGTGTTGACAGTGGCATAAGAGTATTGCCAGTCCAAGCTGAAAGCATGTATCACACTAGGTTATAAAAGAGGACCACAAGAGTGTGGGTGTGGGGGAACAAGAGATACAGAAAGCACAGATAGGCATGCACTGTAGCAGCCAGCATTCCTATGTGAGAGATTTTCCAATGTGGAGATGAAATCAGGCAAGAATGTGTTTACTACTATAAATTGTAATTCAAACTATTTGAAGTTAATGATGTATTTTTTAAATGCAAGCACCTACTTAAATATATGAATGACCTTAATTACTGAAATTATAATTAAATTTCTGTTGAGTTTTTGAAAACAGATATATAAAGATTTTGCCAAAAATGTCCAAAGTTTTGAACAAATAAATTTAATCTCTAGAATGCTCTGCAGCATTAAACACCCAATGAACATTGTAAATTCTTTTGCTGATTGCTTTTATTTGAAGCCTTCTTACTTCTATATTATTAGGTAGCAAAAGTACTTCATCTGCATTTAATTATTCAATTACATAATTAATGCTTATGTAATACTTTTAACAACTGATGCAAATTGGGAGGAGAGAAGATGACAGATGTCAATGTGTGTAACTGGGAAGGTACCAATTAAACCAATCACATTTGACAAACTGGAGAAAAGCTAAAGAATCCAAGGATATATTTTGTCTTCTGTTTGTGTTTTACCCTACAGCTATAATGCAAAGTGAAGAAAAATCCATTGCCTGCAAACAAATCCTAAGATTAGTTGTGATGGTTTCAGGCTGCACTGTGCAGTTCAGGGGCATCACTAGGATACTGCATTTCACAGATCTGGAGCAAAAGGACAAATTGTTTCACCAAGACATGCTCAAACAGGTTACTGCATGTGAATCCCACATGTTCCTCCCCCACATGCTTATCTGTCATTGTACACCAACAACATGGTTTATTAGAAATATTCAGAAGTCTAACTTTGGTTGACTATTATATAAATTGTGGTCTCAATTGGAAAAACTGAGGACATTAGTTTTACATAGACAGATGTAGACTTCATGGATCTCAAACATTTTCATTTCTTCCAAGTGTAGAAATGAGGGTAGCAGACTGACTAGTGCCTCCGCTTGCCCCATCCTGCATGGCAGGCAGGACCACTTGATAGCTTTTATGACAACGTCCAACCCCATGTCGCAACAGTTTTCCTGGGAGTCACCAACAGTCACATTTGTAGTCACATCTGGATCTATTTGTAGTCTGAATTCACAGTTATATTACATCAGATCAGTGTCTCAAAACTCAAAGCTTGTGACTGTATTATTTTATACCATTTCTGATCTTCATTAAGACTCTAGGTATTGTAGACAATCACTGGTTAATGTAGAAATGATGAGTAAATGAGAAAGAATGTTACAGAATTTATAAGATAGTAGTAGTGAGGTAAAAACAAGGCATAAAAGGCTAATGGCACTTCAGGCCTCAGGTCTCAGAGGCCTTCCAAAGCACATGTCTTTTCCAGGTCCACATATGGAACATTGAAGGAAGGATGTGAGGTGCATGGGAGAAAGCAAGCTAGGGTTCCAGTGGATAAGACACAGTAGGAGCTGCAGCTGCTAAGCAGAATTTGATAAATTAGAACCAAACAATGCTCATAACTTTCTTTCCTTGACTTCCTCTCTATGCTACTAGCTGTTAATGGATCTAAGTTGTCAGGAATATGTGGTCTTCACATTTCATTCTGGCTTCGAAACACTAGCACTTGTCCTTTCCTCTCCATATCCACTGTAAGCTTTCAGTTGAGCTCTGTGATCTCTGGTAATGGCTGGCACAGCCCAGACAGCAGTGATATCTCATGAGTCCCACATTATCTGTGATTTATCTCCAGGACTACTGTTCTGTGCCAAGCTTCCTACTGCATTTCTTTATCTGTTCTGGTTGCCCTGTCTGACCCCTTCTGCATCTCAGATGCTGCCTCTCTGACACTAACCATAGGTCTTCTTTTGGGACATGACTTCTTCTTGACCTTCAGGCTGGGCTTGCTTTTGATTTCTGTGGTGAATAAGGCAACCAGTGTCTCTTACCATCTATCTCCCTAGTCACATTTACTTTGAACCTCAGAGCTTCTTTCATAAGATAGTTTCTCTTCTCTTAAAAAGAAGAATTTCCTACCTTCTCAAGAATTTCCTTCTTCCTGGTACCCTCATTTGTCAAGGTGACAGCTGGTCATAGAAAGGTGGCAATAGGCACTACACCATAATGACATAAAATGGGGTAACTTGAGAGATACGGTCCCACTGTTAGGTTTAGAATTCTACAGAGAGGCTTCTGCTTTCTGCATGAGTGAAATCTCTCGGACTTTAATGAAAGCAGTTCATATTTTCTTCAAAGTATTCCTTCGTATTTCTGCCCAGTGTCCTTTTCTCTTTCAGGATCTGACCCTGGACATGAGGTTCCACTATTGTTATATCACCTCAGCCTTCCCTACACCATCAAGTTTCACTGTCTGGTTTTTTTTTTTTTTTTTTTTTTTTTTTATGGCTTTGCCTATTTTGAGGAACCAGAGGCAATAGTTTTGTAAATTAGCGCCTGGGGATTTTCTGATTTCTTTTTCATGATTAAACTTCACTTCTGAATTTTGAGGAGGAAGGCCACAACTTTCAACTTGATTTTGTCAACAACACATCAAGAGCAATTACTACTGAACACCTTCCCATTGCAGATGCTAGTCTTGGTCACCTGGCCAAGGCATTTGTCAGGTTTTCTCTGTGGCTTATTCCCCAGACCCCAGCTACCCCACCATTCTTTGGGAGAACATGTTGTGCAGAGTCCAGTCATAGAGCTAACAGTCAGGTCCCACCTCCTGAGGAGAGTATCTACATATAATTTTGGATTATGCAAAAATGAAATTTGTCTTCCCTTCATTTATGCTCAATTATCTTGATATCTGTATCGACTTATGGGTAGTTGTGTTTTATTTTGATATTGGTTATGATCCAATATCACATCATTATGTTGTTGCTCAAATTGTTCCAGATTTACTAGATTTTTAAAAAAAAATAATTTTATGCATTTGGTACATGGTCTCACTATACAGCTCAGGCTAACAGTGATTCCCCTATTTCAGCCTTGCCAGCACTGGGAATACAGGCATGCTCCCTTCACCCAGGGAGGGGCCTGAACAGTATGTAGTACTGGGAATTAAACCCTGGTCCTTCCACTTGCCTAGGCAGGTACTTAGGCTGTTGAGCTATCTCGGTGGCCTTGGATATTTTTGTAACACAAAAAATAACTGCTGTGAGAGGGATTTTAGGTGTTCTATGAAAAAGATGCAGGAAGTGCAGCACTAAAGGGTCTTCATGTTGTAGCATAGCTATAGGTAAGGACCCACTCAGCATGGTGACCTCAGGTTTCCATCTTAGTGTTCATGGACTGAGCAGTCACAATCTTTAAACTGTTACATTACTTAAGACCTCAGCATCCTGAGATTTTGATATATTTGCTTCATTGGGGAAAAAACCCATGTGCTGAGGTTTAAGCAGAAGTTCTAAGGCTCAGGAGGGGAGAGAGAAAGCACTACATGAGGCAAGTGCTCCATTCCTAAAAATCCCATGGCAGAGGACCAATACTGGTATTATTAAATACGGATGGCAGCTCCAGATGTTTATTTCAATGCTTCAAATAGTAAACACATTTCATTAGGAATCACAAAGCATGCAAGAAATTTTTATATGCACCTATTGCTGTGCCAGATGATAGCACATATTTAAGGAACAATATTTAAAATGTTTTATTTATTTTAACATTTCTGATATGTAAAACTACACTATTCTAAGTTCTATACATTTCAGTTCTGAATTTCTTTCACCCTCTACCACTTATTCCAGTATCTCCATGTAGGGGCTGAATGATTGTTACTCTGATAGGACTGACACTATGCTTAAAAAAAACACACTCAGGGAGCTGGGGAGATAGCTCAGTATAATAAGCCCTTGCCTGGCAAGCACAAGGGCCTGAGTTCAATCCCTGGTTCCACAAAAATAAATAAATAAACACTCTCAGTGAAGAATCTATGAAAACTCAAATGTCACTTGTCTGATTGCTGAGTTCATAGATGATTCTCAACTTTATTCTCTCTCTCTGTCCCTCTTTCTCTGTCTTGCTCTTTCTACCTGCCTTTGTATCAGCTATCATCTATCAAGATTTATTACTTTGTTGATGGTTAAATAGGCCTTATTTATTCAGTGCAAATGATTTTGCCATTAATCGAGTAGCTGACACCTTTAACCAGTTAACAAGATAAATTTGGCCCAGGTTTCATTTATATGGAACTGGAGGCTAAACATTGTGAACTACAAAGTTTAGGCCAAATATAAGAATTATATAATCATTCACAAAACTACTCCTACTACAATACATTTGTGAACAACAAAGACTATAAAGGTATATCTCGGTCTCTGGTAACAACTGCCAATGATGCCAGAGCAACTAAGAATTCTCCTCTAATGAACTAGGGCTGCTCGGAGCAAAGCCCGTTGCTGAATCTCTGCAGAGTTACTCTCGTTAATTATACGAGCAGAGCTTTCTTCTTGGTGGGTTATGTAAGAGCCCTTTTCCTCCCCGCTGCCGTGGCGGTGTGGTCAGGCGTGCTTGCACTTTGAAGAAGCCACCTTTGCTTGTCTCATTTCTGACTGAGCTGCTAGAAGTCAGGCGTTGTGTGGACATAGACGCGGTACCCATGCACACGAAGCGGGATCACTTCGGGGCACTCAGGTTTTCCTTTGAAATCCGTTCCAGAGAGGATTTGCTTTTCAACAACATCAGAGGTACTTTCCTGGACTGGGCTGAGAGTTTATCAATTTGTGGAGGTCACATCAGAGTCAAACTACAAAGCATCATACTCAGCAAGCATGTGAGCCTTTGGTCACGAGGGACACTCTGTTGAGGTGAGCTCCGGGTGGCAAAGGGTCTTGCAATAAGGAAAGAATCTGAGATCAGCACCTCACCTGCTCTAACTGTGCACCTAACTTTTTTCTTTTATTTTATTGAAAGACAAATACCAATGAGACAGTTTCAAAGCTGATTAATAGGACAGTTAAATGCAATTAATACGTTTTACATTGCTATCTTCCTAGTGGTCACCCACAGTACAAGAAGCAGACAGGATACTGTGTCAAAACATTATTACTATGAATCTTTCGTCTCATAGAATTGAGCAAAAGTAGCAAGATATCTATCCTAACTGTACTGTATATACAAATACAAAATGGTCTTTCCTTTGTATCCCCTGTTTTTGTTTAGTCCTGACAGAGATGGGTGTTTTATTGGCATTTAAATATTATAGATACTTGAATTCAGCAAAACACGCCATCACAGTCCAGCAGTCCACAACAGTAGTGGGATTTCCACTTTTATTCTTTAATCTACAAATCAAAATTCAAAATTATACACTTACTTATCACCCTCTGACTCACAAGATTTCTGTTGCTACTGCTGGTGGTGTTGGTGGTAATTGTATTTTCTCTAAATGAGATTTTTATACTTCATGCTTCAGGCCCCATGATTGTACGGGTATAAAAGAGCCTAATTAGCAGTAATAACTCTTGGTACTTCGACATTTCCTACCACAGGAAGTTACCAAATCCCAAACCCTTGTGTAATGCGTGCATTCATTTCTGCGAATCTCCAGGGTGAGTTTTGAGGATGCTCATGAGGGAATCTCATTAAATTCCACGTATAATCATCAATTCATTCTCCTATTTTGGCCCAGTTCCCGTGTCTATCAGTCACCACTACCAGCGCCACTGTAGATGTGCCACCACGGGTGTCCGAGCCGTACGCTTCTTGCTTCCAGACTCTCTAGCGTGAAATGAGGTATGAGGTATGAGAGAACGTGCCTCCGAGTCGGGTTGGCCTGATGCTGTGGCACATAGGCCAGCTCCCAAAAGTCCAGCAAGAGAAATCTGTCCCCAGTTTGTGTTTCCTGCCTATCCCTTCAGTCAGGTTTGGAAAGTAGCTAGCGTGGCCTGACACCAAGAGGCTAATGCGGCCGACATGGAGAGGCACACTGCCAGTTTGGGTTCTACGTAGTGCTTGAGTGTCTTCTGCAAGATCTCACCCCCCTTCTCTGGCTGAACCCTCCCCTCTTCCCTGTGCTCTCTATCATCAACTCACTGATACAGGAAGCAGACACCTGGGTAACTTCTGTTCTTTTCCATGAGCTTACACAATTCCTTACCACTTATATTAAGGGACAAAGTTCTGATTGCTCAGTCTGTAGGCTGCCCGGCTGTTCCTCTTAAATGAATAGTCTGATGACCTCAGACAGCGGGTGTTATGGTGATGTTTCTTACATAATTATCCTTCATGACTTTTGTCCAGTTAGCCTCATTCAATTCACTGAGGTGGCCCTTTCTGTGTTAAGGCTTTATCCTACTTTTTTCCACATGCTTAGAAGATCCAGAGACTAATAAACATGTCCTTTATTCTTAGAAACTGATGCCAATTCAGAACTCATTTACTGAGGGCTTTGTCCTGCCACTTTCTGTTAAGTAGGACTCATGAGAACCTCGGTGCTCATCATTCAGCCTGTGGCTCTCACTGTGTTTCAGAGCTCCAAGGCTGCTGGAGAAAACAATCATTAGATAGGTCAACAAGCTCAGGATTTCAATTTCAGGAGTTTCAGTAAGTCAGAATTACTTCTGTGATTGTGAGAAATGGGTAGGCAATGCTATTCCATACTAGCAATGAGAGTTATGGAAGAAGCGAACTAGCTGTGGTTGAGGAATTCTTAAAAGAGTATTAAAAAATATCATTAAGTCATGCTTAATGATCATGAAAATATTCTTTTAGAAATCCATGTCAAAATATTCATATCAAAGTTCACTTTGGAAAATGCTGGCACAGAAACAAATTCTGTGGAGTTAATATATCAACATTTTAATAATGCCTACTCAGAACAAAGGCAATGCTAACTTCTAATGCAGGTTTATGCACAAGTGCTTGGTATATATTATCCTCCCATTGGGATTTCAAATGAAGTGGAGACCACACAGGTTATTGATAACTGAACAATCCTGAAATATAATCTCATCTTTTGTGTGTCAGTTTCTTTGAGATAAAATGGAGTCACAGGCTGGGAAGATAGCTCAGTGGTCTCCTGCCTAGAAAACACAAGGTTCAAAGTTCAATCTCCCATACCACATGTGGTGCTAGCCCTGGGTCCCCAGGGCATGCCATACTGGACCAAAACCAGGCATGGTGGCTCATATCTATAATCCCAGAACTGGGGAAGCTGAGACAGGATGATCACTACAAATCCAAACTGACATCAAATGGTGTACCCTGACCCTGTACCAAAAAAAAAGAATTTAAAAATAACTGAAAATAAAATCAAGTGGGATTATAGTTCTTACTTCATTTGGCTGTTAACTGATGTTTTTGCTATTGTCTTAGAGTTTTGGGAGAAGTTGCAAAGGTGAGCATAATGGAAACCCTTTTGCTGTAAAGGTTAAGGTGAGCAGAATTCCTCGAGAGTTTACAGTGGTTCAATTTCCAGTGCAAAGGAAGATCCCTTCTGTGAGCAGACTAGCAAACTTGGGAAACATTCCTGGAAGGACGACAATGTAAGCCCAATGGGAGTGCTGGGGCATTTTCACTCTTTTCGGTCAGGAAGTAGAGGGTGTGATCCCCTCCCCAGATTAAATTTGCCAGCAGAAACTTCAAGAGGATATACTTTCAGTGATACAGTGGATAGAGTTGAGTTGAGTTGAGTTGTCCAAAGCCGTAGTGTAAGACAGTTTAAGAATGGTCTTGGAGGTCTTTGAAGCCTGCCCTGGAAAGTAAGGTTCATGTGAGGATGTAGAGACCTTTCTGGGAAGTGCTGGATGTGAGACACAGGGAAGGATAGGAGGGAAGGATCAGGGTGGAGCCTGTACTCTTCCTGTATGGCAAGAATACAGATCTTCCTGTTGGCCACAAAATGTAGCCAGTCCTGGGGCAAGGAGATGTTAGTGATAAGTGGTGTGGGTTGGGTGTGGTGCAAGTACAGCTGAGGCTGGCAGCAGGGAAACCTACAGAAGTCAAGGTGGAGGCTTCTGACCTATTTGGGAAACTCCTATATTATACATGTGTGTGTGTGTGTGTGTGTGTGTGTGTGTGTGTCCAAGTACGTGAGTTGGGCATACTGCCTAAAAAACTCACATCTCCTTTGACAGGCATCTTTTAAATCATGGTACTGATAAATAAATGCTTCAGTGGCTGAAACTTTTTTCCATGTCCTTCCAATTCTCAATATTTTCTGCTCACCTGTCCTCTGTTCTCCCTGCCTAGTTCAGGCCTACACACAAAGGCAAGGGCCTGAAGGATGAGCATCAGTAGTCCAAGCGGTGGCTGCAGTATACTCCTGGGGCAGAGGAGCTCAGAGGGACAAGCTGCTATCACATGATGACAGGGAGTCTGCAGAAAAAGAAGGCAATGGTTTTACACGCACTAAACCATCGTAGGACTTTTAATACACTTTTTGAAAGCACTTTTATGAAAAAGTCATAATGAAGTATATTATTAAAATAGTATGCATAGCTTCCTGTTGACTTAGTTTTTTTTTTTTTTTTTTCAGAACTGGGGATTGAACTCAGGACTTTGAGCTTGCCAGGCAAGCACTTATTCTACTGAGCCATCTCCTCAGCAAGCCATCTCCTCAGCTTCCTGTTGACTTAGTCAAACTTCTATTATCCTGAAAAAAAATTACAAAGTCCTGTTAAGTCAAATACAATATTTAACTTAATGGGTTTATTTTAAAAATTGTTACATTACAGATAAAAAGACAAATCAATCATAGTTATTATTTCATGGTTTAAAAGCATTTCTGACCTCATTCATTTGTATTAATATTTAAAGGAAAATGGGAGCAATATCAAGGTAAGAAATATTGAACACAAAAGTCTTGTATCTGCCATTCAAAATGTCTTCTTAACACTTAATTTTTCCTATTCTCCTTTCAATATTATAATTTCATGGCATTGTGTTCACTTTTTCAAACACTGATAGAATGTTTGTAGATTTTACTTGGTGCTAGTGCTCCTGAAAGAGGAGGGAGAGTGAATGCAAGGACAGCAGGGAAACTGAACAAATGCCACAAGAAACTGAAATGAGGCAGGTCTTGCAAAACAGGGAGACCCCCATTAGTATGTTACCTTTTGAAATTAAATTTGTTCTGGAATCGATAATCAAATTGGTAATTTGTTTATTATTTTCTTTTAATATGTCAAAATATCAATGTAATTTTCTATTGTGTTAAACATATATATATATATATATATATATATATATATATATGCTTTTCTAATTGATTTTAAGCACAGAGAATTGCTGTTTTGTAGGCATCTGCTACTGAAAAATTACAAGGGCATATAGTATGAACCTTGGAAGTAATCCACACAAAGATGTGGTCATGGACACTTTGTGCAATGTGACATGGTCTGTAGGTCATTCTTTGAGGAAGTAAATCAGCTTTTCTCTGGTGGCATAAAGAGAATTGGATAAGATCTGGTCCTTTTCTTGATCCTAAGTTTAAAGGATTCAGCTGTTTTTTTAAAAAGAAGAGAAACTTGGAGATGTACTGGATGAAGGTGAGTTGTCCAAGGTGACAGTGTGGGATGATTTAAGATCCTTGAAGACTCCCCTGGGAAGCAAGGGCCTTCTCTGGATAGTGCTGAAAGGGGGAGTCAGGGAAAGACAGGGGGAGGAGGATCAGGTTGGAGCTGCAATCCTCTCAGAGATCTTCTTTAAAAAGAGCTAAGTGCTACAAATCACTTTCAAATTCCAAATGGCCCATTTTACTATTGACTGGCTACTGTACAATAATTTTACCATTTTTATCAGATATTTTCATTTCTGTTAGCAACAAGACATTCAGATAAGATTTCAGGGAATATGCTTCAAATTTTGAAATATCAAAGATGAACTAAGAATGCAAGGAGCTTCCCAGCCAACATCTGAGAGGAAATGGAACAGTGGAAAGCCAGGCACTAGACAACCACAGATTCTTTAGGCCTGATAATATCTGTGGGTCTCAATGACTTGGGGTGCTTGGTTTGCTCAAAGAGAGGACTCAGAGAGTACTTTGCCTTGAATAAGATCCCAAAGTCAACCTTCTCAAAGTGAACGTGAACAAGGTCTATACCTCCTGTCACTCACCCTAGTGACAGCAGGGACATGGCAGCATTGCGTTTTAGACTGAATTTCTTCAGAAGCCAACTTTAGAGGATGCATTGTTCAGGGTTCTAAAAGTGAATGAATGAATAAATAAATAAATAGAATCAACAGAAGATTATCTATGTTTCATTTTCTATGATCTATCCTATATGCATGTATGAGTTTATCTTATACATCTATATTTATTATAAAAATCAGCTTATGTGTTTATGATGAGTAAGAATTCCCATGATCTGCCATCTGCACACTGGAGACTGAAGAATATCAGCAACATAATTACATCTAAGTCTGAAGGTCGGAGAATCAGGACAGCTAATAGTACAAGTCCCAACCAGAAGCAGAAGCTATGAAACATTGTTGCAGCTCAAACAACGAGGCTAAAAGGGAGTGAGATCTACTGAGATAGATGGAAGGGACAAATTTTTCCCTGTTGCTAGCAGCCCCCAGGTGACATGATGATGTTCAGCCATCCACTTTCCAGTAATTTCAATGTTAACCTCATCTAGAAAGACCCTCACTGATTCACTTCAGCACCATGTTTAATTTAGATACCTCAAAGCCCTATAAGGTTGACATAAAAGGCCATTCCCAGATTGAGATGTTTGTGTAGGTGGTTTATCAGCAGGTATATTGGATGCTTTATTGTGCAACTCATATTCCTCTGCGCTTGGTAAGTGTGGGCCACAGATGACTCTAACTTGAGTTGCCCTCCAGGTCTTGATCTAAGTGAAGAGGTTCTCATCTGAGCTCCCCTCTCCTGGATGGAGCCCACACCCCATGGGCTGTGCAGGGGACATGAAAGCCTGGCCTTAGTATCTAAACGTGGGGGTCTGGAGGCCAGGCTAATCCTGAGCTCTTTGTATGCTTATTTAATGGCAATTCATTGCTATCCAATTTATCTCTTTGTCCACCACTTCTTGATCTGATTCTACAGATTGGGAAGAACAGTCCTCATCAAATATCCCTTAAATAAAATCTCAGGAGCATGAGGTCTGTTTCCTGGGGAAACAACGTCTAATAGGAAGCAATCTCAGAGACTGAGGATGTGCGCAAGAGGAAAAGGTCAGTAAGCTGTGCTAAGTAATTGATCATGGCTCAGGGAAACTCTCTGCACCCCACAGCAAAGCCTTGGAACAGCAATGGGCATTCAGCGAGGTCACCAGGAAACAGCTGTTTTCCGTCAACAGTTCCCATTCATCACCGATGGATGGTTGTTTTCAGGGCTGTCCATTGTTATGTTTCCAGTATTTCAGTCTTCCTGGAAGACTGCACAGTTCTCTTTCACTGTGTGCGGTGTTGCAAGGGCTTGCTATAAAGAACATCACCATAAAAAGAACTGAGTTTTTATAAGGTGTGTTCAGAACATCAACAACAAATACTGCACCTTGATTCTAAAACAGCAGAGTAAAATAAAATGCAGGAATAAACTCGCCCTGACCAGCTATGGCAAAGATGCTGTTCCAACATGAGTTCAGAGTTCCACTGTCTATGCCATGCACCTTACACTACCAACTTGCTTTAAGTGCTCTGGAGCGGTAATCTAAAAGCCCAAGGGGGGAAAATTAAGTGTACAGTGAAGGGAGAATCCGTCGCTCTGGGCTTTGGCAAATGTTCCCTCATATATTTTAAAAGAACCATATGAATACAGCAGGAAATGAAGGAAACAAAGAGAAAAAAAGTCGCAATTCAGAGGTAATTAGAGATGCACAGTAAGGGAACACCTATAGAAACAATAAAAAGAACACACAGGCTCAGAGAATTCAGATATGAAATTTATAGTAGGTTACAAAGCTACTATTTTAGTTCATATACACAGGAAAAAATATAACTGCAGTAATAGGCAACTTTTTTTTTTTTTGTATTTAGGGAAGGGTCTACAGGGTGTTCAGGGTCTCACAACAGGATTGGATTTGTAGTGATCCGCCTGTTTACAGCCTCCCAAGTGCTGGGCTGGGATTACAGGCATGCACCACCATGCCCTATGTCAATTGCCATCTCAGTGCACCCTGGGGGCGGGGCCAGCATGACAGGATCAAATCCCCTGCCCCTGCACCTGCTTGCAGGCACTTTAATCTGCTGAGCTATTTGATATTTGGCCTGTCCTTAAAGCTGAGGACTTTTTTTTTTTTTTGGCGGGGGTTTGGGGGATGCTGGCTCAGGTGCCTTAAGGCCAGTCTCATAACGTACGTGGAGCTCAGATGGAGTCGCAGTCCCCTGAGCCTGACCGGGTTTGCCAGAGCAGGCTCTTAACAACTGAGCTTGCCCACAAGCTCCCCCGGTAACTTCAAAATAATATTGAGCATATTTAAAATAGAAAAATATTGAAAAATTAAATAAAAATCTCAAGTAAGCTGATCAGGCTCAGTGTCCAGATCAACACCTGATTACAATGTGCCAGCAAGAGAAACAGGATGGGGCGGAAGATTCCCTCGCAAAGACTATAAGTTGAAGAGTATGAACACGCGTGGGATAAGGCACAGACATGGACGCCACTAGAGTTCCAGAAAAAAGGGATGAGGCTGACATACTTTTAAAGAATATTTGGCGAAGGAGGCTGTAAACCCACAGATTCAAAAAGATCAGGGAAGCTCAGGAAGAATAAACATTATAAAACTCACATTCCAACTCATATAATTTATTTTTCAGAACATTAAAAAAAATCTTACAATTGGTTCATAAAAGACCAAATACATGCAAAAAAATGAAAATAATTTAACTTGACTGCCTATCAGAAATTATGCAACTCTCATTAAAGAAAAAAAACAGGGGTGTCAAAGTAGAATTCCGTATCCAGGAAGAATTGCTTATAAAAGGGAAAGTGAAATAAGGATTGAATAAAAGAGTCCTATGGCAGCTTATATTTATTATAAGTAATGTTAATGAAAGCTGTCTATGGATTAAGAAAATAATACTATGTATAATGCATACATGCAAGGCTGGGTAGTACAAAAAAAGAGTGAATTGTAATCTATTTTATAACATAATGGTTTTGAATAATAAAGAAACAATTTATTGGAAAATGCAAGAATATAATGAACCTCAAAATATTTGCTGAATAACATGTATCCATCCTTATCAATTGTGTTTTTATAATGCTATAGAACAGGTGAAAGTAATCTAATGTGAAAATGTCAGTATAGTAGTATTTCCTGGAAGCATGGATGGAGTCATTGATTGCAAAGGAACACGGGGTTATTTGTGAGGTCATGGTAAGCTTTTTTATATCTAAATAGAGGACTGGATTCCAGAGGCATATATGCCAGTGACTTTTTCATTGCTGAGACAAAGTACCCAGCACCCAAAGTTAAGGGAGGAAAGGTTTATGCTGGCTCTGAGTTTGTAGAGGTTACAATCCATAATCAAACCACTCCAAGGCAGAGTGTGACTCTTAAATCAGTCCTTTGAGGGTTTGACATAGTTTTGGAAGTGGATAAAGTGTAGGCTCTTCCTGCATGTGAGTGCTAACTGCTCTAAGGAGAAGAATATAAAGGAAAGAAAAAGGCATGCTGGGATTTCTTGTCTCTTGCTAATCTCAGCTTTTGCTGCCTCTTACTGTCTATCTCATGAACTATTTTCTTCTGTGATGTCCCTCTGCCATGGCATCCTGCCTTAGAACCAACTATGAACTGAAATTTCTACAAACTGTGAGCTACACTAAATTTTGCCTTTGATATCCGATATTTTGTCTCAGATGTGAGAAAGGTAATCAAGGCAATATATTTTTAAAACTTCAGTGAATGTGGATATCATGTGTTCATTTCATTTAAGTAGATTTTATATTAAAAGAGAAAAGATCTAAGCAGATGGTGGATATTAGTTAATAACATGAACTGTAGTGGACTGATAACTGGTGGTCAACTTGTTACACACAGCTGAACTGAACTAGCTAGAATGGTGCTGGGTGCAGGAGGCCCACCCGAGGAGTGTTGGCAGAGGCATAAGAGGGAGAGCTGGAGAAGATATGGTAGAGACTGTTAAGAAAGCTGTTTGGAGAAGCTTGTGGAAACTCCTTGCTCTCTTGGGCTATTCCTCTGGAGGACCTTGTCATGCTGGCTTTCCTGATGAACTTGATTGTTCTTATTGGAGGAGCTCAGGACCTCCTGGATCCAGAGGGAAAAATGGTGCACTGCTCAGTCTCCTGGAGAAGCCTGTCACATTGCCTTTCCTTTTCTATTTTCAGGAGTTCAGGAACTTTTTGTTCCCAAAAAAATGGCTCTGATACTTTCTTCTGGGAGCCCTGGCTCTTTCCTTGAGCATTGCCTCCTGGCTCCACTTCAGAGTCCTCAGCCTGCTAGCACATTCTTCATCCTGCTGGTGTAGACTTCCTGGCTTCCACCACTGATCTTTGAGCCCTCTAGAGCGGATCTGTGAAACATGCCTACGTGAGACATTTCTGTGGACTCCAGGCCTCCATTTGGACTTGCGGGAGGCATTGTTGTGTGCCCTAGGTCTTCAGCTGGACTCATGCAGAACATCAGGATCCAGGACCTCAGCTGGGTTCTTTGGTCTTTATTGTGTGGACAGACTTCCCACACTCTATGTGTATGATTCTTTGGGTGATTCAGTATCAAATAATCTTACGAAATATGTCCTGTATTCTATTGTTACCCTTGAAAGATCCCCAAACTACAACATACATCCTGATTATTTATGGAGAAATCTGCCTTTTACAGGTTACTTGGAAACATATCAAGATGTAGGATAATTAGCAGATCTACAGAGGAGTAGATAGGTATTTAATAAAGCATATATGTTAAGGTAGAACCTACATGGAAGGTACTTAGATGTGCACCATAATACACTTTTTCAATTTTATGTTTAAAATTGAAACTAAAATTTTGAAGAACCAAAATGAGCAAAATGTTAAACAAAAACCATAAAAACTAAATCCTTTAAAAATAAGAAAATGCTTGATGGATGACAATTGTGGATTTTTTATGTGATAGAAGGAATCAAAGTAACAACTTTATAAATTTAACTCCCTTGCTTTTAAGAACTTTTCTTCATCAAAATATTGAATGAAAAGAAAAAAAATGAGCAATAGAATTTTTCTGTGTGTTGCTTAGCTTTCCCTTTTGAATGGGTTTATGTGTGTATGATTTGGGAACTAACTCTTATTAGTTATACTTGAGTTCTCATTTTAAATTTTATTGCTCATTTTTTTCTGTTCAGTACTGTGATAAAGAAAAGTTCTAGAAAGTAAGTAGTTAAATTTATAAATCCATTACTTTGATTCATTCTATCACACATAACAAATCCAGAATTGTCATCCACCAATTTTCGTATATATGAGCATTTTCATATATATGAGTAAAATAACTGAGTGGCCATTTCATTAAGAAGTTAACTAGAGACTATTAGTTAACAGATAGTTTATAGTTTATAAATATAAATGAAAATCCCAATCAGATAAAACAAATATTATCACAGGTCATGTAAGTATATGAAGTCTATAGTACATCACTTTGTCAATAAATGGAGCAAGGATTGTTGGTATTTGATAAACTTACTACAAAACGCTACTTGATATTTTCTTCTAAATTCAAATACAGGCTCTGGATCCTCACTCTAGCCAGGGTTCAGGTCTGGCATGTGAGTGGGACCTCGAGGAGTCTGCCAGACCCTCATTCCAGCCAGCACCAAGACCCTGCATGTGAGCAGAACTTCCCAGGGCCATCCAGACCCTCATGCCAGCTAGAGCACAGGCCAGGCATGTGAGTGGGACCACATGGGGCCCTCCAGATCCTCACTCCAGCCAGCACCCTGGCCATTCATGTATGTGAAACCTCTTCCATAAGACAAACCTAGTGTGGAACCCTGCAGCAGAATTCTCTGCAGAGAGGCTAGAAGCAAGACCCACCTAGCTAATCCAGGAGCAGAACATCTTGCCAGAGTGGTACAGCAGGTTCATTTCCCAGGGCTGCAGCAGGAAGAAGTGAAGCATAGCAGACAGAACCAAGTCACACTCACTTGAACAAGTTTGAACTTGGTAGATTCAGACCTTGTACTAAGGTAACAACTTTACCAAAGCTCTACACCAAAGGTCAGAGGACAACACTGAAGAAGGGAAAGAGCAAAATTCAGTCTCAGGCCCCAAGCCCACCCGGAACAAATGCAGGAGACAATAGCATAGAAAAAATTGGAAAGCACACACCTGAAATAATAATGTTTGAAGTAAAGAAACCACCCCAGAAAAGTATAGAGGAAATGAGATCAGAAATAATTTCTGAACTGAAAAAAGAAATGAAAACTATAAGGAAAGAATTGCTAAGTGCTTCTAAAGAAGATACTGGTAAAAAATAGAGGAGAATAGAAAAAATGATGGAGGGCCCAGGAGATGGTTCAGTACAATAAGCACTTGTCTGGCAAGCACAAGGGTCTGAGTTCAATTCCCAGTTCCACCAAAAAAAAAAAAAAAAAAAAAAAAAGAAAAGAAAAATGACAGAATCCTTGAATGAGCAATAGAGGAAAGAAATAGAATTCATGAAGCAGATTCAAAGTGGTATACAGGAAATTAAAAGCTCAATCACAAGCTGGCAAAACCATTTGAATGAAAGTGAAAATAGACTTTCAGACTTTGAAGACACCATTGCAGCTACTGAAAATGTAAGCAAAGATCTCTTAAAAACAACTAGGATGCAGGAAAAAATAATTCAACATTAGCATGACAATGCAAAGATGAACAATATGAGACTAACAGACATCAATGCGAAAGGAGTCAATACAGATGGTATAAAAAAGAATATAGATGAAAATAATAGGAGAAAACTTCCCAAATATGGGGAAACAAAATCTCATTCAGGTAACTGAAGCATATAGAACTCTAAGTAACATTAAACTAATTAAAAACACACCCAGACATATAATAATCAAGATCCTAGAAATGTAGCACAGAAACACTGTACAAAAAGCTGTAAGAAAAAAGAAACATCACATTTAAAGGAAAACCCATCAGAACAACGGCAGGTTTCATAAACTATCAAGTCAAGAAGAGTATGGAGGAAAATACAAGTCTTACAAGAAAGCAAATTTCAACCCAGACTGATGTACCCTGTGAAACTCTCTTTCACATTTTATAGGGAAGTGAAATACTTCCATGACAACTAAAGAATTTCAGGGCAACAAAGCCAAGCCTACATAGACTAGTGAAAGATGTTCTAGAGTGGATCAAGATGACCACAGCTCCACAAATGAGAGCAGAAAGAACCCACCAAATAGGGCAAGCAATTAAACACATGAGAAAAAGAGGTTTATAACAGCAGTCTTACAATTATTCTTTTGTATACAGCAGCAAAATATTTCCATCAGAATACTCTACAAATGGACTTCTCCTGCATCCTACGGGTCATGATTCTGTGGGTCGACAGGGTGGATATCAAGGAAATAGCAGTAGCTCAGTCCCACAAGTGACACCTGGCCAGCAGTAGGCATCATGGACACTGTCCATGTGCACCACTTATTAGAACTTTGTGTGATATCCTGTCCCCAAACTGGGATAGAAGTTAGAAGCGCTGGTTATATATTTGCCATTCCAATATTTTTGTTATGGTTTATTCTTAGTAATTCTTTACTATCATGAAAACTTTATCTTAGTTGATATTTTTGAATATATTAACCTAATCAAATACTGTGTAAATATTCTGAATTGATCACAAAGTCATACATATGATAAACTACATTCTGGCCTCTTAATTAGACTCACAATTTAATTTAATTTTTGGATATTATTTTGAAATATTTAATTTAATTTTGAACTAATTAATATTGAATTAATTTTCTGAGTTTTGTTTAATTTTTGTTTTATGATTTATACTGTTTCTTTGATTTACCATCTACTTATGAGACATGGAATGATATTTTCTCCTAATATTAGAAACTTTAAAGAGTGTATTTCCTTTTTCCATTGGCTTTATATTAGTTCTTACTTGTCTTTAACACACACACACACACACACACACACACACACACACGAAAAAGTATGTATATAACTAATATAAGATTGATACCCTTTTACGGAAATCTTCAATGACCTTTTAAATGAGTTAATTTAATATAATTGTATTTTACATATTCCTGCATAACTATATTTTGAGAGCTCTTTATTCTTTATCCAGACGGTTACTTGTCTTGCCTTCTGGATTATGGTCTTGTTATTTTCTATATTCTATGTCTGGAAGTATTAGAATATTTTGAGTTTGTATAACTGGAAAATACTTTACTTTTAATTTAGCAAAGGTATGTTTGTTAAATTCAGTGAAGACAGATCTTTTTCTCAGTCCTTTGAATAAATAAGTCTAGTTTCTTACCTTCTTTTTTCTAATATGGTATAAGATGCTATTTAATTTTGTTCTTCCACAGCTAATATTTTTTCTATGTGTATGCTTTAAAGATTTCTTTCCTTTACAATTAGTTTTGGACAATTTCAGTTTTGTGTGTTTTGGTATGATTTTATCCATATTTTCTTGTGCCAAAGGTTCATTTTTCTTGGAAATGTGGTGCTATAATTTTAACCAAATTCAGAAATTTTAAATCTTTAAATATTTATTACTTACCCCTTCTACTTTGAGAATTCTAATTATATGAATATAAGTTTCCTGATTCTGGCACAGAGAGAACTATTATATGACTGATCTGTAAGCTCTTTCTTCTTCATGTTTAATTTAGGCAACTTTTATTGTTATATTCATTGAAGTTTGTAAATAATTTTTTACAATGTACAGTCTATCATTAATCTACTATTATGTATTCATTGGAGAAAGATTTTTCTAAAATGTACTCTGTCTACATCTTATATCTTTCATATTTCAATATTTGTCTACAATTTTTAATTTGCTATATAATTATTGATTTTCATTAAAGATAATGAGAAAAAAGTAAATTTAAATACAGTAAAAATATGATGCAATAAGTCTTTTGCTGTGTGTATATAATGAAACTCACATATATTTATTGGTAAACATATAGAATATCTGTCCTTGGGGCAGGGGAGATGGCTCAGTAGCATAAGCACTTCTCTGGCAAGCAGAAAGGCCTGAGTTCAATCTCTGATTATGCTAAAAAAAAAAAATAGAATGTCTGTCTTCATAGTTTGTACAGCATAGCTCCTTCCCTAAAGCAACAACCAGTGTATCTAAGAATTCATCTGAGAATAATCAAAAAACATATTGCTGAACAACAGAATCAAGAAACAGAAGAAAAAGAGAAGGAAACAGGAAAAACTAATGTAATCTACTTAAGAATACAAATTCAACCAGTACAGCCACATAGAAAAAGAAATCAGCAAGGGAAGAACCTTACTGTGCCCACAGGGCCATGGTGGTGGCATGCCTGGGGAGAGGCAGGATGGGGTACAGCTGAACCTGGAAGGCTCTCTTTCTTGACCAGGAGGTATTAACATGCTAGTCATTTTGCTAAAATATATAAGGATAAACAAACACATTTAACTTACCTTACTATATGCATATCTTGTTTCACAATAAGAATTAAAAGTAATATTCAATAATATAATATTGGTACTAATATGATTCCCATAAGCACCACAGTGATATTTTTCACTGGATAAAAACTTATATGCTTACTTTTGACAGTCACCCTAGGGGCCTTCATCCCCACACATACACTCATAGAATGCTCTAAAGCAGAGAAATACAGCTCAGAAGGGGAAACCATTGAAGCACAAAGTTGCTATATAACAGTCAGTGATCTGCCTCAGAGGCACGATTTGGCTCAAATTCTGACATATTCTCAACAGGACTCATATGCCACTTTTCCTGGTGTTTCTGTGTGGTGTAGAGTGACTAGGGTTTCCTTCCTCCCTCTATAGGAGAAGCTGATAGATGGTGAAGGTGCATAATCAAACAGCTGTAATGGAAAATAAGCATGGTAAAAATATCAACTAATTCTTAAGTGCTTACTCTGGGTATGTGCTGTTGCACATACTTCATATGCACACTATCATATAATATTAAGAGCAGTCCTATGCAATAGAAACAAATGATGTTTGCTATTTTCCAGCCCAGAAAACCAAGGCATAGAGTAAGTTTGCTAGAGGTGACAGCATATCACAACTAAATTAAAGAACCCACTGTTTGCCCTTATAACACTCATTTCTGGCTACAGTGCTATTTGGTAGAAAGTGGATTTTGAAATATCATTTCCTTGTTAATCCTGTGTCAGTGTTATTTTTTTATAAAACAGAAAGAATTAAGTAATACATCTTCTTCATTCATTCCTCAGCAATGTTACAAATAAGTTATGCTTTCCAAGTCAACAGTTAGTTGGCACATAGAAAGACTTTGTGGAATAATTAATAATCAGGGTTAAGTGTTGAATAAGGTGAATAAATCCAAACACTTTATAACTTCACTGCCAAATAGTAGATGACTTGTTAATTCTACAGATGGTTGAATACATTCACCTTCAGTTATATAAAAAAGATTTGATGTGAAGTAGGCTAGCTACCTCCACTAACTACTAGGAATTTTTTTTTAATTGACTCATCTCTATTTTATTTCATTTTGGAATAACACAAATATTGCTTTTCCAGCATCACTTTAAGAGTTGCCAAAATATTAATGAACAATTTCTTTATTTTCTATTTATCATTATGGTAGCAAAGTTGGATCTTGGCTCTACATTTTCAGATATTAATGAAGCCAACTCTGCTGAGAGCTTACAAATATAAATATGAGTGCAGGAACTGTGCATGTCACACAGTGAGCTGGAGAACTCGATAAGGGTCTGAACAAGCCAGCTCCAAGCAGTAGCCTCTCTTTCAAGTTGAAGAGGCAAACAACCAAATTCTGCTGGGCCGGGGACTACAGCTCCATGCAGTGTTGAGATTAGGGGAGGAAACTCCGTAGAAACTGTGTTGCAAGCCAATTCTGCACATTGAAAGCTAGGTACCACCCAATTGTGTGGCTCCCTCACAAGCAGAGGCCTGAGAACTGTCTTGTGAAATGCAGAGAATCGGGGCAGGCTCTTCCTCACTGATCTGCAGGGAGCAGCCACGAAGCAAAGTGTTCCTCCCCGAACACAGTATTCAAAGAAAGAGACTCGCTTTCATCCTCCATCTCTTTCTCCTTCACCTCCTCGTTTTCCTCCTGCTGCTCATCTGCTTTCCCATCTTTTTGTACTGATACTGAACCCAGGGCACTTACATTAAGCTCTACAGGGTGTTCAGGGTCTCACTACTAGATTGGACTCATGGTGATCCACCTGTGTACAGCCTTCCAAGAGCTGGGATTACAGGCATGCACCACCTCACCCAGACTCATTGGCCTTCTCAGTGTGCCCTGGGGGCGGGGCCAGCACTGCATGTTCGGAGATGGGGAACCCCTAGCCCCTGTACCTGTTTGCAGGCACTTTAATCTACTGAGCTGTTTGGCCAGCCCTTAGGCCTAAATAATTTTGAGGCAGGATCTTACTAGTTACTGAGGTTTCTCTCAAATTTTTTATCTTTCTTCTTTAGCCTCCCAGGATTTTGTGATTACAGATGTGTCCCCATAAGGCTTGCTAGATTACAGTCTAACTATGTGGAACAAGCCTGTAATCCCAGCACACTAGGAAGGTGAAGCAGGAGGACTGAAAGCTTGAGCAATTTAGTAATTTAAGGAGACATATCTTAAGAAGTGTGAAGAGAATGTAGCTTAGTGCAAATCCTCAGCATGAAAGAAACAAAAAAAAAAAAAAAGAAAGAAAGAAAGAAAGAAAGAAAGAAGTCAATACTTTCAGTTCTGCAGTTTAATTTCTTTCACATACTTTAACAAAATGAGTAACATGATAGATGTCTCACATTATGTTAATTATTAATTTTTTTTTTTCAGAACTGGGGATTGAACTCAGGCCCTTGTGTTTACCAGGGAAGAGTTTATTCCATTGAGCCATCTCCCTGGCCCTAATTATTAGTATTTGAAAGTTGATTTGATTAAGTCAGTTGAAAATTAATATTTGGATGATTTTTCTACTGTTAATGATTTTTCATAAAAATGTGTATAACCAAGTAATGAAAACTATAAAGGTGAGAACTAAGAAGTTCTATATGAAGAAAGAACTGGGCTGGCCAAATAGCTCAGGGGATTAAAACACCTGTGTAGACAGACGCAGGGGCTGGGAGTTCAATCTCTGGGCCTGCTGTGCTGGCCTCACCCCTGGGGCGTACTGAGATGGAGAATGAGACTAGGCTTGGTGGTACATGCCTGTATTCCCAGCACTTGGGAGGCTATAAACAGGAGGATCACCATGAGTCCAATCTATGCAGTGAGACCCTGTAGACCCTATAGACATTGCCCTAAAAAACACAAGAAAAAAAGAGAGAATTGGGGCAAAGGTAGTATGATGTGGGAGGTGTGAAAAATGTGCAAATGTGCCTTCTCTAGAGTGACAATGCTGAGTGTGTCTCTGATTCCTTCTGTCACCAGTCCTTTCATAGTTTCTTGGATGTTTCTGTCTACTACCACTAGTCTTTTCCAGTTTGAAATTCTCCTTTGACTTTGATTATAGGACATTTTGTAGAAATTACATAGTAGGCTTGGATACTAATAGGAGGTTCCCACTATTTTTAGGCAAAAGCTCTGTGTTTTTGGACACAAATCTTTGACCTCCCTCTAATTGCATCAATTGTTCCTATCCCTGTCTGCCTTCCCTGTATCCATTGTCTTACAGGCCAGTGCACTGCAGCTGTCTCATTTATGTAATTCAGCAAATGTTCAGAGAGACAGAATTGTGAACGTGATTGTTCCTAGCTGTAAATAGAAGCAAGTTGCATTGTGTATGTTTCTGGGTAATTTCATCTATGGTTTCCATTTGAACACTTACAAATGTGTTTGTCCCTCCTTCTTCTACCCTGTCTCACTAAAATGAATGTGATTCATAAACTTTGATAACACTTGTATTTGCATTTGCTATTCCCAATTCTTTGTATTCTCCACTTTCATTTAATGCTTACCTACCTCATTTTGCTCCTCTCTACAGAACTAGAGTGAAGAACTCAGACACTGGTAGGCAGTAAATTATTGGTACTGTGTTCCCTGAAAGGGAAGACCCATATCTTTTTCACTCTGTGGTACTACAGTTTCTTGCATACTGCATGGGGATTGCATAAACAGGTATTTTTAGATCTATTGCAATATTTTAAAAACTCACTACATTTATCAATAGTACACAGAATACAGTCCACAATCTCTTCTTTCCTGAGTTCTAATCTAACTACCTGTGTTAGTTAGCTGTCAGTTTCTGTATCAAACTTTTGACAACATCAGTTTATAAAGAGGAAAGGTTTAATTTAGTTCACAGTTTTGGAGGCTTCAGTCCATGGCAGAGTGGGCACATTGATTTTTTGGCCCATGAAAAAGAAGCACATTAAGAAGTAATGTTATTTGCTTCCGAGGTAGCATAAAGACAGAGGAAAAGGAAGGAACTGAGCTCCCTTGTTCCCTTTGAGGGCTCACCTCTCAATGACAAGATTACTCCAGAGTATACCTCACTTCTTAAAGGTTACAGGTAAGCTGAGGGTAAGGCCCCAACACATGGCTGGCAGCAGACATTACAAACCCAACTTAGTACCAGATGTTGGGTTATATACGCAAGCATTCACTTTTATGACATCAGTCTGCAGTAGCAACATATATTCTCTATACAATATTATCTAAAAATAATGTCATAATATTGAGTTAAATGTATGAAGTGAAAAGCATACCACTTATTTTGTAGAATTTTTATGAATATTTAAAATATTAATCAGTCAAATAGCAATGACTATCTACTAGCTGGTAACTAATAAGTTCACCTAGATGCTCTGCTTTCCTAGTGCATCATCTAGTAGTGTTACTTCACCTATGGCATTTCATTTAATCCTTAAGAAAATTCAACGTTGAATACAACATTATGGCTGCTCTTTTACATCTGAAGTCAGTGGGATTTATATAGGCTAAATAACTTGCTAAAAATCATTAGGGAATCTAAAAGCAGAACAGAATTATATTATAAAGGGATCCAGAACCTGCTTTCTTTGCTCCAAACTATGACTCTTAAATGATAGTCTACACTCTGGAGAGGATTTGCAGTTTGGAGAAATACTTCCAAGTCCAAGTAATGTATAATCTGAAGATACAGTTAGAATCTACAGTCAGCAAAGGACCATGCACAGAGTCATGTAAGTTCCCTTTCTACACAGATTTAATTCAAATTAGACAAATATTGACAGGGTTCTGGACCTGGGTGGATTAGGCTCATTAAGGATATTTGAAATATGTTGAGGAAGCAGAGAACATATCCTATAGAGGAGGAAATGGGTAGATTGAAGGGAGCTTACCTAACACTAGAGCCGTGTCTCACTACATGGGTAGGAATCTCATAAAGAGAATGAGAAAGGAAGGAGAGAAAAAACTTCTAGGCAGAAAAAAAAGAAGTGTAAAGAATAAATGAACAGAACTCTAAAAGTAGAGGTTGAACAGATAATTAGAAAGAGTATAAAGCCTGAAGTTTGAAAAGATAATGGATAGAATTTTCTGAAAGGTATGGCCTAGAAAAGGAGAATCAACTGCAATCCAAATAAGCAGTGAGCTTATTGAAACACAGGCTGAGGTGGAAACCAAGGTAGGATTAAATGTCCCTGATCACTGAGAAAAGCAAGGACACTGTGAAATTGTGCCAGCTTTTAAAAGGCACGTGAAATTGTCAATGAAATGCTATCTATTTAGAGCCAGCTTTGACATTTCTTAATATTTTTCTGCATTCCCACTTAGCTCATCCCAGTATTGTCAGTCACTGCAGTAATAACAGCACAACTCTTCCATGGAATAGAGTTCAAGTCTTGAGACCAGAAGGCAGTAAAGCTTCTCAAGGACTGTGGTCACTCCTGGACTCCCATGCAAAGTGACATTTCTGCTCATGAAGCTTCCCTTTGGGTGGAAGCCAACAAGGACCACAGCCTTCTTTCCTCCTGAGTGTAGTTCCTATTCTCCTTTCCCAGAATATTAATCCCAGCTCTGCTGCAGGAAGCAGAAATTGGTAACAGAGCTTCACAAGAAATGTGCCTCCTGAGGGAATTTTGAAGAGTACTAATAGCTATAACAACAGAAAATCACCTTTCCATCATGGCCTTCAGAAATATCTTGCTTTTATTATTTGATAAGTTAAAGCATTTGTGCTATGATACAACTGCTCAAAAAGTCAATGGTTCCAATGAATTCTGTTTTGTGGAGTACCTACCATGGAAACTCCATAAATTTCATCCAAATTAGACGTCTTTAATATGTTTTGTGCAATAGTCTCAAAATCCTTTAATTTGTGTTGTGAGTCAAGTTGTGAAGTTATGAGCATATGAAGGTTCTTAAGTACAATTGACTCAAGCTCTTAAATAATAGAGATGATAGCAAAGACACCATGCAGTCATGCAAATGCATCAATCAAGAAAGGTTGATTTGCGAAATACATGCTTCTTCCTCTTCTGTCCTGCTTTCTGGTTGTAATGAGTGACAGAGATTACTACATAAACCAGTGGCAGCTTTCTGTATGGATTTGCCAAGGTTATCAAGATAGCAGTTGTGTGGCCATGGCGATCTGTCAGGACCCTCACACCATGCTACTGAGGGACAGGATGAAGCCTCTTGCTGTCTGGCTCTCAGGTTCTCTTCTTAGCATCCTAGGGAGGTTGACAAATTGACAGTTTCAGTTTGACAAACTTTATGATTTGAATTTCAGGTCTTCCACTCAGACTGCCTTTTTTTTTTTGGACAGGGTCTCACTATACAGCCCACATTCATAGTGATCCTCCTGTTTTCTTCCTCCCTAGTGCTGGGATTGCAGGCCCACACCACCACACCCGGACTCCATCACGGGCTCAGCACACCCGGAGGCAGGGCCGGTGCAGCATGCGGAACCAGGGATCAAACCCTGACCGCTGTGCTTACCTAAGCAAGTGCTTAGTCTGCTGAGCTATACCGCTGGCCTTCAGGCTGCCTTTTGTTTTCAGTGTCATCTATTTTTCCCTCACCTATGGTATCTTTTTGGTAAGGTCCCCTAAAACTGTAGAATGCACTGTCATAATTCCTGGTGTAAGTAAGTTGACCATGGGGAACTGACTGGTCCAAGGCATTCATGGTGAAGCCAGGAGGAGAGTAGGGATGGCAAAGCTTCTAGAGGCGAAAACAGTTGGCAGTAGCACATGCAATGTATGTCGTCACCATTATGTTAGACCAGCTAGTCTGTGAAGATCATTCAAATGTGGAACAGATACAACAGGGATAACTTGAAATCTTCTTTCTCTTGGGTCATAATATAGGGAAGCCTATTGAGCCTTTACTTTGAGTGGTGAAGGAGGAAGCAGCAAGAGAAGTTTATATAAGAGACAAAATACTTGTGTGTTCTCCATAGAAACTCTAACGAGTCTGCAGAATTTGAATCAGCCATAGGATGAAGCCTTCTGAGACACTGGAAAAAGCCTTTCAGAGCGTTCACTCCACACAGACCCAGGAGAATGTGCTTAGGGGACTTCCCTGGCTTTGGCATCTGGACAATAACTGAGGGACTTCTGGGCATTATGCCCCACGACTTTAAGGGGAAAAATCTTGTTAAACCTTAAAGCGGAGGCCAGAAAGCTTTTCTACAAAGGATCACTTCTAAATAGGTTGGGGGCCCTATCCCTTTATCAGAACTGCTCAACCCTACTTTTGTAATGAGAAAGAAACATTAAAGTAGAGCTGTGATTCAAGGAAATGTACAAAGGGCACCAAAATTTGAACTTCATAGAGTTTTTATGTGGCAGAAAATGTTTTTCTTTTGATTTTTTCAACCACTGAACAATTAAAAGTAAAATTAAAAAAATAAAAAGAAATGTTGATTTAAATATTTTCTGTTGACTGGAAGTTACAGAGAAGAAGAACAAAAATAAGATGTAGATTCTATCCTATAAAAACTTACAAATGAACCCAAAAGAGGAAGGTTCTTTTGCATTTAAATTGGTACCCAGCACTCTTACATAAGGGGTATGGTAAAGCCAAGGGCTTTCATAAGCCCTTTTCTCTTCTCTTTTGGATTATTGAGAGCAAAGTGATTAGCTCAGATGCTTCACATAATGAGAGAGGAAAAAAAATGTTTTCCTCATTTATTGCGAAGAAACAATTCAACTCTAATAAGGATTTTTTTCTCAGAGTATTGAATCTTTTGTCTTTAATTCCCAAGTCACAATAAAATGGAAAATGTTAATTAGTTCATTTCCTCCTTCTATAAATATTTTCCTTTTTAAAAGTACAAATCTGCTATAACATAGCAGTCTGGTTGCAGGTTAACACTGAACACACAGACACATCCTGAAAGGAAACAGGCCTGCTGCTTCTATGCTTGAGAGCCACATTGGCTCTGTGTGCTCCAAGAGGTCAGTTTTCTGGTCTCTATTCAATCATGGCTAATGCTATTCATCTTTTCTATGTAGTATAAAAATAATTGTAAACTTTTATTCTGAACCTTATATAGCCGTTAGTTCACTCATATTTTTTTTCTGATCCAAAATGTGAAATGCACTAATACAGCTGCTGAGAGCCAACAAGAGACACCAGGCAATGTTGGTAGGTTTCCTTAGGTGAGTTCCCATCAGGCCTTACTTCCATTGTGGGAATGATTTTTCTTAAGGTGTTAGTGTTGGAAGTTCCATTGAGTGAGAAATGAGATACTTAGAGGACTCTTGCAACATTAATGAAACTCATATAAGAAAATGCAAAAAGTTCTCTAACTTTCCACAAGAGAGAAAAGTTTTGTTTAGCTATTTATTTCTCCTCTAAATGTGCTTTAGGAAATAAACTATTATAGAATGTTAAATAACCTTTAATTGTTTGGTGATATTGGCTATTCTTATGGGATATGGCCCAGATAGAGCAGTTACACTAACGTCTTATAGCTACTCATCCAATTCTCCCAGGCACCCGGAGGAATACTGACAAAGCTCACCACTGATTCTCACTAAGATTTGCTCTGCATATAGAGAATCATGCACCAGCTCTCTGAGTTCCCGTACATCCATCCCTATAATATTGCTCCCATGAGGTTCCCTTTCTTTAATCTTCCTGTTACAACTGCATTTTTTTCTTGTTCTTGCCAGATTTTATTTAAAATAATTGTTTTTATCATTTTAATCTATACTTTGATGCTTCGATGGTTCCCACTAGTCCTCGGCATAAAGTTCCAATTCTTAAGGTTCATGACAGTTTTCATTAACTCAGACATCTACCTCCAGCTGTAATTTTTCTCCCCTCTTCTCATGCTCCTTGTACATTTCCAGGTTGGGTTCTCTTTGCTCTCCAGGGCTGGCACTTGTGAGCTGACCTTTTGTTTCTAGGCTTCCCCAAGCCCAGAAGCATTCATCATGATTTCATTCTTCAGCTCTCAGTTAAGGTAGAATTAGTTAAATTTTGAATAACCTTGAGCACTGATGACCGAGTAGGTGTCCTTAACACCTTTGCTTTCTCAAGTGTACATTTAATTCATCACAGTAGGTGAAATGTCTTGCCTTTATGCTCTGAATTTTTCCTTTTTGCTACAGTCACTCTACTTTTCTAGAACACATGCTTGCTAAAGACAGATAACTGACATGGTGGTGAAAGTTAATCAGTTCACTCTATGGAAGAGAAAAAAACAACAAATAAATAACAAAGCAGTTACAATGATTCTTTTTGGTTATTTTGTGGTCTCATAGCCAATTTCAAACTACCAATGTGATATAATTGAATGAAGAATAGGCACACACACAATTTGCTAGTGAGCCAGCTTTGAAATATTACTGTCTCTGTGTCCAAGAGGCTTGTACCACACTGACACACGAAGTACTCAAAAGCACCTTATGATTATATGAATTCATTTTCCATTGCTATAAGCAAACACTGGGAGCTAGGTCTTCTCATAAAAGATGTTTATCTAGCTCACAATTTCGGAGGCTGACATTTCAAAGTTAGCCTCTTCTTTAGTCTAGGCTCTGGTGAGAGCTCTTTTCTGTGTCATAGCACTGCAGAGAGATTCAGGGTGGGTACATGTGGGAGATGGAGAGATCAGATGAAGAGACAGGAGACCGGAAAACACAGAGTACAGTCTTGCTATTTATGTAACATCCTAGTCTTACCTGAACAAATTGATTCTGTGGGAGCAGTGTCACCCCATCCCAAGGGTGGTCCTTCCTGATGGAACACTGTCTGCTGTGTCTGATCACCTTTATGCCACTACACTGGGGACCATGCTTCCAGCATGTGAGCATTGTTGTGGAGCAACCTGCATCTACACTGTAGCAACCACAAGTATGTTAGAGTGGCAAAACAGAAACAAAATAAAGTAACGATGCAAACTGCAATAAAACTCAATATTTTACCATACAAAATAGTATGGAGAATATGAATTAGCTGGAACTTCAATTTGCAATTGCATTTCAGAAATATTTTACAAAGATAAATGTACGTATATCATTGTGATCCATCTGTTTTAACTACTAGATATTTTATCAGACAAATGAAAGCATACATTCTTTTATAAATTCCTTTATAAAAATCTGTATCAAGGTTTATCTGTATTCTAAAACCTGGGAAAATCTATGCATGTCCTTCATTTTCTGATCCACAAATGAACTGGGTATAGCCATACCAAAACACACTACTTGGATAAAATGAAGAAATGCCTTATATTAAGTAAAATATACAAATAAAATCCTTCATACTCTAGGATACTTCAAGTGACTATGGAAAATATCAAAGGTGTGGAGAGACATAACAAAAGTGTGTTATTTAGGGATTAGAATGTTGATTTAACTAATTAATCAGTTTGTCTGTGACAGTATCTTGCTGTATGTATAGTTCAGGCTATCCCTGAACTTATACAACCCAGGCTTGCCTTGAACTTGGGGCAATCCTCTTGCCTCAGCCTCTCAAGTGATGGGATTATAGTCATGTGCCACCATACCCAATAGAATGTTGATTTTACAGGACATGAGAGAATACATTGAGTGATAGGAATTTTCTACATCTTGGTTATACATTTGTCAAAGCTTGTTGAACTTAACATTTGTCAAAACAGTGAATTTTACTAGGTATAAATTATTTGTCAATTAAACAGCATGGGAAAAATGATTTGCTAAATCAATCAATCAATCAATCATACAGGCAATATTTCATCAAACATTGATAATTCAGTATTAAGCATATGATTTGCATTTTCAACAGTTACACTGGAATGCAAAATCATTATGATGCAATGTGAAAACATCCTTTTGTGTGTCAATTTTAGATTATGTTATTTTGCATCATTTTCCCATGACTTGGGAAAACAAATGCAATACAAATCTGTGAGCTAAGATGACAGATTAGACCATTATTTGCCCCAGGAATGAAATGAGCTTTTGTGTTGGCTCCTGGAGCTGTGCTGCAGTAAAGCTCAGGCCCTGTTTACCTGCAAGAGGTGGGAGGTGTGGAAGTCTGAAGAGTTCCGTGGTCAGGAAGTAAACTCAGTGTCCGGCCATCTGGTAGAGTGATGAGCAGACCCATTGCCTGTGCATCAGGTACTGTCCCTGTGCCCTTCATGGGATGATCTCACAAGGGGAAAGAGGAAAGGAAATTCTAAAAGAAAATAGCTAGCTCCTGTGTTGTAGATTCCCCCGCAGTCACGCCAGGAGCGTTGCTTCCAGCAACACAGCTACTCACAAAACACAGACCCCTTAATTGCTCCCCTCAGGCACTAGAAATGTGGAGCCTTCCCTTCAAATTTTCCTTTTCTAACAGAATAAAATCTTGGGACTTTTGTCCTTTATATAAAAGCGGTCAGTTAGATGTTGGAATTCATTTCCCACTGACCTTTCCAAAGCACCAACTGACAGGCACTTTTCTGTGTGTCATCTTGCTACCACTGTTCCACGGTTTCATCACAGATTTTCCATAAAGTAGGCAGCCCATGGATGTATGCAAGTAGCAACATCTTTCTGCTACTGTAAAATCAAGCTTGGATCAATAAATGAGAATTCTGTGAAGTTATTTTAAATCCATATTTTATTACTTGTTGCATTTTATTTGTAGCTTCATAAAAACTTTAAAATAATCTTTCTTGTATAGTATAAAAAGTATAACAGTTGTTATAGAAAATATGTATATGGTTCACTTCGTCATAGTAGACATATACACACCTGGTGGCACTGACACAATGCCTCTTCCATTAGCCTTTGTGAATATGAATCAAATGGCCCCTAACATACCCTCTCCTTTCTTCTTTGATCCATGCTTATAAATACTATATCTATCCTCCCTAGTTATAAGTAGAAAGGAAATGATGCCTTATTACAGCTCCCTAGAATATTTCATTAGCATTGGCTAATACCTATGGGCTTGAGGTCTTCTGAGGGTCATGGTAGAGTCACATCTGTGAGCAAATAATTCCCAGTATCTGAACCTTGTACCAGGGTTTCTATAGACAGCATGGAACCCTGCAACCATGACCAGTCTGGCCAGGGCACTGCAGGTCCCTGCAGCTTTTTGGCTTTGTAAGCATGGTAGCAATATTTTTTTCTTTCTTTTTAAATATAAACCTGGACTTTCAAATCCGTTGTATTAATAGTGTATTGTTTTCAACTGCTACCAATGATGTTATAATATAACAAAAGAACTAAGCCATTGGGGGCTTTGAGATAATAAAAGGTAAATATATTTAAGGTTTTGATGGAGAAAAAAGAGTCAAACCTCTAAAACCTTTGCAAATAAAAAAGCACCCAAGCTGGTGTGAAATTTTCATGTAACAAAGCACAGGACATTGGTAGCCAAGAAAGGGAGGTCGTGTGTTTAAGCCCAACCCAGCCAACTTTGTGGGTTAGGAAACCTTGTTTTAAAACAAGTAAAAGGACTGAGAAGGAGGCACAGTGAAAAGGCCCTGGGTTCAATCTCCAGTACCTCACAAAAATATCTGACTATAAGTACATAAAGCAGAAAGCTCTTTAGACTCACTTTTCACTTGACATCCCTGATTCATGCTGGGACATTGTTACTATTTGATTTTTTAATTCAAAATGTCATAGAGGTGGAGATCAGAAGTACGCTTTTGCATCTGAATTCTTCCACTCAAAACTTCTAAGAATGACCTATGCTATTGGGTACATCAATAGCTCATTCATTAGAAATGTTGCAAAATGTATTCTTTAAAAAAATAGTTCATTCAGTTCAGTTTCTAAGTGGACTATTCTACAGTTTGTCTATTTGAATACTGGTGGACATTTGAGTCACATCTAATATGTAACGATTACTGAAATAAAGTTGATAATGCTACACTTATGGATATATGCGGGGGTGTAAATGACAGCAAGTGACATCACTGGACATGTGCATGTTTCACCTTCCATGAATTCATTCATGTCTGATCCAGTGGTTGAACCATCTCCTCCTTGATCAGGGTGTCACATCTGGCTCACACCCTTGCCAAGTCTCATTGTCACTAGATTTTCAAAATTTCCAACCCTCTAAAGAAAGCTCAGTAATCTCTCATTGCAGTTTTAATTTGTACTTTTCCAATGATTAGTAAGATTGAAGTCTTTTACAGATGTTTTATAATTAAATTTTCTTTTGTGAAGTTCCAGTATTTGACCAAGTATGAAATTGATTTTTACTTCTTGCTTATCTGTGGTAGTCTAATAGCCACAGTACATTGTACTTTTTAGATATGTCTGGTATGAAGGGGAAAGACTGTTATGTAGCTCGGTGATATAGTGCTTGTCTGGCATGTTCTGAATTTAGTCCCCAGTAATCTTGTTCATTATATCCAACCCTGGGCAACTTCGAGCTCTTCTCTAAAGTCAAAAAGACCTAAAAATCAAGACATTGAGGCAACCACAGCAGTGCACCTGAAGACACAGAAAAATACTCCCAGAACATATGTTCTCAAATTATCTGTCTTTTGTTGAAATAGTGCGAGATTATTCCACACCACATTGAAGGCTGAGAAAACAGAGTTTATTCAATAAGGCCACCAAGGACAAGCCAGGACATGTCTGCGCTGTCCTTTTTTTGTTTTGTTTTTGTTTTCACTTAAACACCTTGTGGATTTGCAGAATCCACATAACAGAATGTTGAGGTTATTGACTCAAGTGGCCATGGGTTGTTACTGTGATAGCTCAAGGGCTGATCACGGGAATTTATGATAACAGGGTGTAATACATTTCTTCCAATTAATTCTGTTTACCCTCTTTTATCTCGTCTTATGTTTACAGTATCTTGACAAGAATGGTGAAGGAGCAAGACAGTTCATGGAGCGTTGCCTCTGCCTTGGTGTCTTCTGTCTCTAAGACAGGTTAGAGGCTAATCTGAATCTACTTTGGTCAGGATAAAATGAACGCCTTGAGAGCCACCATCTACTACACTCTAATGGAAGGAAGGGTTTGGGCTTATGTTTTACTATACAGTTAAGTTATTCTGGTGCCATTATTTTGGAAGAAAAAAACTATCATTTTCCCATTGAATTTTCTTTGACTTTGTCAACTTATCATATAAAGGCGAATCTATTCCTGTCACTGTTACACTGACCATCCTTATGCCAATTGACATTGCTTTTGCTTTTCATACGTTGTACTGCTATTTTAAAAAAATATTTTAACATAAAAGTAAACATAGTGTATACCTAGTAGTAGGTTAGCATGTGCTGGACACTGACATATTACAGATGTCTAATTCAGGTCCACATGTCTCAAACATTTGTCATTTCTTTATGGTAAAGATAGTAAAATATCTTCCTTCTGGCTTTTTAGAAATGTACATAATTACCATCTTCTGTCACCTCCTGTTCGCATGGGAACACCATGCTTCTATCTTTCCTGTTGTTACCTGTCCATCAATCTTCCCCATATGTCTCTCTGATAATCACCATCTTACAGTCTCAATTCTGTGCAATCAACATTTTTGGATTCAACATACAAGGGACCATGAAGTACTGTGCTCATCTTTCCATGCCTGGATTCATGATCTCCAGTTCTACTCACGTTGTTGCAAATGACAAGACTTCATTCCTGGTCATGACTGAGTGGTATTCCACCATGTTAGATAACAACAGCACAGAAAGCTAAAGCACAAGTGGACAAATGAGGTTTTAGCAATGAAAAAGGCACTGTGCGGCAAAGGAAATAGTTGACAGTAAAGAGATCATCTTACAGATGGGAGAAAATAGATACAGGTCATTTTTTAAAAAATTTTATGTATTTGCTACAGGGTCTCACTTGTAGCTCAGACTTGCAATGTGCCTCCTGTTTCTGCCTCTCCATCCCCGGGATTATAGACATGCACCACCACCTTTGCCGTCAGCTCAGTGTGCCCAGGTTGGGGCTGGCATGGCACATGACATCAGGGATCGAACCCGGCACCTTATGCTTGCCTTGGCAGGTGCTCAGACTGCTGTGGTGTGTCCACAGCCCCAACTCACATTTTTTAAAAGGCAACTTGAAATATTTGGAATTTTCATTCAATTTGGGATATAATTTCCTTAGTTATTAAGCACAGAGTATAAAAGATACACTTCTATTTTGAATAGAATATATGTGCTTTATATCAGCAAAAAAAAAAATGGGAGAAAAGAAAAAGTAGTTAATGTGTACAAATGACAAAAGAGAAATAGAAACATACATCAGCCACTTTCTTCCATACTCGGTCACTAACGAATTAGTTAATTGTTCTCAGATATGATTATCAGCCTTGAGGAAAATTTCTCTGGAAGGCAGCTTTTGTATTTAATGCAAAACAAAAAGTGTACAACAGAAACAGATGAAGATGTTAGTCTTGTCTCATGATACTTAGTTACAATGTATACTTGTCTCTTTGAGTGAGGAAAATTTTTCTTACAGTAGTTTTTACAATGTGTTAGATTCATACATCCCATCTTTTAAGTTTGACTTCCTTATGATTTGGCTGGGGAAGAATCACCTTGGCTAAGACCATTTGATGAAAATGTCCTGAAGATTTGAAAGGGACTATTTGTTAGTTCTCCAAAGTTCTGACTTCAAGGAATATTAAAGACACTGAATGAGGATCCTGAACTTCCTTAGCATTTATGTTTCAGAATCTTACGTCTCTTTGATAAGTCATCCTGCCAGGGGCTGTTATTTCTTTTTTCCAGGTGAATAAATCTCAGCATTAAGAAGTTAAGGGATGGCTTGGCATGGCTTCAGTTCCCATTTCTTAGTTCTTGACTCAAGTAGCCAGGATGTGGTGTCCAGACAGCCAATCTGGAGCCTACAGTGACACTAAATGTTTGGATGGTAACAGCTTAAAATTCTGAGCAAGAGGTATGTGATTCTCTCTCATGCCTTGCAATCTAACTTAGAAGAGGTTTAGTCTCCACGGAATAATTGATAGTTTGCCAATAACATTTAAGTGCAAAAGTAATCTAAGATGATTTAGCATGCAAGCGTGCAGAAACCTGGGTAGAGACAGTACAAAGAATAACATATAAAGACCAAGGATTATTTAAACAGCCAGCCATAAGGTATTTACCACCTCTAGCAGTCAGCTTAACTCTTGTTGCCCTTTTAATTGTTAAAGTTCAACACAATGCTGTACTTTCTATTTCTACCACTTGTCATTTCAATTCCATAGCATTAATTTTTTAAAACAGACTTATTAAGATATGATTCCTATACAATAAACCCTAGCCTCTAAAATGCACAATTTAGAGCTGGCCAGGTAGCTCAGCCAACTAAAGCTCCTGCTTAGGCAAATGCAGGGTCCGAGGTTGGATCCCTGACCTGCCATGCAGGCCCTTCCCCTGGGGTGCACTGAGACTGTCATTGAGAGTGGGCATGGTGGGGTGTGCCTATAATTCCAGAACTTGGGAGGCTGAAAACAGGAGGATCCCTACAAGTACAATCTGTGTAACAAGACTCTGTAGATCCTGTACTAAATTCTGCCCCCCCCAAAAAAGCACATTTTGATATGATGTCATGATGTGTAGACTTGTGCTCTTTTCTCTACACCCAACTCCCACACAGATTCAGAATATCAATATCCAAAGAAGTGTGCTGGGGGTGTTTGGAAATCTGTGTCTTTGTAAATTGTAGCCATTATAATTTTGTATAGTTTTGACGTCAAAGTCTAACAGTCTTTTTCAATGCGTTCTTTTATCCTGTTTTCCAAAGAATTAGAGCATGATTGGTGTTTTTTCTCCCTTGCATATTTGATAGAACATAGCAAAGATGTCAGTGGAACATAACAATGTTTTCCCATGAAAAAGTTTTGGTCTACAAATGACACTCTTCATATTTGTTTTATTTCAACTTACTTTAGCTAAGTTTTGTTTTTCAGGCAGTTTGGATGCTTCAATAAAGTTTGCCAATTTGTGGGCATGATGTTATTTATAATATTTTGCATTAGCCTTGATGATTGTTCACTCAAATTTTGGGAAATTCTGTCCATAAGGAAATGACTGTAAGGCTGAAATATCATGGAATGTGGTGGTGGGAGATTTTCTCACTTCATGGCAGTTGGGACGTAGGACAGAGGAACAGCGCCAGGGAAGCAGGTCATTTGGCCAGGAACCATGGCCATGTCTTGATGACCCACTCAGACACACCACACAGCATGCTTCACTAGTTGCCTGGGCATTTCTGTATCTGGTCAAGTTGACCTAGCACAATTAAGGTTTCAGGGCTTAAGATATCAGTATTTTCTAGGTCTTGCTAATGTATAAGGATTTAAGGGTCAGCAGGAATACTCAGCTTTTTATTGGTATAGGGGAGTCTTGGGCTAGAGACTGTGATACAGCTCGCCCTATTCTGGTGCCTGTAGCAGCCCACACAATTAGAAAGACTAGTTCTAGCATGTTCATAGCATCGAGTCAGAGAAAGGCTGCCACACAGGACTGTTGAACATTACCACAGCCATGGTAGAGTGGCTGTCTCCTTTCTTCTAAGACAGCTTCATTCATATGTTCTTTCATCCACGAACATATGAGCTACAAATTTATCATGGTGCTAGATGGTATTCTAGGGGTATTAGAGAACAGAGGCACCAAAAAATTCTGTGGTTGGAAAATATAAGAAAACATGGAAACTGAAAAGTCTAAAGTCAGTGTGTGGTAATATGCATATATATTTTTATATATTGGTTTACTTATGCAGGATAGATAGATAGACCAATAGATAGATACATACACATAAACACAACCCTGCACATGTAAAATGCTACATTTTCCAATTTTCCACATGGCTATTTATATTAGCAGTTCTCAGCCTCTCAGCCTAGGCTCAAGAACAAAATAAATGTCGAGTTAGGTGCCAGTGTGTTGCATGCTTGTTCTAACTGATTCAGAATGTCTTTATCAAAGAGAAAATTCTTTCAGTGGAAGAAATTAATCTGTAGCCTGAATATTATATGAATTTGACAAATTACTTTTCCGACATCTTATCATTTTATAAATGAGCATAGTACATTAGAATGTCTTCAAACCCCTGCTGAGACTGAGCAGGGTAAAATGCAGACTTTCAATTTTTTTGAAGCAAATTTATGCAGTAGTGAGGCACAGCTGAGCTAGCACTATGTGCCAGCTCCCAGACTCTCGGCATGCTCAGAGATGTCCCTGCCCCTGTGATGCCACTCTGTGTGCAAAAAGCGAAACACCTGAGCATCATGCCCACTTAGGACTTCCTCTCATGGGTGTTACTCACCCTCTCCTCCTGTGGAGGGCATAATTGTGTCTAATGTGGAGTCTAAGATTTCCCTGACCCTATGTCTAATTAGAAATTAGGTACTATGTTATGGCCAGGCAGATATCACTTCAACATATAATTGTTTTCTGAAAAATAGCTTTTTCTCTTCCATTTCTTATTTATTTATTTATTTATTTATTTATTTATTTATTTATTTTTGTTCTCCAGCGATTAAACTCCCTTTTTCTAAATTTCTGAAGATCATTTTGAAGGACAGAAATATGAAGTTTGTCATAAGGCATATTGTTAGGGTTTGGTGACATTATGATATTTGTTAACTTAGGTTATTTTCTGGACAAGCTCCCATGCAAGTATAGAAACTTGAGTGTGAAATATTTTCTTTTTTAAAAATTTTATTTAAACTTTTGCAGTTCATGCAGTTTGCAATCATCTTGGCCAATGATTACATGTTATTGCCTTGTTTTGCAATAGCCTTATCCACTCCTCCCCCTCCCCTCTCTCCGCTGCCAGTTTCCCTGTCCTATTTTTCATTCCTGTTGGTATTATTTGTTCAGCTTAGATTATGGCATATAATGCTCATATTAATTTGGATTATTAGGCTTCTGTATGAGGCACAACTTTATTTCTCTTATTTCCCCTCTCCTTCCTCCTCACCCCTTGCTCTTGCCCCCTTGGTTCACTTTCCTCTTGCAAGAGATCCATCTCCTCATTTCCTTCTATCCGTTATTATTTTTCTTTGCTTTTTTTGTGATACAAATAAGAGGCACTGTATGATGCGTATGGTTATATTTCACTTGTTACTTGTTGTCTTCCAGGTGAATCTTTTTTCCTACAAATGTCTTAAATATGTCATTTTAAAAAAAATTTTAAAGGTATAAAAAACAATAAAAATGAGAAAAGGTTTCAAAACAAAATGATAGGAAACTCACAATGGTAATTTTATTGTATATTGTTGTCTTCAAAGTAGTTGCTCCAATTGTTAGACATAGGCATGAAAATCTGATCAAATGATTTAAGCAGTACCTTCCTTTCTATGAACTAATATAAAGTAGTAGTACAGTTATCTTAGCTATCGTGTGTGTGTGTGTGTTCATGTGTGTGTGTGTGTGTGTGTGTGTGTGTGTGTAACATATTACTCCCTTTGTTCTTTTATTTTATCCTCTAGAACAATTTGTAAATAGCTAAATATTGGAAACAACCCAAATGTCCATCAACTGAGGAATCAATAAAAATGATGTGGTATTTTTATATAATGTAGTTCTACCTAGCTATAAAGAAAGATAAGATCAAGGCTTTTATAGGCAAATGGGTGCAACTAGAGACCATTATCATAAGTGCAATAAATCAGATACACATGTGTGAATACTATGATGTCTCCCTAGTGTAAGAAACTGGAAAAGTAAACAATATACAAAAGGTACAATAAATATTGCAAAATGGAAATACTTCATAGCCAAGAAGCATTCTGATATACATAGATACCACATTTTTTTCATCCAATGATCTTTAGATGGGCATTCAAACTTCTACCAGGATTTAGTTACAATGAATTGCGCTGCTATAAACCTTGGTAAACACGTATTGCTGTAGCACAATGACTTGAGCTCTTTAGGGAAGATATCAAGTAGGGAATAGCTGGGTCATAGGGAATTTGTGATTTCAGTTCTTTGAGAAATCTACATACTTATTTCCATGATTGTTGTACTAGTTTGTGTTCCCACCAATAATAAAGAGAGCTCCTTTTTCACCATAGGCAAGCCAGCATTTGTTCTCATAATATTTATTTATTTATTTATTTATTTATTTATTTATTTATTTATTATAAACTTAGGGCCCTGTGCTTGTCAGGTAAGCTCTTATTTTACTGAGCTATCTTCCTGGCCCTTTATTTCTTAAAGAGAATAAAAAATAGTAAAAAAACAACATTAGAAATGATAAAGAATTTCACTAGAGAAAGTAATAGAAATTCAACAATGGTTGTTATATTGCATACAGTTGTATTCAGATTAGTTGTTCCTATCAAATATAATAATGTAAAATTGATCAAAAAGGCTACAAAAATTAAAAAGGAGAAAAAGCATTAACTGTCCCTTTCAAGAGAACCACAGAAATCAGCAGTAAAATTATTGAAGATACCCTGTATATATACATATTTTTTCCCTTCCCTCTTTCTTTTGTCCTTTTCCTCAAACAAGTTGTTCTTTTCCTTTGAACAGACTTTTACCCTTTCATAGCATCTATTGTAACTTTCAGATTTTATTTACTCTTTCAGGTTCTTATACTAGCAGACAGTGTTCTGTTTACACACGTGAGTCTGGGTCTATTTATTTCACCTATGAGTATTGTCTCTAGTTGCATCCACTTAACTTCAAAACCCTCAAGTTTATCTTCCTTTATATCTGAGCAATAATGAATGGTATAAAAATGTCAGTTCTTTTTTCTGCATTCCTCCATTGATGGACATTGGGGTCATTTCCAAGATTTAGCTATGACAAATTATGCTGCTACAAACATACGTCCCTGTGGTACGATGCATTCAGTTCTTCTAGAAAAGTACCCAGGAGTGGTACAGATAGGTTGAATGAGACTTCTAAGCCTAGCTTTTTGAAGAATCTCCACATTGATTTCCATAATGGCAGCAGCAATCAAACTCCCACCAACAGTGGAGAAGCATTCATTTTTCCCCCACAGTCACTCCAGCATTTGTTATTGGTTGACTTCTTGATAGCCATTCCTTGTATCTCACCCCACCATTTGTTACCAAACGATTTCTTAGTTATTGCTATTCTTTTTGGGGTTAGATGGAATATTAGCATTGTTTTCATTTGTATTTTAACAACTTGAGAAAGTGAACTGTTGTTCAAATACTTGATATAGTGCATTCTCTGTAAAATATCTGTTTACTTTTCCTTCTCATTTTTTGACTGAGACTTTTTGATTTTTATTTCTTATTTTTTATGTATTTACTACAGGCTATCACTGCACAAATCCGGCTCCTAGTGATCCCCCTGTTTTCAGCCTTCCAAGCACTGGGATTACAGGTGTGCACCGCCACGCCCAGTCTCATTCACCATCTCAGCATGCTCCGGGGACAGGACTGGCCGGCAAAGCAGGATCAAACTCTGGTACCTGAATCTGCCTAAGGAGGTACTTCAGTTCTCTGAGATATGGGCCAAGGCTTTAATATTAGGAATTTTGAGATTTTTATGTATTTTAAATATATTTTTATGTGGAAGTAACTTTTTTGGTAATAATAAAGTTAGTACTTCACTTTTCTTTTCTTCCATTTTTTACTTAATGCTATTGAGAAAGAAGTAGTAATGTTTCAAAACAGGTTAGTAGGACAGGTGCAATAATTAATACATTGCATATTATTGTCTTTGTAGTAGTTATTCATAGTATAAGATGCAGAGATGATATCTTGTCTAAACACTATTAGTTCAAAACTTTCTTCTCAATGAACTAAGAGAAATTAGATGTACTTCTATGATAATTTGTGTATACTCTATTTAAGGAGTAGTTGAAAAGAATTTTCTCATTCTGTAGGTTGTCTCCTTATGTATTAGTTTTCTATACAGAAACATTTTCATTAGAAATAATTCCATTTGCTGATTCTTGCTGCTACTTTTTTATTATTCATTTTAAAGAGAAAAAGGTAAAATAGCAATGATACAGTTTCAAAACAAGTTAGAAGGATAGTTACAATGATTAATACATTGGATATTTTTGTCTACATAGCAGTTATTCAAAGGACAAGATGCAGACATGATATCTTGTCTAAACAATATTAGTACAAACCTTTGCTCTCAATGAACTAAGAGAAAGTAGCTGTATATCTATCCTAACTACCTTTTGTATGCATATATTTTCTTTTCTTTTTTTCACAAAAAACAATCCTTTATTTATACTTTTGCAAAGTTAGTAATACTTGACACAAGGTTGCTTAGCAACTAATAGCTGACTTTAACAAGACAGGATGTTTATCTCAGGATTGAAGTATTTTGTTTGCTTTAGGCACTGAGGCCCAGTCTCACCTACACATATTTGATCAATTTCTTAACTATGTGGCTTCCAACATATTCCCCATTTTAGTTTTGTTTTATCAGAAATGGGTGTTTCCTTACAGTTAGAGAAGTTGTATTTGAAGAAGTCTTTAAAGAACCTTTTCATACTTGATGCCAGTCCAAAGATTGAAGGTACCTGAATTGAACAAAATAACCCAATAGTCCAATAGTCTATAATAGCATAACTGGCAATTTTCAGAAGTTGTTAACTTCAGCATTTTACAGCTCAGCATATTAGCATAGCTTTACATTTATGTCTTGTGGTTACACTTTTCTGCTGTATGGTTAAGACAAAGTTAAAGCAAGACGTAAATAACTGCAAATGTAACCTTTATTATCTGACAAGTTCAGTCAAATCCTCTCAGGATTTGCCCTGGAGCCATCTACAGCACTTTGTAGGTCTTTTTTCAGTGTCAGTCATCTGAAAGAGTCATAGCCAGTGTTTTACCAATTTGCTTTCTGTGAAAGCCTGAGATAATTTTTTCTGTCTAGGTGACTCTCCTTACGTACACAACACATCATTGATCACTGTATTCTGTGGCCCCATGTTCTCCTTGATCGGAAAATTTGGTTCACTACTGAATTACTGGATGTCACAGGAGAGGTTTTCTTATGTCCTGAACCATAACTGACATTGAAGGGCTATGGCCAAAATGTTGGCTATCCTTTCAGCCCATCTACCTCTCTAATTTTTGGTCTGCAGTCTTTAGTTGTTAAGCATGCAGAAGACAAGCTGAATAATATTATTACCATGTAACAGGCAGTTAAGCATAACATCATTATCTGTCTGAATATCAAACACTTTAGATATAAAATGGGACTGTTTTTTGTGCCACTGAAGTTCTGTTAAGAAATAGGATATCTATTCTCCAACATACATTTGTGGTCCCTTTGTCAAAGATCAAGTAACCAATCATGTCTCTGGAGGTTACTGTATACTCAGTTCTTTTCCATTGATCCACATATCTGTTTTTGTTGTAGTTCCATGCATTTGTTTTTCGTTATTGCTTTGCAGTATAGCTTTCAGGTGTTGCTATGCCTCCTGCTTTGCTCCGATTGCCCCACATTATTTTTGTTGTCATGGGTCTCTTATGGCTCCGTATGAACTGCAGAAATGTTTTCCTTAGATCTATAAATATACTATTAGAATTTTGATCACAGTGATTCTGTGTAAATTTTGTAAATTTTCACAAGGAAATCTTACATCCTTTTTATTCCAATACACTTTTATGCTTGTTTCAGTTAGTGATAAAATACTGTAATACTAACCTCTTTTACATAGTGGTCAATTATTCTCACTGGTAAATAAAAGGAACTGAGGAAGATTCAAAGGCCACAGGAATATTAAATTGTTGGGAAATCTAATTTCAATAATTATAAACTTTCACTTAAGACTAGCTCTAATGGACATTTTAATGTACTTCATTTACTATTTAAACTACCTTGCATATACATGTAATTTATATACATATACTATCTATGTACATGCAAATCATTGCTGAATTTATGCATATCCACTTAATTCAAGCTGTATTAAATAACATCCACTTGTGTTAAGTGTTAAATAGCATCTACGTGTGTTAGTATGTCGTTTCTTTGAAATATTATTATCTGAAGACCTACCTACTACCAATATACACAAGTTATAAAAGTAGCACTTATGGATTTCTTTACACATAATGTTACAGTATACTAATGATTCCTAAACCCACACTGAAAATCATAACTTACCCACTGACCAAGGAGAAGAAATGAACCAAATAACAAACAAGTCTGCCAAACTTAATAAGAATATTAAAACCTTAGACAGCTGGGGCACAAGGGCACAGGCATACACATACCTTTGGTGGGCAGAGTAATGAGGGAGACCAACAATGTTTAAGTATCCGAAGCAGCAATGAGGAGCACAATTATGATGGCAAACTTGGGTAGGAAACACAGCACATTTCTGGGATTTGACATGGACACTTTGACAGCAATGCAAACACCAGAGTTATTTTCCTACTTTTATTCTCCTTTTTTATGGGATTGGCTATCCCTTTCCTGCCTGGTTGGATGGGGCCTTGTTTTGTTTTGTATTTTGTGGTTATTTTGTTTTTCCTTGGGGGAGATTCTTTCCTTCTTTTGATCCTCTTTTCTGGTCTTTCTTCTTCTCTCTTGTTTGTTCTCTTTCCTTCCATCTTTTTCCCACTGTTTAGGTATCTTGCTTCCACTTTTTTCCTTCACATTCTATTTCATTCATTTTCTCCTGTGTTCTCACGTTTCAAAAAATCGTTTGACCTCCAGCTATGATTCTGCTATATTTGACCTCATTCATCACCTTATCCTAACTCCATCTTACCTTACCTGCATACAAATACATGATATATATTTGATTTATCTTTTTTCTTTGGTTTCTTTTTTTTGTTGGACAGGGTCTCACTATGCAGCCCACATTCATAGTAATCCTCCTGCTTTCTGCCTCCCTAGGGCTAGGATTACAGGCATGCTCCACTACACCTGGCTCCATCGCCAGCTCAGCGCACCCGAAGGTGGGGCCAGCATGGCATGCGGAAATAGGAATTGAACACTAGCTGCTGTGCTTACCTAAGCAAGTGCTTAGTCTGCTGAGCTATACTGCCAGCCCTATATTTGATTTATCTTATATAACTTTAGAATTTGCTCCTGTGGTTGGAGGTAGCAGGGTAATTAATGGTAACCACAGTTAGTCAGTGGTCAAGCTGTTCTAGAAACTATTCTCATTACTAACTGTACTACTTTAGCTAGGATGCCATATATTTCATAACAGTTTATCTCCCTTGTATGATGACATTGCTATTGTTCTGAAGTCATAATCATTACCATATTTTAGTACCTAAGGAACGGGTGCTGAGTCATTTAATAACTTTTCATCCTTTACAGATTGAAAAGGTAGGTTCTCAGGATAGCTATAATCTACTTTGAGAAAACATTCCTGAGGAAAGCATGTCTCCTAGGAAAGCCTGAATATTAACAATAAAGTTATCTACTATAATAAATCAGCAAGTTTCAACATAGAAAAAAATAACATAAAAAAGAGAACATAGAAAAGGATGAGATATAGAAGCAAAATGCAATGCCAGACCCAAAGCCCACATAAAACAATCCCAGAACACAATGAGATGCAGTAACTTGGTTGTCAAGCAATGTACATTTCTAAATGATAACAACAGAGTTGACAAAACCAAGTGGAAGAGGCTATAGAGAAACTAATCCCTCAAGTACAAAAAAAAGTGATGCTTAAAGTCAAAGATATTAGAGAAGACACAAATAAAAAATAATGAACTTAAAAAATTATGGAAACAAAAATATGTCCAGTATAAGAAAAAAACAGAATTAATGAAATGTAAAAACAGAAATTCAAGAGAACAAAATGCAGATTGAAATTATATCAACAAATTGAACTAAGGAGAGGATAGGCTATCAGATCTTGAAGACAGAAATGCAGCTTGTGATCATAAAAATAATGATATCTCAAAAATAGCAATAGAGCATGAAAAATTAACAGAACAACTTCAAGACAAAGACAGAAAAATAATGTAACTTTTATTGGGATTGGTGAGAAACCTGGAGTCAGCACAAATACCATAAAAAAAGCTCTTCACAGAAATAATGACAGAAAATTTCCTAAGGATGGATAAAGAATTTGACATACAAATTAATGAAGTAAGTTGAACTTCAAACCTCCATGACACAATAAAACTAGACTGAACATAGTAATCAAGAGTCCAGAAATTCAGCACAAGAACAGAATATCAAACGCTTCTACTAGAGAAAAGTATTGGATTGTCAATAAAGGAAAGACAATCACAACAGACTTTTCAGTATAAATCCTCAAATCAAAAGGATCTTGAAATGGAATATTTCAAGTGCTGAGAGAAAACTATTTCCAACCTAGGCTGACATACTGTGAAAAACTATTTTTCAAAGTTAATGAAGAAGTAAAGTATTTTCATGGGGCGAGGGAGATAGCTCAGTTGCATAAGTACCTGCCTGGCAAGCATAAGGTCCTGAGTTTAATCCCCTGCACAGAAAAAAGGGAAAAAAAAGAAAAGAAAAGAAAGTTTCATGACAAAGAACAACTGAAGATATTTATGATTGCCAAATGAATCTTCTAAAGAGTACTGAAAAAAAAATTTAAATGAAGACAAACATGAACACAGTTGCAAGAACAACAGAAAGAGTATACCAGCCAGAGAAAGCAATTACAAAGGGAACAAACAATTACACAGGGAGCCGACAGAAGGAAAATATGACAGAAGTAAGCCAATGAATGTAAGTTATAAGCACCAGTGTAAATGGCCTCAATTTACCAATCCCCCCCCCAAAAAAAAAGGAAGAAAGAAAGAAAAAACCAATATCCAATAATAAGCACTTCATAAGAAAAATATTTAACTCAAAAATAAATTCATAGAAAATTAAAGACGAAAAAACAGTATTCCAGGTGCCAGGAACCCAGATAAAAGCTAGGGTAGCTATTTTTTTGCAGACAGTGTGAAATTCAAGCCGAAAGTTGATAGAAAGACATAAACAAGTTCACTACATACTTGTTAGGGGAACACTTCAAGAAAAACAGATAACAATCATAAATATGCATATACCAAATTCAAGAGCACCCAACTATAGAAGACAATTATTAATGGACATGAAAAATCATATAAGCAATAGCACAATTGTAACAGAAGACCTTAATAACCTATTAATACAAAGATATAAAGTAGAAAACATCAGCAAAGAAATATTACACCTGATCCAAACCTATAAATAAACGGACTTAGTAGATGTTTGAAGAGTGTTCTACACAACATCATTTGAATATTCAATCTTCTCAGCTACACATGTGACATTGTCTAAAATGGAACTTACTCTAGCCCCTAGAAAATTTTTAAGCAAATGCAAAAGAATTTAAATTAACCATAAACAGTATATGATCATAGTTCAATGAAATTGAAAATTAATTGCAAAAGCACCATAGAGAGCTGAAAATAAAATAACATCTTCTTAAGCAAACAATTGCTCACAGATGAAATTAAAAAAGAAATTAAATATCTATAGTTACACTTGAATGCAGACAACAACCTACCAGAATTTATGGTACAAAATGGAAGCAGTCCCAAGAGGGAAATTTATAGCAAAAAATTCTCAAATCAGAAAAACAGAACACCAGTCCCACCAAAAACAAAAATAAAAACAATAAAGAAAAACAAAACACATACAAACAAACAACTAAATTTTACACCTCAAGTTGCTAGAAAAGGGCCTGGGGAAATGGCTCAGTGGAGTAGAGCAATAGAAGCCCAAAGCTCATCAAAGGGAGAAAATTTTAAAGCTCAGAGCAGAAGTTAATGAAATTGAGACAAGAAAACTATACAAAGAATCAACGTATCAAATAGTTGGTTCTTTGAAAGAATTAGAAAGAAAGTTGATAAACTTTTAGTCAATGTAAGATAAGATTCAAATTCATGCACTGAGGAATGAAATGGGTGAAATTATTATAGGGCCTATGGAAATTCAGATAAATACCTCCTTTGAAAATCTTTACTCTCATAGAACAGGAAACAGGAGAAATGGGAAGATTCCTTGATGCATATGAATTAGCAAAGCTGAATCAAAGAGATATAAAAACTCAATAACCCAATATCAGTTAATATGATTAGTAATATAATTGGCAACTTACCAAAAAAGAAAAATCCAGGTCTTTGTAAGTTCAGTGCTGAATTCTATAAGAAATTTAGAGAAAATTTAATGGCAGTACTCTTCAAACTCTTTAATGAAATTGAAGGGGAAGCAATACTCTCAAAGTCATTCGTGCAGGCAAGTATTACCATGATTCCAAAGCTAAAGAAAGACACAAAAAAAAGAGAATGACAGGCCAATCTCACTAATGAACACAGTTGCAAAAATCCTCAATAAAATACTAGCAAAAAGAATGCAGTACTTCATCAAAAGTCTTCTAGATTTAATAAACAATGCCAGTAGCATAGTTGGATATAAGTCAACAATAAAAATTCAATAGTGTTCCTGTACAAAAACAACAAACTTACGTGAGAGAAATTAGGGGAACTATGTGCTTCATAATATCATCCAATAAAATGAAATAAGTAGGAATCAATTTAGAAAGGACTACATTGAAAATTGCAGTGCTCTGAAAAAGGAGATTGAAGAAGATACCAGAAAATGGAAAGATATCCCTTTCTCACACACAGGAAAAATAAAACACTGAAAATGACCATATTCCATAAAGCGCTATATAGCTTTAATGTAATCACAATCAAAATACCTCTACCATTCCTTGCAGAATTATAGGAAACACTCCTAAAATTATTTGGAAACAGAAGAGACTTAGAATAGCAAATGCAATCCTGGGCAACAAAAGCAAGGCAGGAGGCATCACAATCCCTGACTTGAAATTAGACTACAAAATTACTGTGATAAAATCTTCATGGTACTGGCAAAACAAAACAAAGATCCAAACAAACAACAAGAAAAATAATAAATCTGATTATCATTGGAACTGATTAGAAGATGCATCCACAACTATAGAAGAATTTCTTTTTTTTGTTTGGTGATTTCAGGCTGCCTTAGGGGCTGATGCGGCTTTTGGAGCTAGGAATCAAACTGCAGTGCCCTGTGACTGACTGTGTTTGCCTCACAACTGAGCTAAATGGCAAGCCTGCACAGTCACAACTATAAACACACTCAACCATCCTATTTTTGACAAGGGGCCAAGCCTGGTCACTGGAAGAAAGAAAGCCTATTCAATAATATATGGTGCTGAACAAACAGGCTTTCTATGTAGATTCGTGTCTATCACCAGGCACTAAACTAAAGTCAATATGGAGCAGTGATCTAAATTTTAAAACAGAAAAACTAAATTTTCTGGAAGAAATAGTAGGTATAATTCTTGATGACATAAGTATAGACAGAGTTCATATATCAAACATGAACAGCCTGGGAAATAATTCAAAAAGCAATACCTGGCATTACATCAAAAAGCTCTTGCACAGCAAAGGAAATCACAGAGTGAAAAGGTAATCCACAGAGTGGGAAAAAATTTATCCAACTCTCCCTCAGACAAAGGTCTTATTTCTGGAACATAAAAAGAGCTGAAAAAATTCAGATCTCCCAAACTCCAGCACCCAACCCAAAATTGGGCATGTGAGATGAATATGCACTTCTCAGATGATGAAATACATGTAATAAGTAAATATATGAAAACACGTTCAACATCGTTGGTCATTCAAGAAATGCAATATTAAAGCATAATAATATTTTTTCTCACCCTAAAAGAACAGTTTTCATCAAGAAATCAGCCAATAGCAAATGGGGAAAAAGGAGCCTTTCTCCATTGTTGACAGGAGTACAAACTTACAGGGATCCGTTGGTCTCAGTGCGATTGGTTCTATCCAGTGAAAATGACAGCAGGAATGAGAAAAAAGATAAAGAAGAGTACAAAAGCTGGGCTAGGTGGTGGCTATTTTGCCTGGTTGGCAAGATGAACCTACCCGCAAAGCAAAATGGAACTTAATTTGTACCTTTGCGGAATTAGTGAAACATGATATGAGGTTGCCTAGCAAATAATAGCCAACCTTAACCAGACAGGATGTGTATCTCAGGACTGAAGTAGCTTGTTTGTTTTGGACACTGAGGCTTAGTCCTGCCTGTATACCGATATTCCAGCTTTGAAGGCTACCTACACAAACTGGTGCAACCACTGTGAAAATCAGTGTGAAGGTTCCTCTAAAACTAGAATTTAGGGTCCCATTTTACTGATCTGTTCCCCCTCTGCACAATTTGCAAAGAAGAACCAAAAATACCATGGCACAGTGATACATATGCAAGGGCTAAAAGCATTATAGCACAGCAATACATCTGTGCCCGTGTTTATAGTGACATGATCTATAATAGCTAAATCTTGGAAATTACCCAAATGCCCATCGACTGAGGAATGAATAAAAATCATATGTTATTTTCATACAGTGGGGTAGTACTAAGCTATAAAGAAGGATAAACTTGAGACCTTTGCATATAAATGCACGCAACTTGAGACCATATTTATAAGTGAAATAAATTAGACTCACATGTGTAAACATTGTATTGTCTTGCTAGTATAAGAAACTGAAAGTGTAAACAACACTCAAAATGTACAATAGATTTTGGGCAACAAGAAGAAAATTTTCAAAACGAAAGAGAAATTGGGATTGTGGAAACAAGAAAAGAAGGAAGGGAAAGGAAAAATAATTAAATAATTTCAGTGAAGGTAGTTACATTACTAATTTCAATTAGTCTATTGAAAAGATAGATTTGTGTTTACATTTTTTGATTAATTTTCACACATATGTTGTAGACTGAGCATGTACTTTGAGGATAACAATATACAATGTATTAACCATTGTTATTCTATTGTGTTGTTTTGTAATTTTGTATCATTGTTTTTATTGCTTTTTATTTTTAAAAATGAAAAAATGTGTAAGAGGCAAAATTTTACCAATCAAGTGGAATTTTATGAAAAAATAAGTATAGTTACTTAAAGAATTGTTATCTTTTGTTGCTTATTTCCTGTCTTTTTTGCTGCTCATTTGTTTTGGCTTTAAATTTAATATAACCAGTTATTTAGGACGTAACTCTATTGCCGTGTGTTCATATTTTAATTCATCCATTTTTCTATACACTGATTAGATTCCTCAGTTTTCTATAGTTAGGAAGTGTCTATAAATTATAAAAAATGATTTTCTATTATAAATATATGACACATTCATGGGACTCAATATAATTTTGTTTTCCTACAGCATGCAAAATGCTTTGTTTTATTCACCCTCTTTATGTAGATAATATTACATTACTTGCAATACTTTTGATTTAAACAGGTGCAAAAAATATTGTCTCAGTAAAATTACCTCCCCAATGCAGGATTTAGGAAATAATGGCTATGGAGGAAATAAGCAGATCGCCATTTCAGAATTGCTGTGTGACTGTAGCTTCTAGACACAGTTGAAGCTGCCCCAGGTTACACCTTTTACTTGTCAGGCTTCATTTTCTTCCAGGCTCCTAACTCCAAAATTCCTACAAGCCCCAAAGTAAAAGAATTTGATATATTTTCTTTGTGTTTTTCTTCCAATACTATAAATGCATCTTAAGAATTCTACTCTTAAAGACTTTTATTAATTTGGTATTATATCTGCACATTTCAAACAGATGCAGGCAGTGTGCACTGTAGCTGAATTGATAAAACTAATTTTTGCTTAGCCAAATATGAATAACCAACCTCAGGGACACAGACTGTAGGCATATATGATAGATAGTTCAAATTTTTGTCATTTGTATAATACCCCAAGAATAAATAAACACTCTCAATTTCAGACCTGTGGTTTTTCTCATCCTTGAGCACCTCTACTCCTTTCTGAATTCCACTTTGATTCTGTTTCGTACATCTTCTCTTAGATTCTTGACTCATCATGGAAAAGAATTCTAAGACTCATCAGTGTGATGAGTCAAGAATCTATGAGATTCCAATTGAGATCTCCACTTAAGCTCTACAAAGACCCCCTCAGATCCCATCTGGTGACATCTTTACTTGTGGCGTATTCATCATTATTGGAATGTATGCTTGACCAGTCATGCTATTTAATAAGTAATTATAATGAAAGATGGGGCCTGGGAAATGGCTCCGTGAAATAAGCGCTTCCCTTGCAAAGGCAAGGGCCTGAGTTCAATTCCCGGTTATGCAAAAAAAATAAATAAAGAAAAGTAAAGACAATAAAAAGAATGAAAGATAATCACGACAGAGACACACACTCAGGGATATCTATCTGTATCTATCTATCTATCTATCTATCTATCTATCTATCTATCTATCTTTATATATATGTATATCTTTATATATATATTTATAAATAAATAAATATATCAATTTATTCTTCTTTTAGTAACTAAAAAAGTAAAAGAGTAATTTTTCATTTTGAATATACAGTTTGAAACTCTGCATTGCTTGTAGAATCGCTTGTGTGACTAGAAGGTGTGGTACTGAGAGGGGAGCAGAGTTGCCATCTTATCTCCGTATCAAGTGAGAGGAAGAAGTAGTCCCCTGCACTGAGATGTTATAAGTCCTACAGTAAATTTAAACCTGGGAGTATTAGGAATTTACTTTTAAAAATTTTGTTTCTTGTCAGCGAAATTGATTTGGCACAACTAAAATGGGGATGTGGCACTATATAATCTTCTTGTCTATTAGAATCAGAAAATGGAAATTTCATATAAGTTAGTAAATACAAATTGGATGGATACAAGAAACACAATTGTGAGCATGAGTGCACTTGGCTCCCAGCAAGTAATGATGAGACACCTGAGTAATTATGCAGTGTGGGTGACAAAATTTAAAAGCAGCAGGTTGTTCAAAGTGTAGAAGGTGTGGAAAATAAGAAAAAGATTTGGGGATTATGTGACTTGCCTGTTTGCAAAACTATAAAGTTAAATTCTGGGAAAAAATATAAAATTATGGACATTGTGCTTCAGTATCTATGAAGAGTAAAAACATGGAGAGTTAATAAGGGTGATTTTAGTCTGGTCCCTAAAGAAATATATTTTGACTAGTATCCATATTTCCAGTTTACTTTGCTTTGTTTCCTTGATCACATAATATCAATACACTAATATTTTACTCTTTCATAAGAAAAATTATTTTGCTTCTTTTGGAGTTTTTCTATTCCATTTTACCTATCAAAGTCCATTTACTTATGGAAATATGCTACCTTCTATTTCACATATTTTCTCCTGTATTTTTCTCTTCCTTAAATGTATGAGCATTCAGGGAAGTCTACACTGCCTACACATGATAGAATTCATTCTGTCTTACATTATGTTTTTCTAAGTATCAAACTATAACAGTACAGGTTTGTTCACAAATTAATTCTAGAAAAATACACTGTTGATGTCACAGAAGGATTTAACAGGCACCGTGTGGCCCCAGTCCCATCATGAGTTGCAATTACAACAGGATCTGATGATCTCTGCATGGCAGCTTCCCCCCTTTCTTATTCCTGAAATGTCAGGGCAATCCTGATTGCATTTAATTCATCACTCTAACAAACTTGGTTAGTACAAAGATAACTTTTTTGTATTTTCCATCTTAAATTGTGGTTCTTGATCATTAAAAATTCATATTTAATTATGAACTAGTTCTTTCAAAACAGTTAAGAATGGCAAAATGCTGAATTCTCCACGGACTTTTTAATATAATAACCTATTAAAATAACTTCAAGCCACTGTCTGTGGGCAGTTAAAATTCAATGTGCTACAGCATTTTTAATCATAAACATCAAAATTAGTTGCTCAACTTTTCTCTAAGGGTTCTTATTAAATGTCCTCATCTTCATATTGGCAAGACTATTAGTATGCATATTATTACTCTCATTCCAATCACGTAGCTGCAGTATAATTCTAAGTGATTATTCTCCATTATGATTTTGCAACATATAGTCAGAAAGCACTAATTTAGTGCATTCTCCTTCCTTCCTACCTTACTCTTAACTTGTTTGTCCTCCCATAAAAAAATCATGAAAAACTTCACCTGTGTTTTAAAATGCACCTTTTGCAGATTCCCAGGTGACCTCAAGTCTGGCAAATCATCCTGCTTTCTCCACTCACGCTCTCAGTGTGACCATCCCATAGGCTTTCACACAGTCAGCTCTCATTAAGATACAGTGAGTAAATTACCTTTTTATTTTCAAGAATAAAAAGACAATAAAAACAATACAGAACTTCAAAAGAAGATGATAGGAAATTAAGAATGATTATTATATTGCATATTGTTATCTTCTGAGTAGTTGCTCAGATTACCAGATAGAAGCATGTGAAATTAATTAAAATAAGAACCAACTGTTCCTTTCAATTAATTAATAGAAATTAATAGATAGCTACGATAATTGTATATTCTCTTTCTATCTGTTTTACATGCATCATTGGTTATTCTAAGTAAGTTTATTTTATTCATTATAATGTCTTTTAAAAATATTCATCCGTGATCCAAATCTATAGTTTTCTGAGCTTGTGTGGCTGTTTCCGATGGGGGAGGAGAGATATCTGTCCTTCCATCTTTGATTTAAGCAAGTGAAAATAATTTCCCTTAGTGTTTTGGAATTCTTTTAATGGATCAGTGGACATGAGTTGTTTATTCTCTTGAGATAATTTTATTTTATCATTACATTTTAAAACTCTGAACTAAAGGAAGGTACCTATCATTTAGTATTGCCCTTAACACTAAAAATTCATAATAAATTAACCTCCCATGTAATCTATAGAAGTAAACCTTTCTGGTAGTATTTCCAGAGACACTAAAAATTACAGTATATTTATGAATGTTTATGATGATATTATTATATATGTCATATTAAATATTATAAGGAAAATATAGAGGCACTATTGTAATACATATTTAGAATTGACATAGGATCAAAACAATGGGACTTTTTTTTTTTTTTTTTTTTGTCTTTTTGAGACAGGGTCTCTATGCAGTTCAGGCTGGCTTTAAGCTCACTTTGTAGCTCAGGCTGGTCTCGAACTCACAACAATCCTCCTGTCTCAGCCTCCCGAGTGCTGGGATTACAAGCATGCGCCACCACGCCCGGCCTAACAATGGGACTTTAAAGAAAAAATTCATTTGAATTTCTGCTTTCTTCTTTGTCAGCCTCAATAACTTACTTTAGTATTTCCCATATTTCCTCATTTGTGAAAAAGAAACATTACAGGTGTGTTAGTGGATGAGTTGGGACATATGAAAATCTCTTGTGAAATTAAGAATTACAGTTCATGAATTATTATAATAATTTCTATGTTAATATCATTTTGTTTATATTTTACTCATTTCCCATCACAATTGTGAAATAATCTGATGATAATATAGAATAGGCTTCATGAGAAAGCGATATATGTATGGTAGTACTGCTCTTCAGGTATATTCTCTCACCTACTCATCTATTTTTCCATCCATCCATATGATCTCTGATTAAAAGCAATCATGAACTTCTGTAGAGATTCACCTTATGAGTTTTATTAAGCTCTTCCTCTGTTGTAGTTTATGAAGTCCTGACATTAATAACTGTGAATATGATTACAGGTGCATGGAAATTAGAGGTAAGTCATAGTAACTTTTTAAAGGAAGCAATCAGAAGATAAATTGGATGGGACTCAGCAAGCTGAAACATTTGGAGGCGATGGTAGTAAATATTAAATGTAAAAAACAAAATAAACCCTACAAACTAGTGTTAATGTATTTTAATTAATAAAGTAATACAGGGAATAAGGGTTTACAAAACAGTTGGAAATGGGCTAATTCTAGCCCGGACTACCAGGAATGACTGCTAAAATAGCACCGTGTTAGGGTAATAATAATCCCTTATTTTAAGGTACTGGCTTCCATCAGGAAAGGCAAGAGCAGGAGGGCAGGAGTAGTGCCTCTTCCTTCTTCTGCTTTCTTAACCATGTGTCTATGTCTAAGTGGTTGAACCTATAAAGATTTTACACTTATTAAAAAGAAGTCTGGGAAATGCATTTTTGTGCTTCCAAATCATTTAGTAGTATTGAATAGAAGAGTTGAAAATAAGCCAGCTTAATCGAGTCTATTCAGAGTCACAGGAAATGGTACTGGAGTTGGGGGTTGATGAGTGCCTGAATTAACTGAGTGACATTAGCAATAAAGAGGGCAATGTAGATTAACATGGCAGGTCTTGGTGAGATACTTCTTAAGGGGAAGAACACAGAATTTGAGAGTGACTTTTGGTTTTCTGTCTGAATAAGAAGGCTTTGACTGAAACAAAAAATGGCTAAAATAGAATTATGGTAGGAACATTCACATATTAATATTCAAAAGAGAAAAAAGAAGAAACCATTTGGAAGCCATTTTAATCAGATGAAACAATAAGTCTTTATTAGTTATATCTTGCTATGTAACATATTGCCCCTATACTTACTGGCTTAAAACAGAATGTACTATTTATAATTTCTATGGGTCAGGAGACAAGACATGTCTTAGCTGAATGCTTTGCTCCAGGTCTATCACCTTTACATGTAATGCAATTGCATATTCTTGCCAAGGTGTGTTCTCTGTCCTGAAATTCTAGGATCTCTTACTGAGTTTTGTTTTTCCATGTATTAAGGCATTTTTGTGTGCGTGTGTGTTTAAAAGGTCTTATGGGCTTTCAAATTGTATGTCATAAATCAGTCATAATTTTACTTCCTTAAATATTCCCCATTGTGATAGTTAAATATCGTTACAAGTGTAAGAAAAGCCCAATGATTGGCTTAGCATAGCTCTGAGTATGGAAGATGGAAGACCCTCCCTGGGTGTGAGTGGCTCCAACAAATACATTGGTGGGCTGCATGGATACGAAAAGGAAAGAAAGAAGCCTTTCTCCTGATTCTTTGGAGAGGCCACAGCATTTGTCTTTGCTGTGGTGTTCAACTCCTGGCTTCCAGCACAGAATCAGCCTTCCATTGGCTTCCTCACGTGGACTCACAGGGGACTCTACCGTGAACTACAGGCCTTAGAATTTTCACTGGACCTTTTCGGTATCCAGCATGCAGACAGCCCTTTTTCAGTCTTTCACACCTGACTACCTTTGTAAGCTTACCTTGTAAATCCATACTAAGCCTGTCTCCCTAGTGCACGCTGACTGATATAGCTCTGGTTCACCATTTCATCTTTCTCCTGTAGGTTTGGATATCTCTGCTAAGCATTTTATTAGCTCTATCAAGTTCCCTTCAAATAATTTCACACTCTTGTAATCACACCAGATGTAGCTTAACCAAACTGGTGTCTTCTACTTAGCAACTGAATTTTAAGTTTTTTGCTGTCATTTTGTGACTTATTAGTTCTTTCGTTTGCTCCACTGAATAGCATCACACTGCATGTGTGCATTAGTTTATCTGCTTACTCACTGAAGGACATCTTGGTTGCTTCCAGATTATTTCAGCTATGAATAAAACTGCAATAAATATTTTCATGAAGTTTTTTGTAGTTCATTTTTTAAAAATCAACTGAATAAAATAACAGGATTTTATGGAAAATTTATGATTACTTTTACAAGACACTTGTGTTTTTCTCCCAAAATAAGTGTGTCATTTTGTATTTCTATCGGCAGTAAATCAGTATTCTTTATTTTTGCTGGTACTTGGTAAACCTAGTATTTTTAGATTTTAGAAATCTAGTAGGTGGGACAATAATACGTTGTTATAGTTTTAATTTATATTTTCCTGATGGAAAATAATTTTAGGTTTCATCTCTTGTGCTTGTTTGGAAATCTATATCTCACTTTAGGTAAAATACTTGTTCAAGGCCACCCAAATAGCTCAGTGGATTACAATGTCTGCAAGCAGGTGCAGGGGCAGGGGCCCTGAGGCATGCTGAGATGGGAATTGAGACTGGGCATAGTAGCATGTGCCTGTAATCCCAACACTTGGGAGGCTGTAAATAGGTGGAGCACTAGGAGTCCAGTCTAGCAGTGAGACCCTGAACACCTTGTAGACCCTTCCCTAAAATACAAAAAAAAAAAAAAAATTGTTCAGAATTTTTGTCATGTATAATTTAGATTACTTCCTTGCTGCTGACTTATGTGTACCTTATTTATGTGGATCTTCATCTAGTATGTGTTTTGTAAATATTTTCCCAGTTTGTGGCTTATCTCAAGTTTTGAACTTTGCCTATAAAGCAGGTAACTTTTAAAGGATAGATTTCAATTTTTTGATTTTAGATAATTTTTTGACAATATGTTTAAGAATATATCCTCAAATCTATGGATGTAGCATTTTAAAATTCATGTAGAATTTTATAGTTGCATCTTAAATTTGGATCTATTATCAACTTGGAGTCAATTTTTGTGAAAGGTATAAACTCTTTATCTGTTTATCTCTTCTGCCTCATCTTTGGAATCTGACAGATAATTGTTTCTACATCATTGGTCAAAGAAAGCATCCCTTAGCTAATGCCTTGCCTTTGTTTATACATCAAAAATTAATTGAATGTATTTTTATATTTCTATTTCGAGTGTCTAGTCTATTTATGCATTTCTTTTTGTTGCTTTAGCAAGGAATTTGAGTCAGTGATAAAGGAAAATGATTTAGAGCTGTCATCCTTGGTTAGTCCTCAATCTTAATCCTCCAGTTACTGACATTTGTCTTTTGACGCTTATAATCTGACCGAATCCTACCCAATGAGATTCAGAATGAAGTGATTGGGTAAACTGTTGCATACAGATATTCAACTCGTTTGTGTTTTTGTCTTCACTATGTAAACATTATCTTCTGAATGCTGGCCAGGCCAGACACATCTATGTCCTTTTGTGGTAACTGCACTATCTTTGTTATTGTGCTATTTTAATAGAAAAGACTATCTCTTTTGCTTGATTCTTGGTCTCATTTACTTGTTGATATGACTGATGTTTTGACTCAGATAAAAACACTGGAAGTTTCATCACGTTGAATATCACTTTTTTTTTTGAGGTGTGTATCTTTCCTGGCCAATATTTAATTAGTTGTGAATTATTTTCATTCTTATGAGCCTTGATTTTTAAGCTGGGGTAGAGAGGGTCTAGAACAAGCATACCTGAGAGCTTAGTCAATAGAATTGCTAAAACATGAATGTTCTGGCAGTTTTACTATGTGTCTTCTTTGTAAAACACATTGTCACTTTGTACTTTGGGGCATTTCAAATTATTGCTGGCCCTCTGGGTCCTATAGGATCTATTAATCCTACACTTCACAAACAATTGCTTTTTTCCTTAAAGAATTTCCTCTTTGGCTCCAATAAGTTTTTGTATGTATGTTGATACTAGTGGCCTGATAATGCCTCAGTGAGACATCCTACCTGTTCTGGAAACTGAACAAGATGGTATAAAAGGAAACATTTGTAATGTATTCTTCTATTTCTTAACACAATTTTATTTTGGATTTATTGACCCAAATGAATTTCAGAATCATTCATAATGATGTTTGTTAAATATTTTCGTATTGGTACTTTCCTTAGAAAAGTTAATATCTGATTTGTGCTTATTTGTAGGTTCTCTGACAATTATTTGTACTTTATGGGAAATACAGGAAGGTGGATATATTCAAAACGATAACCATGCACCGTAAGGAATCTTGAAAAATATATACTGAAAATATTTATGTTATTCATTTCAGTTGGTGAAAGCAGAGGTTGCAATTTAAATTGAATATGTTTTAAAACTGAAAACAGTTTTGTAAAACATGGCAATCAGTTGTATACTAAAAGTACGAATAGGAGGACGTAGATAAACTCAAAATGTCATGAAATGATGATGACTGATTATTTGCAACCCTAATTATAACGTTAATTTAAAAATCTCTCATTTCCAATTTTATTTAATAAAATAAATCAAAAGGGTCTCAGTGTAGCAATAGCTTCAATATTTGATGTCTTTTAAGCAAGATATATTGACTCCAAGAGCCTTATTGTGCCATTTCACTATTCATGCTCTCTTATTTTCAACAATCTATTCATATGAACAATAGTATATTAAATATTTTTAAACCTACACATTTCACCTCAATCTCACATAAAATCTCTGTCTTCCTATTTTTTATGTCTGGAAGGAATATTTTTATATAATTTTATTTATTTTTTGTTAATTTTATTGAGAAACAAATAGTAATGAGAGTTTCAAAACCAATTAGTAGGATAGTTTTAATAATTAGTACATTGCATATTGTTGTTTTCATAGTGGTTATCCATAATACAAGATGCAGACATGCTATCCTGTCCAAACACTATTAGTATAAATCTTTCTTCTCATTGAATTAAGAGAAAGTAGTTCTACATCTATCCTAACTATTTTGAATATACACATGCAAAATGGTCCTTCATTTATATCCCTTTTTTTTTGTTTAATTTTGTCAGAGATGGGTTGCCAGTCCTACAGACAACCCACTACTATTATGGACTAATGGAGTATATTGAATTATTTTACTGAATTCTACACCTACAATATTTAAATGGCAATGGAATTCCCATCTCCAGAAGGAGTATTTTAGATTCACTTCTGCTTACATTACATTAGTAAGACCCAAGCTAAATTGGGGAAAGACATTCTTAGTATAGAAAAAGGTAATGTCTCTCTTCTTTCTCTCTCTCTCTTAACTACATAAACTTATGTATATCCACACTAAAATTTTGAGAAAAATGTTAGTTAGTGATTAAGTGTGATGTTATCTTTTATTTGGAAATAATTCACATAGAGAATATATATGTATTTATACATTTTATATATATGATTGCCTTTCTTCTTAGCCTATAAAAATGAATACTATATTTAACACACTAATAATCATTTCGATATATGCAAAGACCCTTAGAATAGAAGTTAGGAACTATTATGCACAGATTCTATATTTACAATTATATATTCATTTAAAACCAACAAAATATAACAAAGTTGTTATAATCATCCTTTAGGACTTAGTAATACTTTAAATTTTCCTTTCAATATTGAAAAATTCAGCATGCTTTAAATTTGTATAAATCTCACACTTGGAATCAACTCAGTGTATTTCAAATTATATTGATAACTTCCAAGACATTATCTCTAGTCTCAGATATAAGCTTGACTTGTGGATTACACCATCTGGAAATGGCAGGTGAGTGCATGAAGTGGCAGCCCCAGTCTGTGTTTCCTATTTATTGGGCTTGTCACTGTTCAAATCGTAGCATGTTGAGACTTTACAACCTCAGAGCCATTCAGACAGACCGCTGTTCAGAATTTATAATACTTTTTATTTCTTATTATGTCTGGTAGAAGCTACTTAAGTGAAAAAAACATTAACTCTAAGTAGGTCATTTTTGTATGCTGAGTAGGTAGACTTAGATATTATTAAAGAAATTATTAATACAAATATATTAAGTTAATGATTTAAATGAATGATCTTGAGTTTCCTAATTATAGCAAAGGCATTTATAAAGCTATAAAGATCTAATGGTATTAATAAATTTCACTAAGTTCTTTAAACTTTCCTGTTTCTTAATTTTTCATATTGCTTCCTGTCTCAGCTACTCTTCTCTCATTGCTAGGACAAACACCCAACACTAAAAAGAGAGGAAGGAAAGGTTTATTTAGCTCACAGTTACTGGAGACTTCAGTCCATGCTTGGCTGGCTCCCAGGCACAATGGCACATGGCAGAGAGCAACCATTCATGGTGGCAGAAAAGAGCAGAGAGAAAGAATAAGGGGGGCTGGAGAAATGGCTCAGTGGAATAAACCCCTCCCTGGCAAGCACAAGGGCTTGAGTTCAATTCTGTTTTCTGCCAAATTAAAAACAACAACAACAAAAAAAAGCAAAAAACAAAAATAAAACCAAAGAGCAGAGAGCAAAAGAGCAGGGACAGCAACAGCAATGGCAACAGAGAGCAAGTCTGTCTCCCTTGTTGCATTCAGAATATCTCCCCAGTCTGGGTGTAATACTCACACCCATAATCCCAGCAGCACTGACACCTGTAATCCCAGTGGATCTTGAGTTAATCACAAACTCTAGAAGTCCACCTCATGACTACATGAGACTTGGGGGAAAGCTGAATACAAACCATAACATGTTCATCAGAAAACTTACCTGGCTATCATAACGTCCCTAAAATTCACTTAGTGATCGGAAATAACAGGTGATTTAATAAGCCTCCAATTTATGACATGAGTGATAGATGTTGTTGCTACTGTTTGCTAGTCCTCTGCTTTCTGTACAACCTGTCTCTAAACTCAGTAACTGTATACTTTTTCAGTAAAATTGGCTGTACTCCTCACTTTAAAACATCAGTTAAAGTATGAAATGCAAGTTGCAAAATATTTATCCAAACTAATAAAAGTATGTAACTCAAATAATTCCCAGTAACATTAATCCTTGCCACCACCAGACATTGTTAAAAGATTGTATTAACCAAGCTACAAAACACAAATGTAAAATTTAGTCTACACTAACATATGTATTATTAAGTATTGCAATAATATGTAGGTACCTTTTACCTTAACATCTAAACTGAAAGGCTAGTGCCTCCCTAATCAGCATTCATTTGCTGTTGAGTGAGTGTCCAGTGGACAAAGAGGATCAGTCTCTAGAACTGGTTATCTGTCTATCAATATCATTTATGAGCAAGGCAACTGTGGGGTTGAGTTTATTTTTGTAACTATAAATTATATATCTGAAGATATGTTTAAGAAAATACTTGCAGTGTCATAGTTGAAAGTATTATATTACATACTTTTCAGAAAAATGGAGCACTCTAATTATTCTGTTCCTCTAGCATGTTACAGAGATGGTACATACATATTTTTGACAGTTTTACAGTATGTAGGAGGTGCCCAAAATATACAATGAATCTTTAATTTAAAAAGGTTGTTACAATAAAAGACACTTCCTCTGTTGAAAATACTCCTGCCTGCATTGAATGCATCCCATCATTCCTGCTACCTTCTCAAGCAGGCAAAGTCCTTTTTGTGTCTTCATGAGGTCTAATAAAAAACACGATGAATGCTGTTGCTGAATGTCTCTGAACAGAAAGGTAGACTCGTGAAAACGCAGATTCACCACGTGTGGCATTGTATGACTTCTAGCTCTTTCTTAAAGTCAAAATGACCATGAAAGGTAAATGGGGTAAATATTTTGAATTGGTTTGCAACCATGACAAAGCAACTGAAGGCACGCATAGTCACAATGTGGGCTGAAAAACCAATGCTTTGCCACAGCGTCTCAGAGGGAGTTCTAAGGCGGGCAGTTCCCCAACAAGCTGAAGCACACTCATGCAGAGGAGCCCAGGAGAGGAAGGATAACTCCAGTGTGGCCATAAATCTGTTTTCTGCTTATCACCTAAGCCTCTAGAAAAAAAAAAAAAAAAGATATTTAAGAACAATTGTAAGACGTTTTAGTCAGTGAGCTGGATGTGGTGGTGCACACCTGGAATTCCAGCTCTTGAGGAAGTGAGAGAGGAGGATGGCCATAAATTTGAGAACAGCCTGTGCTACATAGTGAGTTCCAGGTGATCTTAACTAACAAAGCAACACCTTATGTCAAAACAAACAAAGAAGCTACCTCTCTGGTAAGAAGGACTTAAGAGTGATTGTTTGGCCAAGTTTCCTTCCGATCTTATAGCTTCATGTGTCAGTGATCCCCAAAACTTAAGAGAGCAGCGAGGGAGCCTTATGGTAGTGCGTAGCACTTCTCTGGAACAGGGCCACTGTCTACGTACTATGTGCAGCCGAAGGACTGCTAAGTGAACATAGGGCATACCTGTAGAAAGACCACTGGGAAGCAAGACATTTTGTAATATACCTAAAGTTTTCTAGCTCAATTATATAACATTTTTACTTATTTATTTTTAATTCAGTCTTATTTTATTTTGAAGAGAAGATGCAGAAGCAAAAACAAAAAGAAAAAAAAGACAGTGTAACATACAACAATACATATGCTATAGATTTTCAAAATAAGAATAGCTAATTAACAATGATTGCTGTTATTTTTATTGTCCAATCTGCTGCTCAGATTAACAGATATAATTATGCAAGATTGGATTAAATAATTGAACATTAATGGTTTTTCTTTACAGAAATCTTAATTTTTTCTTTGTCTTTTTGTACAATTTATTTATTTTATTTGTTTTATTTTTTTATCTTTATTGAAGAACAAATAGCAATGACAGAGCTTCAAGAAAAATTAACAGGACAGATTTAATAAAATAATACATTACAAACTGTTTTCATAATGTTTTGGTATCATACAAGGTGCATACATGATATTATACTTACAGACACTATTATAGCAGATGTCTCTAATCAGTGAATTAAGAAAGTGTATACTTTCTTATTTTTTATAGCTGAATTATATCATAGATTCAATAATTAATACTTTCTACCTTGTTATCTCCCTAGTGGTTGTCCATAGTACTAGAAGCCGACATAAATATCTTGTCCAACCACTATTGGTGCAAATCTTGCTTCTCATAGAATTATGCAGAAGTACTGCACATTTATCCTAACTGTATTATTTATACAAACACAAAAAATACAGAATCCTCCATGAATTTGCGTGTCATTCTTGAGCAGGGAGCATGCTGATCTTCTCTGTTTCGTTCCAATTTTAGTATATGTGCTGCCAAAGCGAGCACTACAATTTATTTTAAAGAGAGTATAACTGATATGACACAAAAAACAGTACACATTTAGAAGACCAAGATGAGAGGTATTCAACATTTTATATTTAATTTAAGAAAATAAAAAAGAGATAAAACATTAAATGATACAGAGTTTTATAAAAACATGATATTAGGAATTCAACAAGGGTTGTATTCCTCATTTTTGTATTCCTAGTAGTTGCTCAAATTATCAGATATAAGCGTGTAAAATTGGTCAAAATAAAAATTTTAAGCATTAGTCACTCCTTTTGATAAACAAATAGAAATTAGTACTATAATCATCCTAGATATACATAGCTAGGATGATTATCATATATAGTATATATATATGATACGATTATATATATTTTCCCTTACTTCTTTCTTTCTTTTCACTTTTCCCTCCTAATTGTTCTTTCCTTTTGAGCAGTTTCTTTCCCTTTAACCCCTTTACTATATCTATTGTACCGTTTGGATTTTATTTACTCTTTCAGGTTCTTACAGTAGGGAGCAAACACGATGTTTCCACACATGGCTCTGATTAAATTCTCTTATGAGTGCAGACTCTAGTTGTACCCATTTACCTATGAAAGCTTCAAGCTTACCTTTCTTTGTAGCTGAGTAATACTCCATTGTATAAAAGTACCTCATCTTATTTGTCTATGCCTCAGATTTAGCTATGATAAATTGTGCTGCTATAAACATTAAATAAATTTTAACTAACAGTTATAAAACTCAGTCAAGTTACATATTTTATGAGAGTTTCATGAAACATTTTATTACAGAAATGAAAATTTTAACAGAATAATAAGATTGAAATGATAGTAATCTTCTACTCTCTGAATAAGTTACAGCCTTTCTAGCTGTCTACACTTTAATAAAGTAACATAAAGGGTCCCTACCAATACTATAAATAAAAGTGACAATAGTAAATTGTAAAAAATTTAAAATGGCCCAATGTACAAAAGTTCTATCTATGAATGGGGCTATTCCTGGAGAGGGAGCCTTTGATATTTTGAAATAAAATTTTAAGATTCTATATTATAAATGTTTAACAATTAAAATGATATTTAACCCCAGCACACTTGGTTTTCTGTTAGAAAATAGTATTTCTCATGAAAATTCAGACTATTTTTTAAAATTTTTTTTTCTTTTTCTTTTGTGCAAGGTGTCGCTATGCAGGTCAGACTCAAAGTGAATTTCCTGATGCACCAGGCTTGGACTCCATTGTATGCTCAGCCTGGGGGTGGGGCCAGCACTTTATGTGGCGCCAGGGATCAAACCGTAGGCCCTGCCCTTATCTAAGCAAGCACTTAGTCTGCTGAGCTATACCACCAGCCCTAAATTCTGACTGCTCTAAAGAAGGTGGTATTTCTTAGTGATGGTCAGTGGCTGATGGTTAGGAGAATAATCAATTATATAATTGGATTTAATATATTTAGTGATAACTCAAATGCTTAGCTAAAGACATGTGAAATTCATGCACTTTTTTTTTTTTTTTTTTTTTTTTTTTTTGTCTTTTTGAGACAGGGTCTCACTATGCAGTTCAGGCTGGCCTTAAGCTCACTTTGTAGCTCAGGCTGGTCTCGAACTCATAACAATCCTCCTGCCTCAGCCTCCTGAGTGCTAGGATTACAGGTATGCGCCACCACGCCCGGCTACACTTTTTTATAATATAAAAAAATTAATTTTTTGTCAGAATTCATCCTGTTTGGTAGTAGAACTGGCAACATAAACTGAGACCAAAAGCAGGTAATTTTTCACATGAAATTATATTTAAACTAGTTCACTAAGACATAGAATTAGATACTTTATTTTAAGAAGTTGTTAGAGGAATCAGACACAGAATTGAAACTACAACAGGCAAAGTGCATTGTAGTGCTAACAATACTTGCACATTATTCACATGAAAACTAGCAGACCCTTCTCCCTAGGTTTCAGAAAGTTGTTTTGTACACTTTAAAGCAGACTAAAGACAAACTCTTTACATCTAGATAGCATATATTTGGTGTCTCCAGTTAAGCTAAATATATTAAAAACTAAATGCTCAGATCCCCAGGCCTGCTGCCCTGGCCCTGCCCACAGGGCACGCTAAGACAGCAATTGACACGAGGTGTGGTGGCATGCCCCTGTAATCCCAGCTCTTGGGAGGCTGTAAAAAGGCAGATCACTAGGAGTCTGATCTAGTAGTGAGACTCTAAAAACAACAAAAATTACAAAAAAATACTCTTTTCTGCAAAAAAAAGAAAGATATTGATAGACTAATTATTCCTTGATGTCTATGTCAGTCTTGATACTCATCCTTATTCAAAATGGCAAAAAATATAGACTATATATATTAAAACACATAATAGTTACATAAGACATACATATATAATAATTAAACAAATTATTCATATTTCTAATTCGACTTCTAGTTTAATTCTAATTGCTTATGAAACTTCAACTAAAATGAAGGCTGTTCTAATGGCCTCTTGCATCTTAAGTTGTCAATGAAATGAATTCTCAGTACAAATATTAGCCATTCAATGAAAGGCAGAACGGATCACAGCTTCCGCTCAATGTGTCACCTTGCCTCTACAGAAGCTTTGAAAAAATGAATGTCTGTTCATTTTAGAAGCTTTGAGAGGGTGAATATTTGAGAAAAATACACAAATATTAGAATCCATGAGAAATTTTGTACAGTTATTTTCAAGGATTAGTTATTCATTCTTGTCTAGTACTCTAATGTCAAACTCTACTCTAAAGCTGCTTTTACTAAGTTGAAACTGAAGATTCTTCCAAATTTAAGTAAAAATCATTAAAAATGTTCTTTGAAGATACTATGATTACATGTATCACTGTAATCTGTGTTTATTTTATAGCTTGATCAAATAACTTTAAAACAAGCAAATATATTTTTAACTTCCTAGACTGCAGAATCCCGAAATGATTAACACCTTTGCCGTGCACATGCTCCAGTCATCCATAGTGTACTTCTAAGTCATGAAGCATCCATGTATAGGTGTTCTTGATTTGCTGCGTATCATGTTTCTGATAAACCTAGGACAACTTGAAAGTAAAGTAAACTGTATGTAACTTAAGGTATCACATATGCTAGTTTGGCAACTTAGCAAACTGCAGAACATCAATTGCTTGCCTAATGATTATGTGTCATGACATATTTTGCTAACTCAGGGCAAGATCAAAGCTCATAACATGGTTCCTACTGAATGTGTATCATTTGCATATCGTCATAGAGTTGGAAAATTATTACAGTCATCAGTCAAGCTCCTCCTATCAAAAGATATGTAAAGTCAAATGTAGTATTGACTTTAGAAATTCTAAAGCAATTAGCACTTAGAAATTCTTACTTAACTCCTAAAATGAGCAATGAATTATTTGCATAAATCTATGCTATGCTCAAGGAAATTAGCTAATAAAATACATGGTACAATATTTGGTTTGATGAAGAATCTATATCAAATAATAAATCCAATGTGTCTTTTGTAAAATTAATATTATCTCCATGATGGTTGCTTAAAGATGCCTGCATGCATATTAAACAGCAGACCACAGGGTTTCAGTGACCTGAGACATATTATAGATGTTGCAGCAAATCCTCCTCATTAACTTTCTAAGATCCCATTGGAGGCAACTGGTAATATATTCAAGGGATAGAATCAGGACATTGCTACCTATTCAACTATTTTGGAATAAATCAGGTCTCCAAGTTTTGCTTTCTATCTTGTCTGATGTTAGACAACAACTTTGATGTATGAGAGGGTACATAATGCATTCCATTTCCTTCAAGAGGAATCAAAAATGAAATTTAGCTTTAGGAAAAAATTAGATTTTTTATTGCATTTGGTTCCTACTGCATATTTACTCTCATTGAAATTCAGACTGTTTATTGTGGTCTTTGCCAACAGTTTCCAGACATCATTATTTGTGAAAATACCAAAATAATATGAAATACTTTAGTGGACTTGATGCATGCTCTTTTATAAACAATTGCTATCCTCTTTTGATAGATATTTATGCTTTACCCAAAGGATTTACTCAAAAACAATTAGAACTATCAGGCCTTAAAAATTATGCTGAAGTATTAAAGTGTCAGTCTATATCATGTAACCTGGGTTTACTTCATAAACTATAAAGAAATTCACTAAATATGTATTAAATTAGAAGTATGTGAAGTAAGCTTTTGTTTCTGGTTTGGGGAAAGATGTATGAGAAAAATAGTTAAAATACATATTATCAGCTCAGAATCAGATGAACTATAATGGATCATGTGAGATGTTTAAAGCCTATTTTAATTAGGAATATTAAATGAAGTTACTTAAGTTATACTTCCATTATAAAAAGTTTGTCACCCATCATTCTTATATTCAGTTATAAAATGTTTAGTAGAATCTTTTAAAAATTACACATATATTTGTGTGCTATTAAAATATGTTGTCGTATGACAAAGATAAAGGATATATGCAAATTATAAGAAATAGCAAAAGGGAAAATAATCACTTACATATATTTTCAAAAATAGAGCATATTTTCAGTCTCCACTACATAGCGTCCATTCTTTATCCAAATTGCTGAACATAAGTTTATGTATACAGTTACATTTTTAGAACAGTTCTAAATTCCTATTTTCCTATTCCTCAAATAGATGGCGTTCACTATACCAAGTGTGAATTTACTTGACAGATGCACTGTGCAAAGGCCAACAAGCTCCTTTCCAGGCTTTGGACTCTGATTTATTCACAGGAGTAACCTGGAGAAGCGAAGTAGGCTAATCTCACATCTGAGGCCAGATATATGAGCTAGAAAACATGCTAACATTGTTAATTCTGCAAATTTGGATTTCATTAAGCATCCCTAACCTCTAAGGATAGGGTAATGTATTTAAGTATTTATTGTCTAAAGAGAGGAAATATAACAGTATGTATACAACACATTCAAGTGCTGGGAGCCATGGAAGCTATAAAACTGGTCAAATTTCTGCAAGTGGAACTAGGCCTCAGTGCTACCCTAGTCCTGAGACAAGCATCCTGACTGGTTAGTGTCCGTTATTAGTCACTAAGCAACCTTGTGTCGTATGTTACTAACTTTCCAAAGTATAAATAAATATGCATATTGTTGCTCAAGGGTGGGGTTGTCTTGCCAGTCAGGCAGATGAGTCACCACCTAACCCAGCTTTTGTCTTCTTGTCTATCTTTTCCTCATTCCTGCTGCCATTTTTTGGGGGGTAGAATGAATCACACTGAGACTCATGGTCCTTACTTTTGGCACCCAGTCAGATAAACATGGGCAGCTGGAAGGCTTCTAAATAGCAGCCATAATGGAAGGAAGTGGATTGGTTAGAACTAGCAGTATTCAGTACAGGCAGGCATTCTACTGGCATGTTAGATAAAAAACTTAAGGATGGAGGCTCACTAGGGCCAAAAATGGGTTCACTAGGGCCACAGAGATAAAGGAGCATAAAGAGAGAAACACTCTTGAGAGATGCCAGAAAGAAAAAAGTTAGACTGAGTTAAAAATGGGACACAGTTTCAAGAACCATAGATGTTTATAGATTTATATAAATGTGTGTAAAAATGTTTTCTGTTTTCTTGGTTCCTGTGTTTGTCTTATTTTCTAAGACCACCATAAAAGAGTTAGTATGGAGTACTGTTTTAAAATTAAGTTCCAAATGGGGCAAGGAGTGTAGAGCAAAGATAGGTACAGCACATAGATTTTAAACACTCTATCTTTGCTCAATTCGATAAAAAGGGTAAAAGTTCTTTTAAATTGCAGTTTACTCCAAGCCACAAGGTATTGCACCAGACCTGGTATGGGGGTAGGAGGGACAAGCTGAGTTCAGAGAGGACCCTGCTGGGATCTTCTAGCTGCCTGTGCATCTCTTTGCCCCATCCAGCCTCAGAGGTCAGTGCATATCACAAACTATAGTCATGTATGCCTGGTGCCAAGTAGGAGGGTCATGGCCACGTTACGCTGTGTAGACCCTTGGCATTGGCTATGTCCATTGCTGGCATCACAAATTTTTAGGCTCAAGATAGTGTCTATGTTTGAAATATAGGAAAAAACAAAACATCCAATGACAAGAGTGACAGCAGGCACACACAGTGCTTGTGCACAGAGACCATGGTAGCTCAGAAAAATTTAGCTGAGTCATAGATCTGAACTTTGCCCTCAAGGAAAGGAGAGCCATTTTCTTTATCTCCCTTGCAAATGGCATTGAAAGAAGCCAAATGTACCTGGGAGTTCATGGAAAGTTTTCAACATCTCTACTCTGTTTCTAAAGTTCAAGTCCCTAATAATCTGGGACAAGTTTTATGTTTTCATGAATTTGTACCTTTAAAGCCTTAGAAGAATTTAAACTAGCTATTGCTACTTATGGCCCTACAGCTCCCTTTACCTTGAGTTTAGTATAAATGCTAGGACAATAGAGTATGGACCCAAATGATTGGAAAGGAAGAAATGAAATGTGTTTCAATTCAAGATTATTTGTTCTGGAAAGGAAATTTCTTTGAATATTGCACAGAACGGGTAGCTTGAAATACAGTTTACAACTTAGCCAGTACAAAAGATATGCTAATTAGGGAGGTGCCTTTACCAGCAGAACCAGCTGACCTTTGAATTACAAAGATATCAACATATTAAGAGCTGCCTTTCCAGCCTGGAGGGAATGTATTTCTAAGGGTGAGATATCCCTTAATTTGGCTTCCCTTGGTCAGGACCCTGATAAACATTTTCAAGATTTTGCTGCATGTTTTTTACAAGCTACTGAGAGGATTATAAGTGACAAAGAAGCTAGCAAATTAGTAGTTCAACAATTGCCCTTTGGAAATGCAAATAAATGATGTAAAGTGGCTTTAAGACAGCACTATAAGTGGGCTATACTGCCCGAGACAATTGAGATTTGTGTAGATGTTGACCTCTCATAAGAACTGGGAACTGCCATGGCAGTAGCTATTAACTCAGGTTATTCATCCGCAGGCTAAAAGAAAGGGAAACTTCCAGGGGGTCAGCCTTCACCCCATCAAACAATGGGATTGGTTTTCCCTGACATTCCACAAGCTTCTCTGACATTTGGTGGATAATAAGGAGGCATAGACCTCAGTTCCTCCTCCAGATTCCTGTTGACTCCTGAAACGGAGCCCCAAATTATTCCTACTGGAGTCTGTGGATCTAGGCCTCAGGGTACAGTGGGAATCTTGCTAGGCCACAACAGTCTCATTTTAAAAGGTCTCCAGATTTTTGTCTTGGGTTATTCATGTTGATTATGCAGGGAAACCAAAGTTATAATTCAACCCACCCATACCATTGTTTGAACCAAACCAGACTCATATTGCTCAGTTGGTCATTCTTCCTTTGATAAAATTTTTTAAATTATTAAAAAGAAATATTGGGCTAAAAATAAAAAAAGATAATGAATTAAAAGAAAAACATCTTAAGGGCTTTTCAACTGCAAGTGTTGATATCGTACAGGCAGGGCAGCTACCAATGTGAGGGGCCATTACCGCATACATGCCAGGCCAACATGAACTGTACAGTGAGACCCCGTACCAAAAATCTAATTAAATGACTAATTTTTTTTTAAAAAGTTTGTTTGAAAAATCATAGTTTGTAAGATTTGCAATAGTGGGGATATTTTAAAAGGTTACTTAAATTTCCTTTAATTCCTAATAAGCTTGACTGTTTATTTTATAATCATAAATTAAAGTTGTTATAAAGAGCTTTAATATTTTACAGACAAATATAGAGGTTTTGCATGCAATCTAAAAGCAGTGTGTTTTAAGCAGAAGCTGGATTTTGACATTCCATTTCAATAATAAAAGGCTTAGTGATGGCCTCCAAAGGTATACAAGCTGTGATAACTTCTTCATATTTGGGTCAACTTATCCTGCAAAAGTATATTGCACAAACTGTTCAGATCAACCATTTATGATTGTTAGCCTTTACTTGATAATATAATTGGCTCCATGTAGATTTTTGAGCTAATTTTTGTGGTATTATTGACTCTCATTATCCTTCAATAAATTAAATTAATTTGCCTTTTTTCACAGATTACTCATATTAGGTTAAGTGAGGAAATGTATGATTTCCTCTTCCAAAATATAGGATACAGGTTTATCAGCGTACAATTAAAATACTTGTCAATCTGCACTATTAAATTTTTAAAATTCTACAATAGATTTGGAAGTATAGCAGCAGAAAGATAATTCTATTAGATAAGAGAAAAAAGGCTAGGAATGGTCCTTTGGAGAGATCTCCAAACTGAGAAATGGAAAGGAACCAGTCCACTACTAACCTGGGGCAAAGAGTATGCTTGTGTTTTTCCAGGAAATGCTAAATAACCTATTTGGGTATCAGAGAGCACTGTCAAGCTATATCATAAAACTAGATTTGGAGAAGAAGTTAACAACGAAGAGGCTAGATCCAACCTGTGGTCTATTGAAGGCACTGACAAAATGGAAATGTAATATATAAAAATAACTGAGCTAAATTTTATTAGTAGTAAGAAAAAAATATAAAATATGCATATCAATTATAGATAAAAGATTTTATTCCTTTCAAATTTTTCTGATAAGAGATCTCTGCTAATTGACAAATAACAAAATCTATCATTATAAATTTCTAAAAATTGTAGTACAGTTACTATAATTCAATTTAGTCAAGAATAAATCTTAGTGCACTCTGATTTTGTAACGATGTTTTTGTGTTCTGTGTATATTTGTGTGTTTCTGTGTTGTTCTTTGAACAGCTATTTCTCTTTTTTTCTTTTTTGATCACTTGTTCATAATACAGTTTGAGATATAAACTTAAAATCATGCTTTCTCTAAGTTACTAGCTGGTCTAAGAGATATGAAAATGGGTACATACACAGTTTATCAAAAAGTTGAAACTAATTAAGCAGAAATTAGAGTGGGAAGAAATTATTAGAAAGTCCAATTGATGAATAAGAGGTGTGGCCAAACTTCTTTTCATTAATGAGGAGCTCCCAATAATCTCAATAGTCTCTTAGGAAATGCACTCAATAAATTGGTCATGGGTTGAAAGATAAACTTTTTCAGAAAAAAATTACAATAAAGTTTTTCTCTTAAAAATGCTTTTAGTATAAAACTAAATTAAGAAACTAAGATATTCACCTGTGTATTGTAATTCATTATTTTTAACCACATGGTATATTGAGTGTATTCATTCCAAGTGTACAAGCCTTCCAAAATGTAGAACAAAGATTCCTGATTGTGATAAGACTTTCTCTTAGATTGACACCTCTACCTTTTACCAAAAGAAGTTGTGATATATATCACTTTTAAGGACAACTAGTTAGGTAAAATTTTATTATATGTTAGATTGAGATTTTTGGTTAAATGCTATATTATGCCACAGTAAAGAAATATATCACAAAATGTTGTCAGGAGTGTCCTGCTACAATATTGTATATGGCTTTCATTTCTAAATTTCTGTGTAAAAATATGTAATTGTTGTCTTATAACATTCCATAGGGATTTAAATATAAGAATAAACCATGGTTGTTAGAAAAATAGCATTTACATTTTGCCTATGGTGTTCAATATTCAGACAGTAATGCTAAGCTTACTGCCTCTGTTACATGGTAGGATCATTTCTTATGGATGCTTAACACCTAAAGTTTGGAGACCAATAACTGGAGACAGATGAGCTAAAAGAATAGCCATTATTTCTTTCATAATCCTTCAATGTCAGTGAGGACTCAGGACATAAGAAAAGCTCTGCTGTGACATTCTGTAACTCTGTTGAGTGCCTGATTTTCTGAGTAAGGAGATAACAGGGCCACAGAGAAAAGTGATTGATGATGCATGATGTGCCTAGGGAGAGTCACCTAGAGAAAAAAAAATCTCTCAGGTTTTTACAGAAAGCAAATTGGTCAAGCTATGGCTGGGACTCATCCAGCTGCCTAACACTGACAGATCTAAGAGTTACTGTACGTGGTTCCAGGATAAACCCTGAAGAGATTTAACTGATGTTGTTAGCAAAAAGTTAAATTTCTATTTATACAGGTCTTGCTTTAACCCAGTCTTAACCATCCATCAGAAAAGTGTAATCATGAAATGTGAAAAGTAATGCCATATTGATATGCTAAGCTGTAAAAGGCTTATGTCACTAAGAACTTCTGACAATTACCAATTGTACTGATAGTGCATTACTATTATGGACTCTTAGACTCTATATAACTAAATTGCTGAATTCAAGTACCAAAAATCTTTGGACGGGCATCAAGTATAAAAAGGTCCTCTACAAAATTCTCCAAACAAAGCTTCTCTAACTGCAATGGAACATCCATCCCTGACATAACAAAACACAAAAGGGGGCATGTTGGGGGACATGCCATGGAAAGTAGAAGGTTGATCAAATGTGTGTAAGTGGGACTAGGCCTCAGTGCCTAAAGCAGACAAGGTACCTTAATTCTGAAATAAGCATCCTGACTGGTCAGTGTCAGCTATTAGTCACTAGGCACCCTTGTGTCATATGTTAATAACTTTGCAAAGGTATAAATAAATGTCCATATTGTGCTGGGGGAGATTGTCCCTCCAATCAGGCAGTTAAGTCACGACCTAACCCAGCTTTTGTTTTCTTGTTTATATTTTTCTCATTCCTCCTGCTATTTCTCCCCAGGTGGAATGGATCGCACTGAGACCCATGGATCCTTACATTTAAGAACGTACACCAGAATACCCTATTTTAACTATTTTAGAGAATTTGTATATGATGTCATTTAAAAAGTTGCAAACCATCAGATAGTTTAATATTTCAATTGTAAACTAAACCAACATATCTTAATTGAGAAATGAGGCTTAATTCAACATATTCTCACACTACCAAAACATGTAGATATCATACAGTAGTATAAACTAAAAGGAAAGCCCTATTTCTTTCATAAAGTAGATTGGAATAAAGTTTTGATTAAGATGCTGATTTTTCTACATTACTCTAGAAAGACTGACTGGGGTGTATTGCTGGTCTTATTTGAATGCTAAACCTATAATGGTAAATTTACAATATAGTTTTATAAATGAGATGAAAACTATATTGAATTCATAAGGAAGATCTAAGATAACTGATTATCTTCTTAAAATAATAGACCACTAACCAACATGGAGAAATAATAAAAACTTGGTGTGTATTAATAGTTATTCCAAGATATAAATCAACAATTTTTAAAATTAAATGTGTTATATTAGGAGAAATAATGAATACCCCCAGGAAGTGCATATCCCCCAAGGTAGCAGAGGCCTTAGCTATGTTGATGTCATTTTATCTCTTATTTAAATATAAACATATTTAATTCTTCACTTAATTTTCTTTACTTTGCTTTTGAAAGAAACATCTTCCCTCTTAACAGTTCTAAGACAGTCTACCATTTGTCTTGCTCTAATTTTTGCTGTCATATATTAACTTCCTTTATGTATTCCATGTGTGTTCACATTATTTATTTGATAAAAATCAAAAGCAAAACATAATTTCATGTTTAACATGAGTTCAGGCCACATTTAGAGAGAGGAAAGTAAGAGAATCTGAAAGTACTTTTAACCTACTAGAACTCAATAGCATGCATAAAAATAATTAAATCACATTGGGTTTCTAATTTACCAAAATAAAATGACTTTATAATAGTGTTTTTAAATCATTTTATACTTTGAATATTTTATATGTCCTTTTCATTAGTTGTTAGTTTCAGTCAATTTGTGCTTTAATAGAATGTACATTAGAATTAGCTTTAATAATGTGAAACTGGACACTGAATATTAAGCAAATTGATTACTTATTATAACCTGTCAAGAAAATAATCTGTAACACTACACCAACCAGACCATTAAAATTAAGAAATGGAATTTTTCATTCTTATGAACAGTTATAGGTGTTTTCCAGAGATAAAGGATCCTGAAGTTGCTGAATTGATTTACTAACAGCATGTGTCAAGAAACACTGCTCTAGAGAGGTTTTAGGCAAGAAAACACTTGTCATTGCTGAGCATTTTTAATGCTTATGTGCTGCTTACTCTTTTTTTTTTTTTTTTTTTTTTTTTTGCTACAAAATCCTATGGGGGAAGGAGTATGGAAGCCAGAGATAATTTGAAAGTATTGTAAGTAGTACAATGGAAATAAATTCAGCCTGAGTCGGTTAAGCTTGGCTCTAATCAGGCTGCTTGGGTGCTTCTGTAGTGACTGAGAAGATTGCCCAGGGAACAAGAAGCCTCATAACAAAGCTGGGAAAAGAAAAGCATTTCCAGGTTACAAAGCTGTCGCTGAAATATTTACTGGCCAAGGGAAACAGCTTACCTTTATTAGATTCAAGGAAAGAAATCAGTTCTGCCATTGCAGAAAACAAGCATTAAATTGCCTATTTATTGTGGTTAGCTGAACATCTAGGCTTCCTTTTATATCAGTTGACCAGAAATAATTTATTTCTCCAAATGTATTGATTCATATATGACAAATGCCTTACTCGGCAAATGGCTGGGCGGCAGAAAGTCATTCCTTGCGCAGGACAGCCCTGGTGCCAGCAACAGATGTTATTGCATTGTCACATGTCCGTGACACCTTTTAAATGTGTGCCATCTAGAAGAGTCATCCTTGACTCCTGGTTATGTTTTCTCTTAGTAATAAGAGTTTTCTGGGCTTTTTTTTTCCAACTCAGAACTCTCTAGACCTTAAAATCAGAACTGCTATACCCTTCTCTGAGATATCACTCTTTTTTTCTCTTCTTTAAACATCATTTACTCCTAGGATATCATTCCACAAAATGGGAGGTAAAGGACTGAAAGTTCAAGAGAAAGAGAAAAAAGGAAGACGGCTTACACCGTCAACACAAAAGAGGTAAAGCTGTTCAAACTGGAGCAGTTTATAACAGACTGGGATCACAGTCCCAGACACTGAAAGCTGTGTGAAGAAATTCACTCGTCCACAGGAGCTGGGTTCCCTTGGTGGAGCTGGGCAAAGAGCGATTCACTGCTGCAGAGCAATCCTCCTTCCTACTCCAGAGCAATCCTACTTCCTACGGCCCATTCCTCCATAGCTGTCCAGCATTTTCCTTTTAGAGTTCACTGAATAAGAAGATGGGTGGGTTTGGATAGAACAGCTTTGTTCTTCAGACATAATAAGGTCCTCCTAGAGCCAATTTTTATGGGACTAGTGAAGAAACCAGAAAAGAGCAAGAGGTCCTGAAGAGATAATATTTTCACTTTTGCAACCTAGGATTTCTAAAATTATTAAGGATATTTAAAATTGGCTTTATTAGGACTTTTCTTTAAAGTTTTATTCCTGATCATTTAGGTAAAATAAATGACATTTCCTTGCCTTTAAGTTGAATGGATCTAATTCGAAATCAGACACTGAGGTGTTCTAATGCAGTTATTTTAAATTTACATTAATCTTAAATTCTTACTGAATTTGCTATACAGATTACTTATAGAGTTGGAAATAATTATAAATTTAAAAATATATTTATTGTGTCTTACGCATCACTATGCATCTGATGATGTGTTAGGAAATTCGTGTAAATTCACTCTTAAAAACATTTTAGGTAAGGACTGACATTCCCATTTTAACATTATGGGATAGAGAGTCACATTATTATTAATATTTTATTCATTCATTTCAATAATATTTTAAAAAGGTATCCCTGGTAGACAAGAGATGAATAGAAAACAATTTATACATTCACAATGTCTATGTTTTTGTTTTGTTGGGAGACAAAAATAACTCATAGTCAAACAAATACATAAAAAATTAAAAATGATTAATAAGTTTATAGAGAAAAAAGAATTCAGAGACTATTGGCAAACAACTTGTTTACAAAAAATGATTATTTTTAAAGGAATGAATAACTTGACAATGTGGTGGGTGGCTGCATTTTAGCAAATGCCTGAGATAACCACAGTTTTGGAAGTTCAGTTTAGGTTTGTGCCACGTCAGGCTGTGCAGAGGCAGCCAGTGATGGCAGGGAGAAAGCAGTGGGGCAATTTCATTCACCTTGTGGCTGAGATGAAAAAAAGAGGGAGGTGACTGTGTGTCACACAGTTCCCTTCTAGGGAACATTCCCAGTAATGTTCAGCTTACATGGGCACCCGCTTGTTAAAGATTGAACTGTCTTCAATCGCACTGAGTGGGAGATTAAGCTTGTAGTTTATAAGACTTTGAAGGAGATGAAAGATATAAAAACAAGTGATAAAAAAATACTATCAGTGGTGAAATTCAAAGTTGTCATAATAAGATTCCTTACCATTAGACCTCTCACAATCCTCACCCTCATCTCACATACCACATCACCCCATTCTTGCCACTTTCTGAAGAAATTCTGGAAGTCCTCTTTTGTGCATGCCTTTAACTGTTCTTTCATCAATGCCTCAATGTCCTACACTGATTCAAAGCCATTAAGAAATGCCATGTACAGTATTCTGATAACTTCTATCAGTGTGAACATTATATGCTGAAGTAGGAGCTAGGAGAAATAATATCAACAAGTTTGAAAATGCTGGCAAGGGAACCAGATTAAGAGGGGGAAGTGAAGGGGAGAGGGAAGGAAATTGGGGGGAAAATAAAGCTAATCTGTTTAATGTTAATTTAACAGCTCCCCAAGATCATTGTAAACTGCCTGAATTGCAAATATAGACTATTAAAGTAAAATATACATTATTTTTAAAAATTTATCTTTCATGGTCATTTTGACTTTAAGGAAGAGCCAGAAATAAGATGACATCAGGTCAATGAATAAAATGGTCAAAGCCATACCATAATGTTATTGACAGAAATTATTGTAAATCTGTAAATGTTTTGAGTCAATTTACATTGAGGTAGAAAAGACACTCATGAGTGAGGACTTCCAGAATTAGTTCAGAAAGCTGTAAGAACGGTAACATAAGTATTAGAAGCAAAAGGGGAGGATTCTGATGAGCACTAATATGGACTAAGAAATTTAAATAAATTTTATTTTAATATTCACCATACTCTTTACCTGCACCTCATTTAGAGAAAATTGAGCATTGAGGTAATGTATAATTTTGGAGGAAGAACGTTATGGACAGCATGAATAAGTGCAAGAAACTCTGGAGGACAGGAAAGCAACTCAAGGAGCAGAGGGAACTCTAGAATGGTGAGGGAGGACAGGTGTAGGTCAGGGCTAAGGTAGAGAGCCCGTGGGAGGCCAAAGTGGACTTCTGGCCTAGAAACACATTTCAGTTCACTGGGCACTTTAATTTGGGGAGCATCATGGTCTAGCTCACATTTGACAACCATAATGACATAACAGGGGCTAGGGAGATGGCTGAGTGAGGTCTGGTGAGATGGCTCAGTGGAATAAACATTTCACTGGCAAGCAAAAGGGCCTGAGTTCAATCCCCGGTTCCACAAAAAACAAAACAAAACATATAATATTGTGGACATAACAATGGAATTTCAGTGCTTAAGCCCGAAATAAGAGATCTCAAGAATATTGATAATTGAGATCCATTCTCAAGTATTCTGCTGAGCAGTTGAATGGATAGTATGAAAAAATTTTTTAACACAGAACAGGAAAAGAAGGTGATGGTAAAACTGAACATCAGAAATATTTAAGAAAGAGAAAAGGCATCTGGAATATTATGCTTAGATCATACACTCTGAAGACAAATTATTCTATGTAAGACATTAAGCATTACATACATTATTTTCAGCAGCGTTAGCTGTCTGGAACAGAGAAGGCATCACCAGTTGGATGCAGTGCTCTCCTACTAATTGTGCAATCAGTGATCCCATTCTTAGTGTAACTTTAGGGTTGGGCTAGTCTGGGCCATAACTTTAGTGTCTGATTTTATTTCAAATCTTTGGAGGAGATGCTTCTAGGAGGTGACTGGATCATGGGATGCTACGCTCATCAGTGAATTAATCCATTGATGAATTAATGCCTGCCTGTGCTGTTAGAAGGCAGAGCCTGGAGGGAGATGATCGCTGGGGGTGAGATCTGAAGGGTGTGTAATTCTTGTCCATGACATCTCTCTTATTTCTCTCTGCCTCCTGGCTGCCATGCGGTGAACAGCTTTCCTTCACTGTGCCTATGTACTGCACTGCTTTTGCCCTGGAGCTGGCTAATCACGAAATGAAATTTATAGAACCATGAGTCAAATACTTTTTTATTTTGCAAATTGTGGGTGCCACATATGTTGTCTCAGAAATGGGAAAGCAAATAGTCATTCAATGAAATCTAGCTTGTTAACACCAGCAGTTATTTCCTTCAAATCCAGAGTGTACATCAGAAAGGAAGTTCCCAGATACACCCACTGTCAAAGGTACCAGCTTCAAATGAGACAGCAGTAGCAGCAGCAACCAGTACAGAATAGTCTGAGATGCACCTGTATGTGCGATTTTGAAAATGTCTCTGTGTCCTGAGGGGAGGCATCAGATCTACTCATATTTGGGTTTCAAACTTCCACATGGATGCCAGTGTAATGCCATGTTAATGCACAGATTTCTGCTTATCTAAGAAGCACACATATTTTAACGAGCCTCTTTCCATCTCCACAGCCTCTTTCCCAGGTATCTTTGCGATATTTTATTCTAACCGATCACCTTGGTAGACCAGATAGATGGTCAGTAGATTTATCTACATATTCAAGGAGAATGGCCATATGAATCTTTGCACTTCTTATTTTGGCTTTCTTTTAGTGCTGGTTTTCCTAACACACACATTCTGGAGCCAAGTAAACACATGTAGAAAGGATAATTCACAATTTAAAGCTTAGGAGTTATTTATTTTTATAATTTTTCTTTTCAGAATAGAGTTGACTATATGTAACTGGAACACAAAATTGGTAACTGGCCATAAGTGAGAATTGCTTGCTGTATGATAATGTCAACCAGTAGGACTGTTTTTACAATGTTCCTCTGTCATATTTGCAAATTTCTCCGCATTTCTCTACTTCCCTTTTGAAAAATATTTGTATGTATGTCGCATATATCTTATGTTCCTCCCATCTTCCTGAGACTCCTTTTGTTTGCCGGATATTTTTTCTCTTCCTTACTTCTGTGTTCTAACTGTGCAGTGCAGCAGGCATTAGTTACATGTATTTACCTACATTTAAGTTAAACAGTTATGATTAAATTAAGCTCCCCAATCACATATAAATCTTGTTTAGGGCACTTAATAACTACATGTGCCTCATGACTACTCTGATAGTCTTTTCTATTATTTTTACTGGACCCACACCCAATTGCTTACCATATAATAGGCCAATTAAGAAGTAGGCTCTGATGGTTGTATTCACAAAACTGACCGCTAGAGAAGGTGGAGGACTCATGGGAAAGCCAGGAAGCTGATCAAAAAGTGGGTTTGTAGGTGACTGATGCATGGTCTCTGACCAGTGCGTGCCTCCTCAGAGTGGACACACCAGCTGGTGCACATCTGATCATAATTGCCTGGGCACAGATGCTGTTTCATTCTGTAAATATCAAGACAAAGATCATTATTTCCTCAAACTATACCTGTCAATGATCGATTTGTGCCTATGACGTTCTGGATGGAAGACTGGAGGGGCAGCTGCCTAAGGCATTCCTGATTATTACCAAAGTCTTGGTAATGAAAGGAAACATAATTATTGGTCACTGGGAAACACATGGACCAGAGGAGGCTAAATAGGAATCCAGGCACTAGTTCTCACCTTGCTGCTCAGCCTCTCTGTCACATAAAGTTACAATGGCCAAGGCAGAATGTGCCCTGGTTAAAATCACCTCTTTTGTGCCTGATATCTTACACTTAATGCATCAAAATGAGAATTCTGTTTACTTCAGAATTTATTTATTTCTCAATAAATGTCATTAATAGCCACCCAAGTTATCAAGTAAAAATGGTAGGTGCTATTTTTTGCTTCAACTTTCTTGCTTTTACCTTACCGTACATGCAGTATGTTCTGTGAGCCACACATTTAAAATGTGTTCAACATTTAACTTGGTATCATTATCTCAACTGACAAAAATTTAGTTTAAGCTCTTACTCGCAGCCTCTAAAATTTGGATTTGTTTCATTCTTCTGTTCCTCCCTACTACACTCAATTTTGCACGCAGTAGCAAAGTTGTACTTAAAAATAAATTAGACCATCTAAGTTGATTTTTGAAAACTCTCTCATGGCTTTCCAACACATTTGGATAAAATAGAAACTGTTTTTGTAACATATAAATCCTACACAAAACTGTCCATACCTAATTCTCAGACACGGTAGTTATGACATGCCCACCGCAGCTCTGAGCCAAGGGCTTTTTGGTTCTTTTATGCTTTCCAGCTCCAGGACATCTGAGGTGGCTGCTCCTAGGGCCTTACATTTCTTCCCCTATACCAACTTTCAGTTTGTTCTTTTACCATGATGCAATCTCTATGTACAGATTGTTTCCTCTAAGTGGTTTGACTCACAAAGTGATGTTTCTTTTATCCTGTAGAGTGAATTCTCATCCATTTACTTGCCTAGTTGCTTCTGGTGCTCATCATTGCCTTACGTTACATTTCCTTATATTCTAGCGCTTGCTAGAGTGTCAGTTCAAGGAGCGCTGGACTTTCCTCCTTCTCATTCCCAGAGTTGGCATACAGTACATTCCCAACAGATAGTCTTGGAATTAGTAAGTGAAGGATAGCAGTATCAAGGGATTTCAAAGCTCAATTAGAAAGGAGTAAAGTCTCAGGAGACCTTCATCTGTGGGATGAGGGTGTTGACAAAAACTGGGATGAATTCCAGTCTCTGTCCTGTTTGCCTTCATATTTGTGTTTCTCATTATTTATTGATTAGTATTTAAAAATATTTAATGCATGCTGACCAATTTTAACTGTATACAATTATGGGTCAAAAGTGATGTCATGATACACATATAAAATGTAGATGACTGGATTAAGATAATTAATATAGCCATCATCTCCAATAGTTTTTATGCATCCTGGTTTAAATAAAATGTTGTATCCTATGAACTTGTCTCCTTTTCCCACTCAGCTTCTGTTTTCTGCTTCTGATATTTCTTTATTTCCATTTATTTATGGGAATACTGAGCATTGACCTCAAGACTTTCATGATGAGCTGAATTCCAAATCCATTTTTTGTTTCATAACCCTGTGCTTGAATCTGAGATTCTTCTGCCTCAGCATTCAGAAACCGTGGGGTTACAGAATGAGCCACCATGCAGAGCTGAGTTTGGCTGTTTGAGACTTCTTATCAGTCTTATTCTAAAAATAAAGATACCTGTGCTTTCGACTTAAAGCTCTATTCAAAGCACTGCTTTAAATAAAATAATTGGGGTAAGGGAAATCACTAAGAATGATAACTATTAGATGTTATGTTTCTCAGCAGTGCTGCAAGTAGTACCTGACTGTCTTAGCTATGAAAAATGGTACCCGTAGATTTTTCTGTGGATAGCAGAAATTCTAAAAACTGAAATGAACTAAAGGCAACTATTTCAAATAATATTTTCCAGTGACAACTGTGATATTTATACATAATTTTTGACATTGTAAGTTGTACAGTATAGGGCTATGTGTTTATATTCACTTAGTATTCAGGTTCATAATTTTAAATGGTACATGTCATTTAAGTCCAAATAATTAGATGGGCCTTTACATTGCATCACCAACAGTATGTTAATTATTCTCATTATATTCACATATCCTTTCCTAGCTTGTAAGACTGCAATGGGGAAGGGTAACTGAATGTTTATGTATTAATGATTAAAAAAAAGAAGTGAGATCTTGACTTTAATTCATATCCCTTGTCTCCTCTCAATTATTTTCTACAGCTTCAGAATTCTAAAATTGTTTGTTTTTCTTCAAGTACATTATTATCATAGTTTTCAGTAAGCATTTATCACGTGACTCTTAAGCGATGAAGATAAGCTTAAATATGCAAATATGACCCTTCCTGGAACAAAACAAATAGAAATTCCATAATGTGAAATTTTAAGTTCAAAAGTGCTTTGCTGCCGGGCGTGGTGGCGCAGGCCTGTAATCCCAGCACTTGGGAGGCTGAGGCAGGAGGATTGTTGTGAGTTCAAGACCAGCCTGAGCTACAAAGTGAGCATAAGGCCAGCCTGAGCTGCATAGTGAGACCCTGCCTCAAAAAGACAAAAAAAAAAAAAAAAAAAGTGCTTTGCTATTTACTGCCTAGAGCTTTCATTTCTATTGGTTCAGCATTATACACTTTTATACTGTATGAGAAAAATGACCAATTTAGAAATGATCTAATGGAATGCTTTGAACCTCTATAACATGATAAAACTTGGGAAAAATAATCCATTTACTAATTTTGACTGAGAAACTAGGTGTTAAAATTCAGGGTCAGAGGTAGTCTAAATTTGAAATGCAACAATTAAAAAAACAAGGGTATTTACTTTTTTTCTGAAATGCCTATGTTGAAGAATGTTGACAGTTGACTCCTGCCCTGTGAAGCACCCATTACTTAATAGTTTTCCTCCCAATAGTTACATATCTTGAACTGTGTTTTCTTTGCTTTTTTGCTGTATTTTGAATGTAGAATCATTAGGATCCAGAACTGGAATTCTGTATAGTAATCATCATAGAACATCACTGCCTGTGATTTAATTACTAACTGTACATAAGGAAAACTATCAAGATGGCTTGACCTGCTTAAATCTTATTTTTCATGTGTAAAACATAAGTTGGGTTACATTATATCCTGAGAAGTACAAAATAAAACATGAGAAACATTTAATGAGAACTCTGATGCAGGACTTCTCTTCCCCTTACTCCTATATGAAATATATAAAGCAGGTAAAATATTTTACAGTAATTATTACAGAAGAGTAACATAGTGTTTTAAGTTGAGCCTCGAGGGAAAGTCAGGAGCCTTTGGTTCATTACCATTCCTGTTTCTGCAAGGCTGTGTGGCCTGGGGAAGGGGCTGAGCTTCTCTTGCCACAAGCTTTCACATGGTGACTGTGGCCCAGAGTTTACAAATGTTGTCATTCTTAGGGGTTAGGGTGTAAATTTAGCATAGACTGAGGCTGCATGTGCTTTACCAAGAGCAACAGAGGATACAAGTGAAGGACCATTTTGTACCAGTATATTCAAAATAGTTAGGATAGATACATAGCTACATTCTCTTAATTCAGTGAATAGAAACATTTGTTCTAATAGTGTTTGTGGACAGGATATCATGTCTGCATCTTGTACAATGAATAACTATTAAGACAACAATATGCAATGTATTAATTATTGAAATTGTCCTACTAATTGGTTTTGAAACTGTGTCATTGCTATTTGTTTCTCAATAAAATTATTTTTTGAAAAAGCATGGTGGAATAACGAAAATAGCTGCAATGAAAGAGATTGCTCTCAAGGAGCAAAGTGGTATTCTAGGCTTGGAAAATAACAAATTGGCTCATGATAAAATGTGTGTTCCTTTAAGTCTATACATGTTCTCATAAGTCAGTCTGAGTCTCATCTGAAATTTGATAAAATAATTTGGTAAAAAATTCCCAGCCAAAATATCCATCAAGATTAGGATTAAATCAACCAAAACTGATGACACTTTGATTTGATACTATTTCAGTCAACCTTCTAACTAATTTAGCAATTCTATTCGAACATACTTTTCTTAATAGGAATAGAAATCTTCATTCTTTCAATGGTTCTAAATATAGCCCTTAGTCTACTTTTTGTTTTCTTCACTAATGAGTTAAAAATATTTATAGGCACAAAAAATAATTTGATGACAACACTGGGTGTTAACATTATTTTTAGTCCACTTAATAATAAGTACCATTTATACTCTACACAATAAACAACTCATAACACAATGATACATTAGGATTAAGACAAATGTCATATTGTTATTGTTTGTTTATTTATTTATCTATTTATTTTTCGTGGCCTGCTCAGCCCTCCTCTGTGGGTGGGGCTAGTGTGGCCTGTGGTGCCAGGATCAAACTTCAGTCCCTGTTTTTGTTGAAGCTCGCCTAAGCAGGTACTTTAGACAGCTGTCTCACCAGCTATGTTATTGCTTAATTTTTTAAGTGAATGCCTTTGTTAAATTATCTCAAGAATCTAAATATTGTTCCTGAATAGATCTCAGAGCCCAGATACTTGGGATTCAGTTTTTACTTATCTCTCATCACCTTGTCTCTTTCTAAGATGATTTTTCAGTGCCAGAAGCTGGTCCTACTGCATGGCTTAACCTTGGTCATACCATGCTGCCACACCTGATTTTCAAATGACTGTGAATCCTGTCACCTCCCATGGGTAGAGGAGCAAGCCTGAGGAGCAGACTGAATGAGCTCTCTCTGACATTACTGAGAAATAGTTAGATTAGCCTTTTGACACTCACACCCCTGTGATGTCCAGGCATCTGTGAAGAACATTCTTTTCCTGGCTTGTGAGATGTACATTTATTTCCTGTGTCTCTACTATTGAATCTCGTGGCTTCAGTGCATGCCAACAACCCAAGAGCTTTGTAGTGGTGGCACAAGGAAGAAATATTTTGCTTATAATTTTGGCTCTTTGACATTGGTTTCTGTTCCATAAAAGCAGAGCTGGCAGCACTGTTTCATGAGGAGGAGTGCATTGGGCACTAAGTACTAGAATGCATCATATCGTGAGGGGAATGCATCTCACTGGCTTCCTTACAGCCTGATTTCAATTGCCATATGGTCAATGTGACAGACTGAGTGATCACTGAATACAGATAGGGCCTTGGCTGTAAAATCAACATGCCACTGCTAATTTAGTGCCATCTTAATGCCAACACTTGAATGTGTTTCCAGAACAATTGAATTCTCCTCACCTATAACCACGTGACTGTTTACAATATAAGGGTTTGAATCACTCACTGGCCTTGGTTTTGGTTTGATTTTTTTTTTTTTTTTTTTTTTTTTTTTTTTTTTTTTTTTTTTTTTTTTTTTTTTTTTTTTTTGTGGAACTGGGGATTGAACTCAGGCCCTTGTGCTTGACAGGGAAGTGCTCATTCTACTGAGCCATCTCCTAGGCCCTTTACCACGTGCCTGTTTAAAATATCCTGGTGTGCTCTAACTTGAATTCCATTTCTTGTCTTCATTCTTACCGCTGAATGCTGGCTCACCATCTGAGCAAAAACGATGGCAGTATCCTAAATAGGACATTTTTCTATTTTCTTTATTGTTATTACTGGAGGAATGGGGGACAGAGTTCATTCTGGCATTTCTGTTGTCTAGCTAAATGTCTGCCAGATACTGTATACCTCAGAGCAAATAGAGTTCATTTTACTTTTCTTTTTTCCTAACAGTTGCTTTCATTTCCTTATTTCAATATCAAATTTCTTTAGACGTCCACTCCCCACTCATTTCTGACTTTCCTAGGTACTATTGTATCAGCTTGTCAGTGTTGGATATGTTTTCTCCTCTTTTTCTTTCTTTTTTTGGGGGTTGGGGGTACCAGGGATGGAACTCAGGACCTTGTGCTTGCCAAGCAGGCACTTATACCACTGAACTCTTTCCCCAGCCCTGTTATCTCCTTTTCTATTTGAGTTTTTTGTTCTACAGTTCCAATAAAAGGCTTCCAAATCTGGATACCGCTCTTAGGTTTCTTCCACTGAGTCGAGTACATACTATATAAGGACTATTTTATATATTCTCAAATTGTATGACCTAACTGTTTATTTAGCTGTACTAGAAATTGCACCCAGGATCCTGCACTGACCTACCGCCCACCAAATTCTGCTTCTTTATTGAAACCAAGTCTCACTAAGGTGTTAAATTGCCCATGCTGAAGCTTCATCTTCCGGTCCTGCTGCCTTGACCTCCAAGATTCTGGGATTACAGGCATGTGATGTCATACCTGGCTCCAGTGGGTTTATGTAATCCAACCTCAACAAGTATCAAACTAATGTCAAGGGTTTATAGATTTTAACTAGAAAAAAAGAAATAAATATATATACTTTTTCTGTTCCACTTCCATTCTTTTTCTGATCCATTTTAAAATCATAGAACACTTTCTACTTCCAGGTACCATTTTCTGAAGCTATAGACTTCAGCTAAAAGTGATGTCTTTCTGAATGAAGCTAATTTATTATGCTTAGAGCAGCAAGATGCAACTATGAGACACATTTACTGTATACAGCTAATTAATGAGTTTAGGTCTTTCATGCAGAGGGACAGGGCCAGCAAGCTCAGGTACCATAGGCTTCCTCTGCATCTGTACTGATTCATCAGAATGGGGTGCTGTCCTGAAACCCTTTACTGCAGACCCCAAACAGAGCTATATTCCATTTCTTGCCCACTGAAAATGGCCAGTTTATTGCTAAGTTTGAAAATCTGTGTCACTTTTAAAAGAAATCCGAGTCTTTCATGTGTCCACAATTTCTTATGCATTTGAAATTGCTTAAAATCCTTCTGTAATTCTTAGCACTCTTTCTCTCTAGAGCACAGTGTGGTATTGGCAACCATAGCCATTTAGAATTCCCACCCTAACTGATGAAAGGGAACCTCATACATGAGGGGATAAGCAAAGGCTCCCTGGAGCCGCTCCATATGATATCTAATGGAAACATTAGAATTGAACTAACTGAGTTGATTTCTTAAAGTAGATTTCTAAATTACAAAATTCAAAGGATTAACACTCTGAAAGGCTGAAGTTCTGTTCTATTCATGTGGCATCTCAGAGTTCCAACTCCTGAGGAATATGCATTTCACACAACTTATGTTTTATTTGGCAAGATTTTTAACATGGTGTCTGTGTTCCTTTCAAGTATTCATGTGCTCAGTCTAAGGGGGAGGAAAAGGCCTGCTGGGCCTCCCAGACATGCCACAGACATGTACCCCACGGGGATCCAGGAGGAGCGATTGCCAGTGAGAGCCCTAATTCTACACCTGCTGCTTTACTCGCATGTTCAAACAACAAAACCCACTTAGACAAAGAAACTATAAATCCTATCTATCTTCTTATCAATACCAACCCTACTTTAAAATTTAGAAAAAAATCAATGGCCAAGAGAAACGTAAGTATGCCAAGGTTTTTGTTTCTGTTTTTCCAGGATTCAGGGAATCCTGAAAGACCCTGAATGCAGGGTCTTCATAATGAGATACATCCCAGGTACTTTTATTCCTTTTTAAAATTTTTTATTCATTTTAATGATAAAAAAGATAAAATAGCAATGAAACAGTTTTGTAGTGAAATACATATGGTCCTTTATTTTTATCTACAAAATGGTCCTTTATTTTTATCCTCCTTTTTCTTTGTTTTGTTTTGTTGTTCCATTGCTGTTACAGAAACTGTGTTTGAGACAACACTGAGATATCATCTCACTCCCCAAAGAATGGCTATCATTTTTATCCTTGATAGTCAAACAAGGTCTCACTAACCAGCAAAATTTCCTTGGCTGGTCTCACAAGTGTGACTCTCCTGCCTAGTCACCCAGCCTGCTGGGATTACAGGCCTATGCCCCCATGCCTGTCCCTTATTATTTTTGTCTTGTTTCTCTGCTGACACTAGTGACAAAGTCAGGTCCAAGCAACTGCAAAGTAATTATAAAATTAAGCACTTTTCAACGGCTTGAGCTTTGTGATAGTTCTGGATTTCTTCTTCACATTTTGAACATGTATCAATGGCAAATTGAATATTAACAAGCTTGATTTTCTCCATGGTAATTGGAAAAAGGAGACAGATAAGTACTGGGTGCCTGTAAGACCTGAGCTCCCTATGTCAAGCTCCCTTGACTTCCTTTTCTCTAGTGGATTTCCTTGATAAATTTCTAAGGGCACAAAGAATTCAGTCTCTTTGGGAAGGAGGTCCATAGCGTGCCCCTGAATACACAATTTTGTTAACTCAACCCAGAAAATCACCTAAGGGTAGGACAGAGAAGAAATCCTCAGTTATATCTTGTGCTACTAGGTATATGTGTGTGTGCACAGATAGAGCACCTGTTAATGCACTTGCTATGCATTATAAGACTGGATATCTAATGGCACATGGTTTTGGACACTTGATTAAACTCAAAAGGCTAGGAAATAATTTTAAACTATTTGGCTCAAAAAGTTATACTAGAGAGAATCTTAGAGATGATTTTGTGTCATTTTTACTGGATAGGAAATTAAATCTTATAGTACTAGATCTCTTGTGGCCACATTGGTAAGGAGTTTTGGGGGCTGGTGTGCAGTATGCAGCCTCTCATGCCAAGGGTACTTCTCAGATGCTATGGACATTTCCATGACTAAGAACTTAGGTGTTTTGTGTGTACGTGTGTGTGTGTGTGTGTGTGTGTGTGTGTGTGTGTGTGAGCACAGTCTCACTATGCAGACTCATAGTGATCCTCCTGTTTTCAGCCTCCCTAGTGTTGCAAGTCCCACCATGCCCACACTCCATCAGTAGCTCAGCACACCCAGGGTGGGACAAGAGCAGCATATGGTACCAGGGATTAAACCCTGGCCCCTGCACTTGCCTAGTGAAGCACTTAGTCCGCTGAGCTATCATGACTAAGAACTTAGTCACACATAATTTAGGAGAAATGTCACTTCTCCTGTTTCCTATGGTTATCTATTTTTAAGGCCAAATACCTGTAAGAGTACCTTCCATAGAGCTATGGAGATAAGAGTTAACCCAGCCTTGGAATGAATCCACTGTTGTCACATTATTTGCTCGGTTTTATTTGATCTGTTCCCATTGTTTTGATAAAGGCTTCAACCTTTGGGAAGTTTTTGTAATGCCAGAAATATTAGGACTTGGGGTTTCTTTCTTTTTTTTTTTTTTTGTCTTTTTGAGACAGGGTCTCACTATGCAGTTCAGGCTGGCCTTAAGGCTCACTTTGTAGCTCAGGCTGGTCTCGAACTCACAACAATCCTCTTGTCTCAGCCTCCCGAGTGCTGGGATTACAGGCATGCGCCACCACGCCCGGCTGACTTGGGGTTTCTTTAACAAATTATAACTGTCTTTGCACTTATCTTCACCAGATCTCAATGCCTACTACGTAAAATGGCAAATCTCCTGAGATAATCCTTAGTCTTGTACTGTAAGAGACCTCTCCATTTAAGCTCCCTAACTAAGCTGTCAAATGAGGCTTCAGGTTTTTGCTCACATAAAAGTGGATCTCATCTAAATGTGCATCTTCTCTGCTAGCCAAACTCTACACTATAGTAAGAACACGCAGTATGAAAAAGACACACTCATAGTCAGAGGTAGTAGAGAAGAAGACTATGAGTGAGGAGGCAGAAGAGAAAGGAAGAGAGAGACACAGAGAGAGAAATTAAGTTTAAAAGTAATAAAATTGAGAAATGATTCTTCTAGTCTCCCAGAAAGACTAGCAGATGGAAATGCTTTAACTTTCAATCACTCAGGATAAGCTATGTTCCTAAACCTTTGTTATTATTGCATGCATTTTCTTTTTTCTGTATTAAGGGAAGGATCTACAGGGTGTTCAAGTTCTCACTACTAGACTGGACTCATAGTGATTCTCCTGTTTACAGCCCCCCAAGAGTTGGGGTCACAGGCGCGCTCCACCATACCCAGTCGCAATTGACTTCTCAGTGTGCCCCAGGGCTGGGGCTGGCACAGCAGTCCAGGGGTTTCATGTACTGTTTGACACAGGTTGAAATTAAAGAACAACAATATATCCTAGAAATCTCAAATTAAAAGTAAAAAATGTTGATGTATGAAGAACTGTGACTATTTAGATAAAAACTAAAGGAATGTTAGCTGTTGTAAATGAAAACATCCACTAAGGATGCTATCCAGAGGAAAAATATATGGTGATCTGCCTATTTACTAAAATTTGATGTACAAACAACAAATGACTTATTCTATATTAATAACAGATTAGTTTTGTACTTTCTGTATGAAATGAAATGTAAAATCGGATATTGTTCTGCAAATAATACTAAGTTCAGTATCTCTTTCTTGGTCTTTGAATTATAAACGATAGCATTAATATCTTTAAAATTTCTACCTTATTTTTTACAATTAATATGAATGTCCATAGTCCACATACTATTGATTTTTTTTTCAGATCCATGGATTAAACTCAGACCCTTGTGCTTGCCAGGGAAGTGCTTATTCCGCTGAACCATCTCCCTGGCCACTCTGTTGATTTTTAAAGCTATATAAAGGGAACATGAATTGATTTTGAAGGACCTACAGGCCTGTGATGCTATTATATAAGCATTTTGAGAAAAGAAATAAAAGAGGAGCATCTTAGATCTTTAATGACTCAGTTTCAGACATATAACAATAAAGAAATGCATTAAGTTTGAAACTCATACTTCGTCTAGAATAGTACATCGTAGAGTAAAATGAGTGTGTGGTGCACCCTAAATATCCAAAAGAGATCTTTTGAGATCTGGATGTGTTATGATATTTCTCATATCTAATTTTTTATTCCTCCAACCATGGAGATCACTATATTTTGAGGTTCTACATTAGGATTGTAGCATCTGAGCGTGCACTGGCTCCACTCTCCATTTTCAATTTTTTGCAATTTCCAAACAGCCTCTTAGATAAAGTCACCCAGTGAAATGTCTGACAGATGGAAACCAAGACGTAGAGCCAAGTCACGGAGGAGTCACGATTTCAATAGAGATGGATTTGGTTGCCCTCCCAGGGGCAGAGAACGGGCCACTCAGCAGCAGCGCTGAGTGCCTAGCGACAAAGCGATCAGATGAATTTCAGATTCCACAGAGATGGAGGCAAGATTCAGAACCTGCCAAATGGAGAGGCATGAAATCAATAAAAGAAATCAGATTTAAGTTCAATATGCTAACTGCTTCAAATACCCAACTATGATATTATAATCTGATCATAGTAGAATTCACAGAAAATAATTTTGACTCATTCTTAAAGTCTCAAAATACAAACTTTAGAATAATTTTCTTTCTTCTCTTTTATTGTATTAATGAAGATTTACCCTCAGATATTCACACTGAGCTATATTCTTAGCTCAGTTTATGGTTTTCTTTTGTGAGAAAGGGTCTTGATAATTCAGAGAAACTGTAAAATCTTAAATTGAGATCAACTTTTCACAACAATGGTCAAGGTTTCCAGACTGGAATCACACCTGAGATTCTCCTGCCTTACCTTCAGAGAGTGCTAGGCTTATGTGCATGTATTCTTCTACCCCATTTAGAACATCAGAATTAGAAAATTGTCTTGCCTATTTCTATGTCCCCTAAGATAGAAGAGGAAGGGACACCATTATACAATTAACGTGCATGCCACGATTCTTTCAATTTGAAATTGAAGTATGTTTATTCTTATAACTAAAAACTTACTTTTGTCTGAAAAAGCTGCTTCTTACATTTTGTCTTTTGTTATTGTAAAAAGATACTGGCAAGACTACCAATCAGTTGAACTATGTGTTACTAGAATTGTCATCTCTTGGCATTTCAACACAACGAAGAATGTACTTAGCAATGAACATGTCAATCCCTAAAGTTTTTAAAAGCATGTGTTTTAAGCTATGTTCAAAATTACAGTCCTGAGATGTTTTTACTTTGGAACTTTTAAGAGAAAAATAATGCTGTTGTTTTTTCTTTTTTAAGAAAAATACTTTAAACTTTAACTTGAGTCATAGATGCAAAGTGAATCAACACAAACTGAGTAAAGACACTTCTTTTGCCTGCCTTTCACAGTCCTTGGCACAAAAAAGTACCCTCCATAGGTGCTTGCTATAAGTGAATTTTTTTTCTTAGGTACAAAAGACAGAAAGAGGTGGCACTTAGGAAGATACTGCGCTGATTTGTGTGCCCAGTGTAGCATTTAGTGAGCAAAGTATTTCATGATTGAAGTCAGAGGAAGCAGGAAACTCTCTGTCTTTCACAGCCAGGAAAGAGAAAGTGAATCTTAATGTACACAAAACGAAATAGAAATATTCATGTGTGAGCAATGAAGTAGTGACAGTAGTGATGTGTAGCGCACCTCACATTCTCTGTTAAGTAAGTGTGTGTGTGTGTGTGTGTGCAAATATGCTAGTAAGAATTTGAAATACATATGTCTATAGTATCATAAATAATAATAGTTTTCAAAATACTTCTATTTCTTTCTTATTTCTTTAATAAATATTTATTTTAAAACCCTACTTGTCTTTTTGCTAAAATAAATTACCTGGCTTCTCAGAGAATAAAAAAGACTATTCTTTATTCAAAATTTATGATACCTTTCTTTTCTAAGGCTCAAAAAATTCTTTCTGCATGAATATTTTACATCACCTAGAAAAAGATTCTCTAAAAGTAATAAGCAAGGATAACTTTACCAGGGTTCTATGCATTTCTGCAAATGGTCTGGGTGTGCTTCTTCCTCCTTGCTCCTTATCAAGATGTGAACATACCCCAAAGGGGCACAGATGCCCCTTCAGCCATCCTCCCATATGAGGAAAAGCAAACCTCTCTCCTCACTGTGCTTTAGGGACGTATGAATCACCTCTCTCAAAACTAATTTTAAATAAATTAATCTTGAGTATGGCTTAAATGTTTGTATAACAATGCAATAGTTGTAGCCAGTATCGAGTTAAATCAGACCATGTAGAGATCTATAAAGCAGCACAGATATATTTTGATTTCATTGATATAGATAGTATTATATTTATTTCCAAATCATTCTTGTATGAAACATACCTTAATTCATGCCTTCTTTATCTGTAATTTTTTCTAAAAAGCATTGTAAAGTATCCAACCAGACTCAGGAATTACAGATATAATTAAAGTTTATGAATAATGCAAAAGATACTGATAGTGTAAAAAAACATCATCGAGATATATGACAGGATCAATTCAGATTCAGGTTTTCTTCTATTCACAGGTTGTGATCTCCTGGGTTTATCAACTTATCACAGAGAAAATGCCTTTCGGCTAAAGGTTATCTTTTTTTGAGATTTATTTTTTGTTAGTACATGTTTGACATACACAATGATCATGAGAACTTCGTACTTGTTCAAAATATGTCTTACTTTTTCCTATTCCACTCCCTCTCTTCTACCTTTTTTATCTGCTTACTTTACAAGGGCTGTTTTCATTTTTCCCTTCAATTCTTTTCTTTCCCCTCCCCCTTCTAGACTTATCTCCCTCACCTTGCACTAGACTAAAATTAAAATGGATTGAAAATCTAAACATTAAGACATAACCCTTAATTTACGGGAATATAAAATACATAAAACTTTTGAAGACATAGGTGCAAGCAAAAACTTTATGATCAAAACCCTCTTGTTACAGGAAATATTACAAGAAATCAGCAACTGTGATCACCGTAAATTAAAAAGGTTTTATACAGTAAAGGAAACCACCAGAAGAGTGAAGAGACACCCTACCAGATGGGGAGAATATTTGCCTGAGCTACCCCCATTCAGAGGACTAACATTTAGGATATAAAGAAAAACTGAAAACGTTAGATGCTCCATATTTAAAGACACATAAAATGGACTTATTCCAATGAGCCATCTCCCCAACTCCTTAAAAGAATATTTTTGAAATGAAGAAGTACAAAGCACAAACAAATACTATATGAAAAAGTATTCAACATCTCTGCTCATTTGAGAAATGGATATTAGAAGAACACTGAAATCCTTTCTCACTCTAGAAAATGTGGCTATTGTCAAGAAATCTACTAATAGCAAGTGTTGGCCAGGCTGTGAGGGAAAGGGGATGCTTCTCCATTGTTGGTGGGAGTGTAAATTGATACAACCACTATGGAGATCAGGATGGCAAGTCCTCAAAAAATTTATCTAAGTGATCTACTCTTAATGGTATTATTTCCTTAAAAGAGGTTTGATTGGTATTGGCTATAGAATATTTTCTAATGCTGCTATATGAAAATACTCCATTTGGTCATTACATGAATGTAAGATTAATTCATCACATGGATTAAGATTACTAAATCCTAGATATTTAATATTTTGATGCTATTGTGAATAGTGTTGTGTTGATTCGCTGGTTTTTCAATGAATTCACTATTAGCAATTAGAATGCTATTGCTTTTGTGCATTTATTTTGTATAAAACTACATTGTTGAATTTAGTCATTAATTCCATAAGTCTTTAGTGTAGTTGTTTGAATCTTGTAAGTAAAATATCATACCATCTGCAAACAAGGATATTTTCACTTATCCTTTCCTATACATAACATTTTTATTTCTTTCTCTTGCCTCATTGCTAATATTTAAAATTTATGTTGAATAAAGGTGGCCATAGTGGACATCCTTGTCCAGTTCCTTATTTTAGAGGGAAGGCTTTCATTTTTTCACTAAACTTAAGATAATGAGAGCAATAGGTTGGTGTAAATGGCCTTTATCATATTACATATGACCTCCTACACCTATTCTCTTCAGAATTTTTATCATGAATGGATGCTGAATTTTGTCAAGGTTTAATTTTCTCAATTTTATTGAGATTATTTGATTTTTTGTTTTTTTTCTATTTTTTTGGTGCAGGGTCTCACTATGCATGCAACCCACATTCATAGTGATCTTCCTGCTTTTTGCCTCCCATGTGCTGGGATTACAGGCGCCCGGATTGCATCGCCGGCTCAGCACACCCGAAGGCGGGGCCGGCGCGGCTTGGGGAACCAAGGATCGAACACTGGTCCCTGTGCTTACTTAAGCAAGCGCTTAGTCCGCTGAGCTATACCGCCGGCCCCTGAGATTATTTGATTTATATGATGAATTTCCCTTATTGAATTGGCTATGTTGAAGTGTCTTCACATCCTTAAGATGAATTCTACTTGGTCATGATATGTAATCTTTTTTGACAACTTACTGCATTCTATTTGCCAGAATCTTGTTAAGAATTTTTGAACCCTCTTTCATCAGAGAAACTGGCCTATAGTTCCCTTTTTTTGATTGAACCCTATCTGGTTTTGAGATTAGAATAATAGTAGCACTGAAAATGATTTTGGAAGTGTTCCTCCCTCTCAAATTCATTAAATTTCTCAGGAATATTGTGATTACATAGATATTTCCTTAAGTTCCTGTACAATTCAGCTATGAATCCATCAAGTCCTGAGCTTTTCTTAACTGGTATTTTTTTTCATGCTTCAGTTTCACTAACTGTTACTAGATTGTTCAAGATGTTTAAGTCTTCTTCACTTTGGCAATTTCTTTGTTTTTAGAAATCTCGGTCATGTTGCCAATTTTCTAGTTGCTTGACATATATGTATGTAAAGCACTTATTAAAATGTTTCTGGATTTTGGAAATGTGTTTTGAGATTTTTATACTTTTTATTTCTTAGTACATTAATTTGTGCCTTTTCTTTTTAAAATTATCTTAATGTTTTTGTATTTAACATAGGGTCTACAGGGTCTCAATATGTAGATTGGACTCGTAGTGAAACTCCTGTTTACAGCCTCCCAAGTGCTGAGATTCTAGGCACACCACCACACTCGGGCTCCATTGCCCTTTCAGCGTGCCCAGGAGCGGGACTGGCACAGTAGGCCGCAGATCGAACCCCCGTTCCCTGTGTCTGCCTAAGCAGGCTCTTCAATCCTCTGAGCTATATAGCTGGCTCTAATTTGTGCCTTTTCTTTCCCTCTTATTTGTTAAAATTGGTCAAGTGTTTGCTTATTTTATTTCTTCTTTGAAAGAACAAGTTCTTGGTTTCATTGCATCCTTTTTTTTTGTAGTGTCGGGGATTGAACTCAGGACCTTTTACTTGCCAGGCGAATGCTTATTTTATTCAGCCATCTTCTGGTCTCTCATATCCTTTTTTAAAAGTTGATTTCATTATTTCTTCTCTGATCTTTGTAATTTCCTTTTTTGTAAAAACTCTGAATTAGGATTATGCTTATTTTCTAAGACCTTGAAATGGAACAGTAGTTATTAATTTGAGCTCCGTCTATTTTCATATGTTGGCATGTTCTACTTTCAACTTTCCTAATAGCACAGCTTTCATTGAATTCCATACATTCTGGAGCATTGTACTGGCATGGTCATTTATTCCAAGAATTTTCATATTTCTTTAATTTTCTCTCTGATGCACTGATTATTAAAGAGCATGTCATTTGATTTTCATAGTTTCTGTGGATCTTTTTGCTATTGATTTCTAGTTTCTTTGCACTGTGATTTTTATGATCATTTTTTGTTATAAGCAAAATTTTGATTCTTTTGACTTATTAGCTAGTATATGGTCTATTTTGGAGAAGGTAGTATGGGGCACTAAAAAGACTGTTCACTCTTGTAGCATGAAACTATATATCACTTGGGCCTATTTTGTGAAACTTTGGTTTAGTCTGATATTTGTTGATACTTTCTGTTGAGTTTATCTGTCTATTTATAACAGCAGGCTGTTGGTAATAGTATCTAATAATTTTTTAAATTAAAACATTTCCTGTAATTTTAAATTTTACTATATTTAAATTTTTAAAATTTAGACATTCACTGTATTTTTTTATCACCCTTAACAGGAATACATTTTAGAAGACAAAGTAACTGATGTCACCTATACTACCTTAATTATATGAGGTTTAACTCTTGAAAAATAAGAGAAAACAAAATAAGATCTGGTGATATATACATCTTTTGAGTGAGAGATCATACTTTGACTACACATATAGGAAATGATGATATCCAATTTCAATAGTAATGGGCTGTCAGGAGGTAGTGAGTGGAAGGAGGTGAATATTGTACTGTCGTGACAGTTTTATCTGTAAGCTCTGTACTTTGTTATATATTTTTGTTGTGCTTTTTGGTTTTTTTAGCCTATCTGGAATCCCTGTATTCTTCCGAGACTTCCCCCTAAGAGTGCCCACAAGAATGACATGGATTTGACCTCATGCTGTGCAGCATCGTGTTGGGTTCACCTGTTCCAAATTTCTATAATTTCTTCTTAAGAGAGCAAGCCTCACTCCTCAAATCTTCTAAAAAAATTTCCCCTGCTAATTGTTTCACAGTTTCTTTAAAAGACAGCTTCCCTAGCAGAAGGAAGATAAACCTTCTTCCCTTTCTTTCAAGTTTATTGATTTGAAGCAACCTTTATTCATTTTCTGTATCTTAATTATTTCACAAGAAAGTAGTGTAACATTTTAAAGAAAAAATATCACTTAAAAGTTTCCTCAGGAGTTCTTTGTAAGAATTCAAAAGATGTTTAAATAGAGATAGATTCTGATTTCCTTTTCTTTCTTGACCTCACCTTTCCCAAAGCTTCTTCTCTTCCATAGTCAAGGTCATCATTTTGGCTTTTTTCTGGATAAAAAAAAACAAAAACAAAAATCAATTGTTGCCAACAGTGTCTCCTGGCCCAGGAAAATTCATGACTGCTTAGCATAGTATAAAGGCTGCAGGTACCTTCCTTAGACTTCAGCTTGGATAGAGGTTAATGGCTACACACTCAGGTCTCTTGGCTGAGGACATAGACTCCCAGTTACATTTTTCTATTTACTTGCTATAACACTTTTTCTATTGTGTAATAGGAACAAAATTATGATGCAAAAAACAGAGTGAGATTGTTTCTTTAATTTGGCAATGGAGGGGTGCAATGTGGTTATATTTGTGCTCATCAATAATCTAAATGTCTATAATAGAAATGGTGTGGAGGATACAAATGAGCAAGTGGAGAACTCTGTATTCTCCCACACGCAAATTCACCCTGACAGAAGATTTAGTTCTAAGAATATTTCCTACTGGGTTGTTTACTGCATTTTACTACTGAATACTCTTAGTTTCAGATGAAACAGACTGAAGTATGAAATGGTCAATTATAACTGGATAAAGAAAATTGATTGAATAAAACATTGTAAAGCTGTGGCTAGCTGTTCAGTGTCCATTCTTTTAATCTCAGGGAAAGTGGCACAGGGAATAGAAGGACTTAGCACTTTCAGATGGTGACTTCGTGAAGAAGTTCAGTTACCAACCAAAGAGACCACATATGTCAATGTCATGCTGAGTTATTTAAAACCGTGTTCCCATCAATTATTTCACAATTGCTCTACTTTGCAGACCTTTCAAGGATTGAATATTTGTGCAGTGGATCTCACATGATTTTTCCTTCTTTAATCCTGTTAGAGAATCAATTTCATTGGTGAAAACACTTTCAAAATTGACACTGAGGAAGGTAGACTCAGAAAGGAATATCAAGAGCACAATTCTAATGTTTTTAAAATATTTCTGAAGCTTTAAATATCTATCACACATTGACACATGTGCTTTATTTTCATAAATATTATTCATGAAATGTGTGATTCCTATACTGAATGAGGGCTTCAATAAATGTTTTATTTTAGATTTTTAGCTGGTGGCGGATTTAAAAAGTGCTTCACTCTTTCTGTATTACTAATATAGAAATATTAATATTTTATATTTTTAGATGATAGCATGAAAAAATAATCTGATACTATAGAAATTTGTTTTGCAGAATACCTGCTAGCAATTTCAACTGTATTTGAGGCTTATTTCTTTTCAAATTGAGAAAAAAAATGAACTTTCTTCTCGTGTGTCATATATTTTTATTTCAAGTATTAAACACTCATCCTTAGACACTCTCAGTTAGTAATCTCCATGGAATTCTATGAAGTTTAACGAGTACGGAAACTGGGCTGGGGCAATAGCGCAGTGGCATAAGTACCTGGCTGACAAGCACAAGGTCCTGAGTGTGACTGCTGGCACTGAAAATAAACAAGAAACAAAAAAGAAAAGTAGGAAAACTAGAAAGTTAAAAACATGATGTAACCATAGTGGTCATCTCTCTGTCATTCCCAAGGAGATTTGTAAGAAACAGTAATGACAAATGGACATTTCCTTTTCAGTTTGCTAACTGGCATGCCTAATTCATGAAGTCCCCAACCTGTTACTATGACTAGAGGAGATGCAACCAGTGAAGACATGAAGGAGAGAAATGATCAAAGGAACAGAAGAAGGAAGGAGGGAGGGAGAAAAGAAAGGAGGGATGAAGGGATGGAGGAAGAAAGGGAGATAGGGAATTCAGAGATGAAAGGCAGACTTAGAATAATGAGATCCTGAATCAGAGTCTAAATCATAGTCTTTGTAATGTAATTATTTGTTGGCTCCAGTGTTCTGTGAGTTCCAGTACTCATAATGCTAGTCTTTACCTAGTTATTACTTAAATTTGTACCAGTTCCTTGTGTATGGCTTCAAGAGATTAACCTTCTGGTGAATTTGCCCTTCTACTCATCCCCTCCATTCTGTTATGACTCCTTTATAGTGGAGCTACCCAAGGAGAGTGCTTACCCTTTCTCACAGCTACCTTGACTATGACTCTCAACAAAGGTACTCAGCTAGTTCACAGTGTGCTGCTCTCTCCTATGGGCCTCAGCCCATCAGAATTCCTTTTATTTATTATTTTTATTTATTTATTTTTTATTGAACTACAAATGTCAATCAGACAGTTTCAAGACACCTTAACAATATAGATTCAATAAATTAATACATTGCAAACTGTTTTCATAATGTTTTGGTATTGTACAAGGTGCATAATGATATTATATTTACAGATATTATTTTAGCAGGTATCTCTTATCAGTGAATTAAGAGTGTAGCTGCTTACTTATCTTATTTTTTATACCTGAATTATATCAAAAATTTAATAATTATTTTCCTAGTGTATGAACGTAGTACTAGAAGCCAACATAATATCCTGTCCAACCACCATTAGTGCAGATCTTGCCTCTCATAGAATTATGTAGAAGCACAGTGTTATCTATCCCAACTGTACTGTCTATACACACACATCATGATTTTTTCTTTCTACACCCCTTTCTTTGTCTACACCTGTCAAAGGTGAGCACTCCATTGACATTCTACTGCAACATCATGAAACTCAGGTGAGCTCCAAATTTTCTGAACAAGGAGATTATGGAGCCACAGAGAAAAAAGACTGAAGTTCTATAGTGTGCCTGGGGAGAGTCACATGTAGCGAAAACTTTCTCTCAAGCTCTCACAGAGAGCAAACTGGCCAAGCATTGGCTGTGACTCATCCACATGGATGACACAGACAAAGGAACTACAGAATAATGTACAGGACTACAAGATAAACCCTTAGGGGACTTCACTGACCACATAGGAAATATAAAGTTCATGTGTTGGTATATAAGTCTTGCTCTAAGTCTTAACCATCCAGCAGAAAAGTATAAAAATGAAGTATACATCGTGGGGCCATAATATTAAGCTGAGCTGTAAATGGCTATGGTCGACAATTTCTTTGAATAATTCACTATTGTTGTAGAATGCTAGACTGTGTTAGATTGTGGTGTCGAGTTCAGAATTCCTTTTAATTTTGTAGCGTTTCCCTTATTGTCCTTCTTCTGCAGCAATTCATAAAGATTCTACAAGGGAGACTTGTATAATCAATCAGTCTGTGACCTATGAATCCATCTGGGCTCATATCAGCATCTTGAGGAATGAAACCTGGGGCAGGCTGAGAAGCACACTATAGGCTTGGCTCTCTTTTTTTTGGCTGATGAAAACCCAGATGGCAATAAGTTAAAGAATTAAGAGGCTCAGTGATTCTGTGTTTACATTTGTAGCCTTTTAAGTATGCTAAAAAAATCTCAGGATCGGATAAATTAACTTAGATGGTGGCAAGAATACCTCATGTTTCCTGGAAAACAATTTAACTTCAGTTTAAAACATAATCTACTTTTGAATTTTATGTCCTTAGCCATTGGGGTCATTTCTATTTGTTTAACCAGTTATAAAGTTGTTGCTTTGTAACACTACCATTAAGTCTTTGCTTAGAGAACTTCTTTACAAATATTGTGGGGAAATTTTGTGCATAAGTGCATGTGTGTGTGTGTGTGTGTGTGTGTGTGCACATCCATGAACACACAGGTTAGGTATATATGTAAGAGTGCTTATGACCATACAAGTTTTGGGGGAAAAAGATTCCAAAATACATTTTGTTACTTCTGATATCTTTCCCACAAATATCAAGGAAACCTGTAAGATTCGTTGCTCTGAGCATCTAGAATTATCTTTCTGTAAATCATTTTTAAATTTGAAGTTGTTGTGTGTGCATTAGTGACTTAGCCTTGCTTTAGCTCAAAAAGAAAGAAAATGTATTGGAATATACAAGTGCTAAAACTGTTTTTGTGAAAATGGGCATTTTTATTTAAAAAATGTGATCCATAAGAGTTAAATCAGTAATTCTAAAAGTAAAGGCAAACTTGAGCAGAGGAGTTTTCTTCCTTTTTCCTGCTTTTGAAAAGATGCCTGTAATTTATGTACCACTTCTAAATAAATTTCTTATATTTAATAAATCACAAACCTCAAATTTAAGAAAAATGGTCTGATTATTAAGGTAGTATTTTGCAGCATTATGCAGTAAATTTTGCACTGGTCAAAGACAATTCTAGTTTGTAAAATTTTGAAGTTGAAAATTTATATTATTACCAAACTCAGCTTGGAGATAAATTTCAGCAGATTTTGAATATGTTTTCCAATAGCTCATTGGATCAGTTTGGATTTTGTGTACCTTCAAACCAATTTATTTAGACAAGGATTAGACTTTTCATTAAGTACCTTGCCCTGTGACATCTTAGATCATTACATCTATGTGTCATGGAAACAAGTGTGGGAAGTTCACTTTATCAAAGCAAAGTAGGTGTGCTTTATCAGGACAAGGCAGACATACCATAGCGAGCATATACAGCCAAGGCTCACCATTATACTGAGATAATCTTTTTCTACCTCAGCCTGGCACCCTTGCTAAAGTCAGTAAAAGAAAATAACAGAAAGAAATGAACATTCATTTTTTTATTTCGCAGCGAGGAGTAAGCAAAGCGTGCCTCAAACATCACAGTAAATATCACAGTTTCCTTTCCCAAATCTCTCCCACATGCATTAGGACAAGTCTCCATCTGCTTTATAATTATGAATTCCTAAAAAGTAGTACAACATAGATGGAAAATTTAACATATATGATACTTCAATGAAAGCCTTCTACAGTAAAGGCACATTGCTGCAGAACCCTCCTTGTGAGCTTCCCCTCTTGTCTAACACACTTTACTCAACCTTCTTGCCACTTGGTGAAGCTCTTCAGTAGTTCTTATTCCTGTTGTCATTGCATGGCTGTGGCTTTCTCCTTCTTTAGAATGAATTTAAAAGGTTTTGTTTTTGTGGCCATTTTGACTTTGAGGAAGAGCCAAACGTCACATGGCACCAGATATGGTGGATAACAAGGAAAAGGACACACTGTTTTCACAAGTTTGTCTTTCTATGGGAAGGCACACATTCACTGCATGTTTGATCACATCTTGCAGACACAAGACAGACTTGTCTCAGAAAGTGGCAAGAACAATGAGATACATTTTTTTAATACAAGTATTCTGAGGAAAAATAATGGCAATGTGTCTTTTAATGTAACGTATTTTAAAACACTATGTTTTTGATCACCCATTGTATATAAGCAATCAGTGAAAAATTAGAACATTCGAAAGTGATCAAAATGCATGTTGGGCTGGCCAAATAACTCAGTGGATTAAATTGCCTGCTTAGGCAGCCACACTGAGTTGGAGATTGAGACTGGGCGTGGTGGTGTGGGCCTATAATCCCACCAATTGGGAGGCTGAAAGCAGGATGGTCATTATGAGTCCAATCTGTGTAGCAAGACATTGCAGATCCTGTACTAAATATATAAAGAAACAAAACAGAACAAACTGTATGTTTGCTCCTTCTTTTGAGCTGCATTCAAGTTGCATGTAAAGAGTTACATTTTTGCATTTTTAGTCTTTAGTTATATTCCTCCTCAGCATGGCCTGATAAATGTTTTGTCCACATATTGTCAAATAATTTTGACTTTATAATTGTGTTCTTTTGCATGCACTGGTTATGATGCATCAGAAGAGAGAGATATCCAACCAGATAGGAATAATTTATCATCAATTTGAAAATAATGTAAAGTAAAAGTACAAATTAAATGACTCCACATAGCATACATTTCCATGTCATTAAGTTGAATTTATTGCCAAGGACTGATACTTTGGCACAGCTTTAATTGGAGGAGAGGCTTTTTAAAAAGCAGCGATTAGTTAGCAACATATTTGGTCATATGAACCTGGGTATTTCAAGTAGATATATGAATTCTGGCCTTATGAAGGAAATAATAAAAGTAATTTATTAATCATTAATTGTGCTTAAAAATTGAAAGTTGATTAAATTGTTGACTGTTCTCCCATATGATTTGTGAGACTTTCCAGATCTTATGGCCTTTATATGACAGGTGATGTGAAACTTGCGTGCTCAGCTATAGGTTCAAACTAGACGGTAGCTGAATAAGCTATGGCTATCCAAGGAATATTGTCTGCAAGTCAAGGGAAAATTGATGAAATAGATTGCAAATAAATTAGGTTCTCATCACTGCATTGATTGCTGCCAAAGAAGCTAAGTAACTGTATTTACTCCTTATGTCCTCAAGTTCTCCTAGCCTGTATTTTTTAAAGTATTTTTTCTTTTTTTCTGTGGCCAGGTCAGCCTGCCCTGGGGGTGAGGGGACTGGTGTGACATGTGGTGTCAGGGATCGAACCACGTTCTGCAGTTGCCTAAGCTTGTCCTAACAGGTACTTTAGACTACTGAGCTACTTCTCTAGTCCAGTTTTAAAAAATTTTAAAAAATCTGTCTTCTCCTTAGGCATGTTTATCTAAATTGCAATGGTGTCACAAATAATTCTCTTGCTCCAAATCTTATTTTGTCCATGACTGTTATCATTCTTTGCTCTTCCTATTATGATATTTATTCCTGTTATCTTAGCTCTTCACTGTTATTCCTCTTATCCTCCCAAAGTATTTCATGAAACACTTTTTTTTTTCTTTTGCAGTTACTGGGGATTGAACTCAAGTGCCAGGCAAGCACTTATTCTACTGAGCTATCTCCCCAGCCCATTCACAAAATACTTTAAATTCTATTCTCTAAATGCTTTCAGAATGCCTGGAGCTTTGTCTCTTCTGTGTCATTGCTTCACAGAGGACTTTCATTACTATGATGTTTTATTTGCCTCTGCCTAGTCTTTCTGGGCTTTCCCTACAGGATGATGACTTTCTTTTTGGATTACCTTTTAGCACATTTTCCATGGCTTTCTTTCTTTCTTTTTTTTTTTTTTTTTTTTTTTTTTTTTTTTTTTTTTTTTTTTTTTTTTTTTTTTTTTTTTTTTTTTTTTTTTTTTTTCTTTCCATTTATTTTTATTTTATTGCATGACAAATGTCAATCAGACAGTTTCAAGACACCTTAACAATATAGATTCAATAAATTAATACATTGCAAACTGTTTTCATAATGTTTTGGTATTGTACAAGGTGCATAATGATATTATATTTACAGATATTATTTTAGCAGGTATCTCTTATCAGTGAAATAAGAGTGTAGCTGCTTACTTATCTTATTTTTTATACCTGAATTATATCAAAAATTCAATAATTATTTTCCTAGTGTATGAACGTAGTACTAGAAGCCAACATAATATCCTGTCCAACCACCATTAGTGCAGATCTTGCCTCTCATAGAATTATGTAGAAGCACAGTGTTATCTATCCCAACTGTACTGTCTATACACACACATCATGATTTTTTCTTTCTACACCCCTTTCTTTGTCTATACCTGTCAAAGGTGAGCACTCCATTGACATTCTACTGCAACATCATGAAACTCAGGTGAGCTCCAAATTTTCTGAACAAGGAGATTATGGAGCCACAGAGAAAAAAGACTGAAGTTCTATAGTGTGCCTGGGGAGAGTCACATGAAGAGAAAACTTTCTCTCAAGCTCTCACAGAGAGCAAACTGGCCAAGCATTGGCTGTGACTCATCCACATGGATGACACAGACAAAGGAACTACAGAATAATGTACAAGACTACAAGATAAACCCTGAGGGGACTTCACTGACCACATAGGAAATATAAAATTCATGTGTTGGTATATAAGTCTTGCTCTAAGTCTTAACCATCCAGCAGAAAAGTATAAAAATGAAGTATACATCGTGGGGCCATAATATTAAGCTGAGCTGTAAATGGCTATGGTTGACAATTTCTTTGAATAATTCACTATTGTTGTAGAATGCTAGACTGTGTTGGATTGTGGTGTCGAGTTCAGAATTCCTTTTAATTTTGTAGTGTTTCCCTTATTGTCCTTCTTCTGCAGTAATTCATAAAGATTCTACAAGGGAGACTTGTATAATCAATCAGTCTGTGACCTATGAATCCATCTGGGCTCATATCAGCATCTTGAGGAATGAAACCTGGGGCAGGCTGAGAAGCACACTATAGGCTTGGCTCTCTTTTTTTTGGCTGATGAAAACCCAGATGGCAATAAGTTAAAGAATTAAGAGGCTCAGTGATTCTGTGTTTACATTTGTAGCCTTTTAAGTATGCTAAAAAAATCTCAGGATCAGATAAATTAACTTAGATGGTGGCAAGAGTACCTCATGTTTCCTGGAAAACAATTTAACTTCAGTTTAAAACATAATCTACTTTTGAATTTTATGTCCTTAGCCATTGGGGTCATTTCTATTTGTTTAACCAGTTATAAAGTTGTTGCTTTGTAACACTGCCATTAAGTCTTTGCTTAGAGAACTTCTTTACAAATATTGTGGGGAAATTTTGTGCATAAGTGCATGTGTGTGTGTGTGTGTGTGTGCACATCCATGAACACACAGGTTAGGTGTATATGTAAGAGTGCTTATGACCATACAAGTTTTGGGGGAAAAAGATTCCAAAATACATTTTGTTACTTCTGATATCTTTCCCACAAATATCAAGGAAACCTGTAAGATTCGTTGCTCTGAGCATCTAGAATTATCTTTCTGTAAATCATTTTTAAATTTGAAGTTGTTGTGTGTGCATTAGTGACTTAGCCTTGCTTCAGCTCAAAAAGAAAGAAAATGTATTGGAATATACAAGTGCTAAAACTGTTTTTGTGAAAATGGGCATTTTTATTTAAAAAATGTGATCCATAAGAGTTAAATCAGTAATTCTAAAAGTAAAGGCAAACTTGAGCAGAGGAGTGTTCTTCCTTTTTCCTGCTTTTGAAAAGATGCCTGTAATTTATGTACCACTTCTAAATAAATTTCTTATATTTAATAAATCACAAACCTCAAATTTAAGAAAAATGGTCTGATTATTAAGGTAGTATTTTGCAGCATTATGCAGTAAATTTTGCACTGGTCAAAGACAATTCTAGTTTGTAAAATTTTGAAGGTGAAAATTTATATTATTACCAAACTCAGCTTGGAGTTAAATTTCAGCAGATTTTGAATATGTTTTCCAATAGCTCATTGGATCAGTTTGGATTTTGTGTACCTTCAAACCAATTTATTTAGACAAGGATTAGACTTTTCATTAAGTACCTTGCCCTGTGACATCTTAGATCATTACATCTATGTGTCATGGAAACAAGTGTGGGAAGCTCACTTTATCAAAGCAAAGTAGGTGTGCTTTATCAGGACAAGGCAGACATACCATAGCGAGCATACACAGCCAAGGCTCACCATTATACTGAGATAATCTTTTTCTACCTCAGTCTGGCACCCTTGCTAAAGTCAGTAAAAGAAAATAACAGAAAGAAATGAACATTCATTTTTTTATTTCGCAGCGAGGAGTAAGCAAAGCGTGCCTCAAACATCACAGTAAATATCACAGTTTCCTTTCCCAAATCTCTCCCACATGCATTAGGACAAGTCTTCATCTGCTTTATAATTATGAATTCCTAAAAGGTAGTAAATAGATGGAAAATTTAACATATATGATACTTCAATGAAAGCCTTCTACAGTAAAGGCACATTGCTGCAGAACCCTCCTTGTGAGCTTCCCCTCTTGTCTAACACACTTTACTCAACCTTCTTGCCACTTGGTGAAGCTCTTCAGTAGTTCTTATTCCTGTTGTCATTGCATGGCTGTGGCTTTCTCCTTCTTTAGAATGAATTTGAAAGTTTTTGTTTTTGTGGCCATTTTGACTTTAAGGAAGAGCCAAACGCCACATGGCACCAGATATAGTGGATAACAAGGAAAAGGACACACTGTTTTCACAAGTTTGTCTTTCTATGGGAAGGCACACATTCACTGCATATTTGATCACATCTTGCAGACACAAAACAGACTTGTCTCAGAAAATGGCAAGAACAATGAGATACATTTTTTTTAATACAAGTATTCTGAGGAAAAATAATGGCAATGTGTCTTTTAATGTAACATATTTTAAAACACTATGTTTTTGATCACCCATTGTATATAAGCAATCAGTGAAAAAGTAGAACATTCAAAAGTGATCAAAATGCATGTTGGGCTGGCCAAATAACTCAGTGGATTAAATTGCCTGCTTAGGCAGCCACACTGAGTTGGAGATTGAGACTGGGCGTGGTGGTGTGGGCCTATAATCCCACCAATTGGGAGGCTGAAAGCAGGAGGGTCATTATGAGTCCAATCTGTGTAGCAAGATATTGCAGACCCTGTACTAAATATATAAAGAAACAAAACAGAACAAACTGTATGTCTGCTCCTTCTTTCGAGCTGCATTCAAGTTGCATGTAAAGAGTTACATGTTTGCAGTTTTAGTCTTTAGTTATATTCCTCCTCAGCATGGCCTGATAAACGTTTTGTCCACATATTGTCAAATAATTTTGACTTTAAAATTGTGTTCTTTTGCATGCACTGTTTATGATGCATCAGAAGAGAGAGAGATATCCAACCAGATAGGAATAATTTATCATCAATTTGAAAATAACGTAAAGTACAAATTAAATGACTCCACATAGCATACATTTCCATGTCATTAAGTTGAATTTATTGCCAAGGACTGATACTTTGGCACAGCTTTAATTGGAGGAGAGGCTTTTAAAAAAGCAGCGATTAGTTAGCAACATATTTGGTCATATGAACCTGAGTATTTCAAGTAGATATATGAATTCTGGCCTTATGAAGGAAATAATAAAAATAATTTATTAATCATTAATTGTGCTTAAAAATTGATAGTTGATTAAATTGCTGACTGTTCTCCCATATGATTTGTGAGACTTTCCAGATCTTATGGCCTTTATATGACAGGTGATGTGAAACTTGCGTGCTCAGCTATAGGTTCAAACTAGACGGTAGCTGAATAAGCTATGGCTATCCAAGGAATATTGTGTGCAAGTCAAGGGAAAATTGATGAAATAGATTGCAAATAAATTAGGTTCTCATCACTGCATTGATTGCTGCCAAAGAAGCTAAGTAACTGTATTTACTCCTTATGTCCTCAAGTTCTCCTAGCCTGTATTTTTTAAAGTATTTTTTCTTTTTTTCTGTGGCCAGGTCAGCCTGCCCTGGGGGTGAGGGGACTGGTGTGACATGTGGTGTCAGGGATCGAACCACGTTCTGCAGTTGTCTAAGCTTGTCCTAACAGGTACTTTAGACTACTGAGCTACCTCTCTAGTCCATTTTTTAAAAATTTTTAAAAATCTGTCTTCTCCTTAGGCATGTTTATCTAAATTGCAATGGTGTCACAAATAATTCTCTTGCTCCAAATCTTATTTTGTCCATGACTATTATCATTCTTTGCTCTTCCTATTATGATATTTATTCCTGTTATCTTAGCTCTTCACTGTTATTCCTCTCATCCTCCCAAAGTATTTCATGAAACACTTTTTCTTTTGCAGTTACTGGGGATTGAACTCAAGTGCCAGGCAAGCACTTACTCTACTGAGCTATCTCCCCAGCCCATTCACAAAATACTTTAAATTCTATTCTTTAAATGCTTTCAGAATGCCTGGAGCTTTGTCTCTTCTATGTCATTGCTTCACAGAGGACTTTCATTACTATGATGTTTTATTTGCCTCTGCCTAGTCTTTCTGGGCTTTCCCTACAGGATGATGACTTTGTTTTTGGATTGCTTTTTAGCACATTTTCCATGGCTTTCTTTTTCTCCCTTCAACACTGTGCATTTTGTTTAGGGTCAGCATGAGTTTTAAAATCCTGGAAGACTAGTTAACAAGAACACTCCCTCAGTTTTTGGTGGGGCAAATTCATACTTTCTCTACTTGTTCTTTCATAATAGTAAATAAATTCAGTATTTCACTAAGACCTGTGTGGAGAGGGCTGTGAGTCACCACAGAGAGATACCTGCTCTGTATCCAATGTGCCCTTCTGCCTGATGAAATCTCTCATCAAGTCTGTTGCATTCCTTGAGTTTCACCTCTGATATGCTCTGGGTTTGAACTCACTGTGGGTCTGGAAGAAAAACTTGCTTTCTGACAAGCACTGCTGTGTTCCCCATTGTTTAATTTGTCTGTGGGGTTGCAGAAAAGATGTTATACTTTGAGTTCTAATTGGCCTGAGCTTCTGGCGTTCAGTAGAGTTTGTAGCAAGAGGATCTTACTTTGTCCAGGGAGTGCCCTTGTTCCCACGGCTCTAATTAAAGGGATCACAGCAGTGTTTAAGTGTCAAGCCATTTCCTCATAAGCAAATAGTATGTAGATCCGCCTAAAGTCTGCAAAGCCTGTTTTGGGTCTCAGCCTCTTACTCCATTTTGTTTTCCTGAGGATAGCATCTGTGAGGGGATATAGCCAGGCAGAGCTGATGGTTTGAAGCTGTCTTTAGGCTTGCTTTGTTGAAGCTGGACAGTACTTCTATTTTTAGCAGTTGTGCTGTTTTCTATGACAATGTCGAAGGCTCCATAAATCCATAGAAGCAATTGCTCTGTGATCTGTACCAGTGCCACTTTCACTACTTCTGAGAAGCCTTCTTCACCCCCTCAGGTGTATGAGGTGGCATCATATTGTCTGCGTCTTTTTTATTCCTTTAATATAATACTGTAATTATCTAAACTATTTTTCCCTGCTTATTGACTAAACTGTCAACTTTTTTCGTGGGTTTGTCTGAATCTTTAGACATTACAGTAATGAAAAAAGTAAGCAGTCTCTAAGAGAAACTCAAAGGTTTTATGGACTATGTAATTAAGTAACTTAATTATGAGGGTGACGTCAAGACTACAATTACTATTCCAGCAAAAAAAAAAGTATATTCATTGAGAAGCTATTAATGATTTTTTAGGGACCAGAGATCAAATGATCAGCATAGATTTGGTACCTGTCCTTCTAGAGCTAACTACCCTTGTAGAGCTCACATTCTAGTTAAGCATAAGAAATATTAAGCACATTTATATTTTCATATAAAAATACAATACATATTACTTATCTGAGCAGGGATCTTTGTCTCATTTTCCTCATGATAGATGCTCAGAATCTAAAATGATAGAGATAACAGGTAGTCAGTACGAATTTCTGGAATGAATATATAGAAGAAATCACATAGTAGCAAGCATCACAAATGGAGTAATATGATCGTAGATCTAAGAATATCTTTTATTGTAGGTTATGAAAGTATCTCTGAGGAGATGACATATTGTTTGTGATCTCCTTGAAAGAATTTATTATTTAAAGATGAAGTATCATGGAATTTTAAAGGAAAATTGAATTAAACATGATACAGTGCATACCATCTGTAAATTCTGCCTTGTGTATATTTTACTACTACAAAGAATGAAAAATACAGTATAGCTTTAATGTCTTTATGCTTAATAGGACTTTAACATTAAACTTAGAAAACTAGCATTTAAATCTTGTGTTAGGTTACACAAGGGTTACAGGATTTTAATGTATATCTTAGGTGAGAAGTACTTTTGACTGGATTTCCTATTTTCCCTTAGTAACTTCTCAAGTTATTTTTAGATCATTTTATCTGTGTATACTCCTAATTTTAAATCAATCTTTCTAACAATTGTTTTACATATATCTTCCTTCTGTGACTTCAACAAGTTACCTCACTTCTAGATTATAATATAGACATTAAAATGTGTGTCCAGCTCACCACTTGAAGACTCCTGGTTTTCTGAGATGTGATTTAGAATGTACACTGTTCTATCAGTTGAAATGCATATGGCTGAAATTTCTAGGTATAATTATAATAACCAAAGTTCAACTAGTTGTAAAACTAGATCTCTTTGAGGCACACGAGTCATTGCTAGAATCGTAAAAAGGTGAGACCAACTACTTTCTTCACCACACGGATGTGGTGTCCCAGGTATGTCCTAAGAACTCAGCTTCTAACACAGTCAACATTATATTTTGCTTCTGATCAGGACAGGTGAATAACTTTATAATTGATTTTTGCATAAAATATTACAAGTTATAATTATTTAATCTTTTGTACATTTAGGTTCTGTAAGTATTCCCAAATCTTTATTTCAATTTTTTTTAAACCAAAACAACTCTAGAGAGCCGTTCCTCAGTATGTTGTTTTAGGTACCCTATAGATACCAAAATCCAAGAATGCTTAAGTCTCTTATAGCAAACGGGGTAGCGAAAAAAGAAAAGAGAATGGCGTATCATTTGAAAAAAAACTACATATGTTTTCCTAGCAAATAAAAATAAGTCTCTAACACTTATAATACCTTACCCAATGTAACCAATGCATCAATAGATGTTATGCTGTGTTATGTAGGAAACAGTGAACATAAAAAAGTATACATGTTCAGTATGATGTATTTTTTTAAACATTTTACATCTACAATGGATTGATTCCATGCATGAGGATCTATGGACATAGATATAGGGTATACACACAAAATGTTTGGTGTTTGTACTAGTTAGCTTTCTGGTTTCAGGGACATAATACCAGCACTTACAACTTAAAGGAGGAGAGATTTATTTTAATCACAGTTTTGCTGTATGACAGGCTAGCTATAAGGAATAGATATCATGGAAGAAGAGTGGGGCAAAGCTGCTTTGTTCATGGCAGCTGGAAAGCAAAACAGCAGAGCACCAGAGAGGAAGGGACTCAGAAACACATGGACGTGTGTTTTGTACCACTATCCTAGGAATTTCTTAAACCAATAAAGATAATTTAGTAGTATTAACAGTCATAACCTATCCCTTCTCAATTTCACACCCAAATCATATTCCCTTGAACCATATTTAGGTTCCAAATAAAGATACCAACAAGTTCATAATACCACCTACCATATTACAACTGCTCAATGTGCAACTAGAAATGCAATAAACCCTTCCCCAAACTCTCTACAGGTTTATCAATTTGCAGAAGTGAAGCCCAGGTCACTTTGAAGACAAGACAAAGACAATGATGAGCCTGTATGAAAATAAAGAAGTGTTAGCCAATCCCAAGATATAATGGCAGACTATAAACATTCCCATTACAAATAGGAAAAGTAGGGGGACAGAAGCAATCAGATCAAAGCAAGACCAAAATTCAGTGGGGCAAGCCTTAAGTTCTGCAGCTTTATATGTGCCTTCCAGAGTACATGGTGTTAAATGAGCTTCAAAGGGCTTCAGGAGTCTCATCTATGTGATCTTGTTGATTGCAGTGCATATCACTTATCTCTTGCTCTGTCTCCTCTGCTTGATTTCAGTTTTTCTTATAAAATATTCTACATGTTTTGCATCTCTGATTTCCCAGAGTTTTCACTGCAGTTTTAGCTTATTCCACTATGTCATACATCACTCTTTCATGGTGCTTCTTTAGGCTTCTCCTGAAGTCAGAGTGAAAATCTGACCTCACAAATCTGATTCTGCATGTTTGCAAAACCAGCTTGAGCAGGAGCCAGGTCCTCATTGATCAATGGTGTGGGCTACTCTGGGTATCTATGTGGCTGACCCTGGTGAAATGAATCCCAAGAAACCCATTTGCTAAGGGGCTTTTCTTGAGATGAATGAATAGATGGACCGATAGATAGCAGACATATATAGATAGATTATAGACAGAGAGACTGAGATTTATTAGCAGAATTGGCTCATGTATTGAAAAAGGTTAAGAAGTCTGAAAACTGATCATTCGCAAGTGGTAGAATCAGGAAAGATACTAACTTAGATTTATTCTCTTCTTAACTGAATGGTTTATAGTTTTGAATTCTTGAGTCTACAATATATGTGGTGTTGATGATGCCTGAGTTGTCCTCAAGACATCTTCCTTCTTGTGCTTATACAAAATTATTTAACTGTGCTAATCTCTTTTGCAGCTGCCCCTTCTTTGGCACCAACATATTGTACATTGTGTAAGTTGTTAAAATTTCTATGTTTCCCCTTAATCATCAATACTTATTATAAATTCATCTAAAAGGTGACAACAGTATTCATGTCACAGTCTGCATCTTGGGTTGTTTTGAATTTTTTTTTACCAGATTAATTTTTCTTTTTTGCGAACTGGGGATTGAACTCAGGCCATTGTGCTTGCCGAGGAAGCACTTATTACGCTGAGCCGTGTCTCCCTCCCAGCTTCACCATCCTTATTCCCAGTGTTCTTCAGAGTTTCAGGAGATGGGGAAATATAGACAAATTTTTAGCCAGGGCATAGCATACATAGCCTTGAGTCTAAGTGCCAATGGAGTCTTTGTTCCCAACTGAAAGTTCATAAGCCTGGATTTTGCTATTTCTATTATCAGGTATTCTATTCTTCTGAGCTTCAGTGAAAATTAGCTCTTAGTCTTCACTGTTTACATTTTAGGGAAATGTGTCTCCATACTCTGTATTTCCAAACCTTTCTAAACTTCCCCGAGAAACATTTATGAAAATCTTCTGAACCACGTAGTCAAGTACAGTCACAGCAATGGCTCCACTTCTCTGGTATCAATTCTCTATATTAGCTCTCCCTTTTCTGAGATATAATAATAAATTTGACCAAATAAGGTCAAATTTGCTTATAGTTTTTGTCCCTGAGTTGCTGGCACAGAGGCACATTCATACAGCTAAATATCATGTTGGCACGAGGTTGCTTAGTTTATAGCAGCTTGGAAATAGAGCTGAAAAAGTGTGCCAGGAGGAATACATAAGGGGATATTTGCAGTACTCAAGATCACTTTGCTATCATCTATCCAGACATACAGGATCATGCTTTATTAATTTGCTTGGTGTTTATTAATTCAAAGATATTACATATCTTAATAAAAAGTTGCAGTATACAATATGTGAAACAGTGTATGGGTTTATGTTTTTCTCTGAAAATCTACTTATTTTGAACACTAAGTGCTTCTTGCTTTTTTAAAATATAAAATAAAAAAAAACCTTCTATAATTTGGGATAGGTTCTAAATGAATTGTATTAGTAAGTCATTGAAATCATCATAAACAATACTATGGGAAGATACAAGTGCTGTCTCTACAGATATAGAAATTAAAGAATGTAGAATGTAATAGAGCTAATGGTATGAAACTAGGAAGTACTTGAGCCTCTGTAGTCATAAGCACTATCAACCTTTTACTATAGCATCTTAGAATTGGTTTCAGAACATTTACATTTGCCCTTATCTAGTCTCTTGAACTGTATCCTTTGTTATGTTTCCAATATTTGTTGCTAAATAATATTGATTCATTTTCATTCTTCTCAGGCAGAAACTTCTTGATTTATCTTTATTATTTTAATAATCTTTTGCAATCCCTGAATTTTTGTCTGTCACAATTATTTTAATTTTGGATTAGACAAATGCAGGCAGAATGCAGATATATAAAACCATAATTTACAATATGAGTATGAGAATATTTTTTATTCACAATTTAGTACTTGGCACTGTTAAAATCGTCTTCTTAAGCAACATTTTTCTTTTTTGTGGTCAGACAATTTTATGACATACAACAGGAACTCACATTAATTTTGGGGTATTACTGAGGATTGAATCCAGGTTCTTCTGCCTGCTAACCAAGAACTGCACCACAAACTGCATTCATAGTCTTTGTTTTAAACCAGATTAGGTTGAACTGAGTTATTCAGTTTGTCCAAGAGCTTACTGTCCTCCTTATACCTCAGTTTCTCCAGTATCTGAGATTGTAGGCATGTACAACTATGCTTATATATTCATATTCAGTTGAATCAAGGTTTTCCAGAGAAAGGGAAAGAATCAATAAATTGAATGAATGAATGGAATGATAGAGAGTCAGAGATATAGAAAGTATAGTCAGACAGATATTAGCAGATTTGTTCATGTATTGATAAAGGTTGAGAAGCTTGAAAATTGGTCATTTATAATCTGTAGAATCATAAATGATAGCTTAGTTCCAGCAATAGGCTTTAGAACTTTGAAACCACTGGTGCAAATCCCAGAGGATAAAGTTCTGATGTCCAAGGCAAGTTAAATAGAATCATAATATCATCATGTGATTAGGTAGCATCAAATCTTAAGAAATTTCCCTGTCTTAATTTCATGAAAATTGTATAATTTTGTTTTGTTTTGTTTCGAGCAGGGTCTTACTTTGTAGAATAGACTGGCTTTCAAATCTTCCGCAGTCCAGTGTGGTATCAAAGTCTTGGCAATCTTTCTGCTCCAGACTCCCAAGTCCTGAGATTACTGTTGTGTGCCACCACACCTGGCCCAGTAATATTTTAAATTAACTTGATTAAAAGATATAATGACCATGTTGATATACATACTCATGCATTTTCCTTGGAAAGAATATTCAAGCCCAGGAAGCACAGTTTGATCTTTCATTCCACATACCAAGGTGGCCTCACCCTCAGGGTGATTGAGCCTGGGCATGGTGGTGCACACCTATAATCCTAGTGCTGGTGAGGCTGAAAGCAGGAGGATCACTATGAATCTAAGGTGCATAGTGAGACCTTCTACCAAATACACAAAATGAAAAAAAAAAAAGAATATTCAAATCATTGTTTCTAATTGATACGGTAGAGCGCCTTATAATCCAAGATCTGTGTTTTGTGCAATCAAAGAAGGAAATTAGGAGAGCATTTATTTGAAGATAGAAGAAGAAATACAGCTCCTGTCATCAATAAGATATTTGGAACCATGATTTTTTTTTGGTTTGGAATTTAAATGAACAAAGAATGGGATGCTTTGTAGAGTTTTTAAAATATCTGTAATTTAGCTGGAAACTAGTTATTCTGTACTTCTAATTTTTCTGAAAACCAGTCTCAAAGAAAATGGCTACTCTAAATTTTGAAACTTCTCCAGTCTGGAGATAAGGGTAGAGCTATCAACTAACTTATCCCACTCTAAGAACATTTTTCCTCATAGGATAGGATCTTATTACTCTTAAATTTTATTCCTCCTCTTGTGACTAGAATTAACTTGGTGTGTGTGCTATTTGCTTACATCTAGCTGACAGTATCATAGGCTTCCATAACTGCCTTCTTACAGGTTAAATAGCCTAGATGTCTGTCACACGCTATTACATTAGGACACTGGGACATTTCAAGTTACATTAAAAACCTTAGAGAATAGTGTAAATTGACAAAACTATCTCAAGTTTTACATGGCTTATCTTATAAGAAGGTTCATTACACTTTCTAGAAGCACAGCAGTGGATAAAACATGTCAGTGACTGTAGTTTATCCTCCAGACCCTGGATGAAAGGATTCCATCAGGTAACTTCCCTGGACCTGGGAGGGAGGGTCTGGGCAACCAGCATCATTCAATTTCTCAGTGAGAGAAGGTATATTTTCATAAAGCAGTCAGGTTGTTAAGATACACTACAGATTTCATTGCTCTATCTACAAAAGCTTCTAAGGAAGTAAAAGTCCTTTAACAAAGTAAGATCCAAATTTACCCAAAAGCTATCATCATAACATGTAAATATCACTAATTGTTGAGTTGGAATTACACGCATCCCATCACCTTTCTGAAGCAGTGTCTTCACCTATTCTTTCTCAGTGTCTCATGATGGCTGCCTCAATATCTTGAATTGACTCAAAAAGTTATCAACGATTTTGTCAAATAAAGCATTATGATGTGTCCTCCTTCACTTTGTTCATCCATTGCTCTACTTTGTGGTTTTTGGCTCTTCCCCAAAGTCAGTGTAGCTATGAAGAACATATGTTTTTAACTGATTCTGGAATCAAAGCAGAAAACTGAAGAGGACCTTTAGAACTATTTTAGGAAGTAACAAGTACAATGCATTAAATACGTTAAAAGCAAAAGGCAGTATATTGGAATTAATGGCAAATGTCATATATATACGTATTTTTATCATACCTTGTTAGTTGGTATTAAAAATCTTACTATTCTTTGTGGATAATTCTGAAATTAAATGTCCATGGTAACTTTTAATTTTCATAAGGCAATCCTCTCACCAAAAGTTACTAGAAAGAGAACAGAATTAGAGGAAATTTGAAGAAATTTCAGCATCCCGCCAGCAATTTCACTCAGAGTGATCCTTGTTTCCCCTTATCCTACTGTGATTTATTTTGGAGTAATGTTGAAACAGTCATTAAGAGAAAGAAAATGTTCAAGAAAGGGATGAGTCCCGAAGAGAACAAAGAAATCTTGGATATTTTAAAGGCACGGATGCTCAGTGGTGATTCAGATCTCCCCTCTGTGCTATACAGACAAATTCACAGTGAAAGTACACAAATTTTAATATATCTGAATCATTCAAATCAGAACAGAATTTCTTAAAAATCAGATGCTGTGTTTTCCTCTTACATGCCGTTATAGGTAGGGAGCTTGAGACTGTTGATAGAAATGTAATTTCATGTAAATCAGTGATACAGAGGGACTATGGGAATATTCTGATAATCTCAAATCAAGTCGTGAACAAAGACCCAAACTAACCAGCCCTGTTTAACACTACACTGTAGTATTTGGGATAGCTTGATTCTCAACAAATCTATTTTGCAGATGAATGCAAGAACAATACCCCATATGTAGACACATAGCACTTATTTTCTTAGCTTGTGGTGAATTAAAATAGCTCTCATCCGAAAGAGGAATTCTGACTCGTATGTAGTACAGTAGCTGGGACCAGATTACCTCTATAAAATCAGAAGCTCATTATACTTTCTGATGCTCATTTAAGTTGAAACGCATAATGTCAGCACTGTTCTCGGTGCAAAATTAAATACTAAGGAAAGACCTTAAGCTATCACAAAGGAACATCACATTTGAATTGAAATGCATCGAAGTTGCTACAATCTTGATCATTCCCTCCACTAATTCGGGACCTTGCATCACCATTCCATGTTTCTTCATTTTATTCTCTAACTATTTACTCTATTACAATTTTTATTTTAAAATCACAAAGCTATATACAATAAGCTATCATGTTGCAAATACTTTAGAGTTTTATACTTGGCATAACCAGTCTTTTATGGAATAACCATAACTGTTAATATTATAGGAGTTTTAAGTAATTCTACAGAACAGAAAATAAGCCAAGCAACTCCCCATATAGAAAAGTTTAAATTCAGCACTTATTTATCAGGGAGTTGGCTCAGTGGCATAAGCACCTGCCTGGCAAGTGCAAGATCCTGAATTCAATCCCCAGTACAAAAACAATCAAACAAACAAACATAAGCAATCACTAGTTCACATAAATAACACAACTATTCATACACTGAAGGAATTGGTGCATAGGCAAGTCGCATCTTGATCCATTTTGAAAGTTCCCTGTCCACTCTTCTCACTCCTGTTTTCCCATCCTCAGATTCTCTTCTCATCTGCACAAAGCCTGCCTGCCTGCTTCCTGTCATCTATTTTTAATTTTGCTCTTTAAATTATTTATAATTTGGGTTTTTCATATAAGGGAAACCATGTGATATTTAACCTTCTGTATTTGAATTCATTTTTCTCAGAGATTTAATTTCCTTACTCCTTGTTGGTATGCCAATTTATGATTAATAATTCACAATTACCAATAACTACAAAGCAGTTATAACATAATGGTAGATAATTTAATTATCTCAACAAATCTTTGTAGCAAATCTCTCTCTTTCTCACTGTCTCTCTCTCTCTCTCTCTCTCTCTCTCTCTCTCTCTTCACCCCTTTGAATGTGTGTGTGTTTGAGGGCTCACACTCATTGCCTCACAAATACTAACATCTACTAGGCTAATACTCTAACACTGAGTTACACTACAAATTCAAATTATATTATTATTGCTATTTTTAGATGAAAATAATATGGAAATTTCTCTGTTCTCTCTTAAGTTAGTGTAGAATCCTTTGCCTCAGTCAGTATTTGTACACTATGGTGCCCTCTTGTATATGTATTTAAGAATTGTGTTCTTGTTAATAGAGAAATACTTTTTTTAATGGACTTTAACTGCTCTTGAGGTGGAGATATTCCTTAGGATTTCAACTGTCAATGTGAAAATACACAATCAAGGTGAATTCTTATGACAATTCTGATGACTTCACATTGATTACAAGTAATTGGAGGTGAGTGATATAACAGGTAAGGACTTGGTATAAGGGTTTATAATGCAAGGGATGTCTCAGTGAAGAAAAATTGATGTGCAAGACATGGAATACATCAAAAGTAAGAGTGGGAACTCAAAAATCTCAGAAAATCTATATAAATGACCATCTAGCAAAAAAGAAAAAAATCTCACCTAGTATTATGTTAATCACTTTTCTAGGAATGTTATTGAAATTTTTGTATGTATTTAATTGAACATTATCCATTAAAAATAGAGGTTATGTTTTAGAAAGCTGCTTACCAATGTATATCATGTCTCAATACATAGTTGTAATGTGTACAAATAAAACAAGATTTCTACAGTGCAAGAAGTTTAGTTATCTTAGTTATATTACATCCCTCTTTTGGAAAGTGACAATGAAGATTTATTGAAAGTTCTTCAATTTATTGTGTCAAAACTATATAACAAAAATTTACCTTTTCATTCTTTGAATTTTTTGAATATGAACCTATTTCCTAAATACTATTATCACCCCTCAGAATGTCTAGAACTGAATATACATTCAATGATTGAATGTATGAATGTATTGAAATATGAATTTAGACATATTATAAAGGCAAAAACATCATTATCATTGTAGAAAATATCTGTAATTCTATATAATAGGTTCATTCATTTTAATCTTTATAAGATTTTATTCACATGCATTCTGAAACATTTGTTTCATATACCTTAGTGATATCTTCAGTTGCACTCACTCATCAAACTCATATTGATCATTACTAAGCATAAATTCCTGATAAATTTCTGTCCTTTTTTAAAACAATTTACTTAGTACAGGTTCTTCAGAGTCTATTACACAGATCGTACTCACACTGATCCTCCCGGTTTCAGCCTCCCAAACCCTGGGATTACAGGTGCGAGCCACTACGCCCAGCCTCAATTGCTCTCTCAATGAACCCTGAGTGGCAGGGCCAGCACAGTATACTGAGGATGGAACTCAGGTCCCTGTGACTACCTAAGCAGGAGCTTTAGTCCACTCAGCTATCTGGCTGGACCTTCCTCATAAATTTCTGATTAAAATCATTTATATCTTAATCCATGGCTTGATAACATTTTGTTGGGTATTTTATTATTCCTCATTATGTTTTTTAATATAACATAAATGATGTTAGGAACAAAACAAAAGAATAAACCAGTCATAATATCATTAGCTCTAACTTCTAAGGGAATTACTTAATCAAAAATTGAACACTTTATGATGATATGAAGAAATTTACATAACAAGGAGACTAGAATTTAGAAGTAGATAATACATTCAATACATTGCTTAACAAAAAAACATTGTTTTGCTCAAAGCACATTGTTTAAAAAATTAAATATATCCATGTTTATTGCAGCATGATTCACAATAAATGTTTTTTAAATTTGCATTTCTGTTATTGTCACTGGCTATAAACACATTCCTGTGGAGTAAAAAATAATGTTATCTAAAATTAACTCAATGCTTTATTACTTTTCAAAGCCACCGGCATTCACATTTATTTTCTGAAGCATTCTGTGAGTGCCCTTGCCCTGACGGCACAGCTCTGAGCCTACATTACATAATTATCCTGAGAGCAGCCATTCATTCCCCTTGAGTGAGCCCGCTAAACCCACGCAGAGTCAGTTAGATGACAGAAATGAAGTTGCCGTGGCTTCAGAAGAGCTAATCAGATCCTATTTGGCAAATAGTTTCTTTGCTAGTCTAGCTCAAAATACTACACACCTAATAACTGCATTGGTAGGCAATGTTTCTGGTTGAGAGGCCCCTATTTTGAATTTCTCAACTGCATAAAAAGTCATGCATACTCTTGGTGGAGGGACATACAGTTTTCATGCTATCCTGCATACTTGTTCATGGCATGTTTTGAAAAATACTTGGACAAGCCGGGCATGGTGGTGCATGCCTGTAATCCCAGCACTCGGGAGGCTGAGGCAGGAGGATTGTTATGAGTTCGAGACCAGCCTGAGCTACAAAATGAGCTTAAAGCCAGCCTGAACTGCATAGCGAGACCCTGTCTCAAAAAGACAAAAAATAAATAAATAAATGAAAAATACTTGGACAATTTTATGTTTTCTTCCTTGTTGGATAAATTCAGGGTATTGCTTTTATGGTAGTTATACGCATTCTCATCAATAAGTATCTGCATATTAGCCAAGCACACTGAGGTATCTTAGATAAATGCTATGAAGATAATAACAATCATTAGCATAAAATTGTAATATTCATTTACATTCCTAGTATTTGTTTTATTTTTGTTTTTTATTTTGTGGCCAGCTCAGCCCCTGGTGTGTGTGGTGCCAGGGATTGAACTGAAAGCCCTGTGCTCTGCCTAAGCTTGCCTAAGCATATGTTAAGGAGGTATAACGTGCTAATATTGTAGAAATTATATTTCAGATTTAAATGGAGATAGTTAAAAAGATCTGTAATATTAATACTAGTGCTTATACTTAAGTGTGTACTTACAAGATTTTTTAAACGATACGTCTCATGTTTTGTGTTTTTGTTATGCAAACACACAACTACAAACAGATATAATCAACCTAGCAAGAACAACTTGCACCTTGATTTTGTTGATAGCTTCATGGTAATATACAGCAAAATGTATATATATATATATATATATATATATATATATATATATATATATAGAATTATGCCTGAATATAACTGTTGGAAAAATTATACAAAATGAAAGATCAGCTGAAGAAAATCTTTCTATTGTACTCAAGCATTGGAAGAGAAAGCACAAGTAAGTGATGAGCACTTTAGAATACACTATTACATCTGTGCAAGCTTTGATGGAAAATTTTCCTCTTTCATTTTCTTAAATTAATTTTATTTCATTTCTTTTTTGATGGAACCAGGGATTGAACTCAGGCCCTTGTGCTTGCCAGGGAGGCGCTTATTACACTGAGCCCTCTCACTGGCCCCTCTTAAATTAGTTTTATTGGTACATTTTTGACATACGTAATCACCACAGTCATGAAAGGGAATTTATAACTGTACGTAACATACATTAATTCTTTTTCCCCGTTATCCTACCTTCCTTTCAATCCTCCTGCCCCTCTTGATTGGCAAATCTGTCTATTTTTATTCCTATTCCCTTTTTCCCTCCCCTTCACTCCTCTTTTGCTCCCCTTTCCACTTGAACATTTCCATCCTACTTCACCATATCCATTCTTTATGGTCCTTATTGAGTTTCTCAAAAACAAGAAACAATGCAGTATTTAAACAAACGCGTCAAACCGAATCAGCCCACAGAATGTGTGAAAACATTTACCAGCTATCCCTCAGACAAAGGATTAATACCTAGGTATATAAAAAACTGAAAGAAAACCCAGAACCTTCAAATTTAAAAATCCACTCCAAGACCTGGCCAAATAGCTCAGTGGACTAAATATCTGCTTAGGGCAGAAAGCAGAGACCAGGGTTTGATCCCCCATGTGCTGATGCTGGCCCTGCCCTCAGGGTACACTGAGTTGGTGTTTCAGGCTGGGCATGGTGGCGCGCCTGTAATCCCAGCTCTTGGAAGGCTGAAAGCAGGTGAATTGCTACAGTCCTATCAGTGTAGTGAGACCATGTAAAATCTTTTTTAAAAAAGAAAATATCCAATCCAAAAACTGGCATGAAAAATGAATAGACACTTCTCAGATTAAGAAGTGTAAATAGCAAATAAGGGTATTAAAAAGTTCAATATCACTTTCCTTCTTTCTTGAAACTTTTATAAAACTAAATCTTTTGAACTTTTACATGTGTTTCTTAAATTTTGAATACAAATTTATAAATGTAAATTTCTCAATATGAAGCTCTTCTTCTGGAACAGTAAATCCTGTATAATCCCAGACCTAAACATTGCCTCGAGTGTAGCTGTTGGAGAAAAAGCACAGTTCTGTGGCTCTCTGGGCATAAATCCTACAATGTTTTCTAATAACATGTAGATCCATTCATTTACCACCTCTCTGAGAACTACTAAGCATGGTGTATGAAATAATTGTAAGTATTCTTAAAAGAATAAGCAAGCACACAAAATCAATGTGACACCATCCTGACTAGCCAAACTGAGGGCCAAAACCTTGGAGGTACGTCAAGTCAGTGGAGTGGACTTTTCCACGCTGCTCACTGGAGTTTTCATTCACGAAGGCAACTTGCAGGCTAGTCAGAGATTTAGCGATGAGACCCTCATCTCCCTACCACTGCCCAGAATCTACACATTATTTTCCACCTGGAGTAAATTCAGCCCAAGTCATCCCTGTCCCTGGGGATAAAATGCAACCACGATCCTTTAAGTTAATATTGATTTATTGATTTGGTACGGGATCTCACCATACAGCTCAGACACATAATGATCTTCCTGGCTTGGGAACCACAGCACTGGGATTTTAGCCCTACATCCCAATGCCTGGTTTCACTGGCCAGCTTGGCTCTGGACAAGCACGGCATTCAGTACTCTGTACAAATCCAGGTCCTTGTGCTTCCTAGGCAAGGATTTAGGCCACTGAGCTACCTCCATAGCCCCCATCAAGGTAATTTTAAGTCGAATGTTTATCATCTGGACTGTGTATGGCCCTACTGTCAGAAACAATACAATCCTCTCTAGAAGAATTTACATAATTAATTCAGTGTTTTAAAGATATTCCATAAATTCTGTACATGAAGGTGCACGTCATTCAGGAAAGTTAACCCTAAAGCAAGAGCCGGCATAAACAATAACAAAGCTAAAATATTAAAGGCGTTGGAATTTTAAGATATAAGTTATACATATCTAAACTTATTTCGAAGGCCTAAAATTGAAATTTGAGACTCATTGAAATAATACGCTCATAATCAAATCTGAGGGGGATACTAAGGGCTTCTACAGAAAAGGCAGATTTCATAGAAAACTACTTAAATATTACCATTAAAATATAAAGACAAATAAAATGATAAGATCCAAATCAGGACAAATAGAAACCTATGCCTAGAAATATGTTGGTAAAATAATAGAATGGGAAAGACAGCCAGAAGAATTTAAAAGAAGTCTGAGCAACCATCAAAATATTTAAAATGTAATGTAATTCTGATAGTATAAAAAGTAGAAAAGCTCCTGACCTATTTGTGAAGTCACAATGTTTGGTGGAGGAGTTAGTGTGTGCCAAAGGGAAAGAAAGGATGCTTGGAATTCATGCAGGCTTTGGCTCTCCACATGGCACCAAATGTGACTACTACTCTCTGTACCATAAATACCAGTGGTTCCAGGGAAATAGAAATACCAAGCAGGGCTGGCGGTACAGCTCAGTGGTCTAAAGCGCCTGCTTAGGCAAGCTTAGGCAGAGCACAGGGTTTGTGGTTCAATCCCTGGCACCACACACACGGGGTGGTGGGGTGGGCGGGAGGCCTGAGCAGGCCACAAAGTAAAAAACAAATGCTAGACATGTAAGTGAATTAAAAAAATGTTTCAAAGAAAATGTAAGGGTAGTTCTGTGTGGTATGAGTTAATCAATTTTAAATTATACACAAAAACACAAATAAAACTATGGGCACTATGAATAAATTACTATTACATTTAAATGAAAAAAATACTGTTTATCAGAAAACCTACAGCCAAGGAGATAGCTCAGTAGAATAAGTGCTTGCCTGGCAAGTGCGGGGTCCTGAGTTCAATCCCCAGAACTGAAAAAAAAAGAAAAACAAAAAAACCCAAAGTAGTAGAATGTGCAATCAAGAAACACTTGCAAACAAAGGGTTAGTTGCCAGAATACCCATAAAATTTTTAATCGAAGGAAATGACAAACAATTCAATTGAAAAGTAGATGAAAATTGTGATCTATACATTCAAAAATAAATAAATAACAACCATAAGAGTGAGAATTTCAACAGCAGTAATGAAAGAAACACAAATTAGGACCACAATAAAACACTCTTTTCAAGTTAGAAACTGAACAAAGTTTTCAAGAACTAGCAATGTTATGATATTGTAGGAATCTAGGTAGCAGAAGCTGGTGGAGGGTCTTGCTACACAGCTCGGATACATAGTGATTCTCCTGTCTCAGCCTTCCCGGCACTGGGATTACAGATGTGTACCACTATACCAGCTTTCGGTAGCCATCATGGCATGGGCCAGCATGGGATTAAACCTGAGCCCTTGCGCTTGCCAGGCAGGTACCCAGACTGCTGAGCTATCTTCTTGGCCCTTGGCACTGTTTCTTATCTTACAACTTGAACAGACTTTATCAACCAGAAAATCCAGTTAAAAACCCTAGAGAGACTCTAAAAAGTAAACAAATGAGGAGTATTGTATGGCAGAGTCTAGGAGAGCACTACTTATCACAGGAAAAGAAAACAGACAGCCCACATGTGCAAACAATCTAAACACCCAGGAGACTAGAGGTACACTGCACACTCACAGAATTTTTGGGTGCATTAGAATTATATACTATATAGTATTGCTAAATAAATAGTAATGATCAATGGGCATTATCATAATAATTTTAATAAGACAGAGTCTTAATTTATTAATTTAATTTAATAAGACAGAGTCAAAATCACAGCTCCATGAAATGTTTGAAAGCATATCAGTTCTATAGTTTTCTCAAATATTTCTTGAAATGATTTTGCTTCATTCATTGTATCTTCTTGATCATACTATTGTATAATCAAATATTTGAATTAATTTAATTTTAGTTATTGGTGAATTCCATAGAATAGAAAAAATGAAGTAGAAAGGAGTTCGAAAAATGAAGTCTAGTTTGTAGCTATTATAATGTATTAGGCTTAGAAAATGAGCTGATTTTAATAGGATATTCAGGAGGGACTGATTTTTATTTTCCTTTATGTTTTATGGTTAAATTGATTGTCATAATTAAAAATCTTTATAACGTTAGTGCCTAAGAATGCGTACTAATTACTGAAATATAGTCTATGTTCCTAAGGTCTGAGGATGAGAGCTACAACTAGCTTACTTGTGCAATTTTAGATCTTTCAGTGAAGCTTCTTTTTATGGTAACTACCAACGTAGTCGTTTTACTTCAGCCACAGACAACAAAGAGAAACTATCAAGATCTATCAATCTCATTAGTATACTATGTGAAGAACCATTCCTATAGTTTGATGATTACTTTAAATTAATGTGAGTAGAATTTATTTTTCTGATCAGAAAATATATTTGATATTTGAAAGCATAAATACCTTTTTGGAGCATGAGTAGAGTTAGTATTGTGTTAATAGTAGAAAAATGAAAATGTAGATGACACATAATCTTTGTATTTAAAATTATTTACGGATTATTGCATGACTTAGTATAAATAGTATCTTTAACTCCTTAAAGCACAGATACTCCAAAAGCGCAATTCCAAGACAAAGACTAAATAAATTTTTGTTAAGTTTTAGAATAGTAATTTTCACTGTGAGACACTATTGATTATACATAACTAAAACTATAAAGATTTCTACAAACTAACATTTGCAAATGGCCGATATGCATATATTCTCATGTGGATATGTGTGTGCTTGCATTTTAGCATTGCAGTTACTGATTTCAAAATAAAAGTACAATTATCATTTAAAATATGTGTATTATAAATTTGAGGATATAAAAGCAAGCTCCTTTTCTTGGAAAAATATGATTTGCTAAATGTTTTACATTGATATTTTATTAAATTATTTAACTATTGTTAAACTATCATGCAGCTGATGAGAAAATGAGAGCTCAGAGTCATTTGGTATGTGTACACATAAAGAAGCAAATTTTTGGTCTACTGCAAAGTGGCTCATCTATAAAAGAGAAACGTGCTGGTTGTACTAAGGGGTCAATGATAACTGAACTATTTCAGAGAAGTATTTATTGAATCATTTTTTGTTTGAAATGTCTTTGAAATTTAATCTGGCCTTTAACTCACTTTGCAGCCCAGCTAGTCTTTACCTTGCAATCATGCTCCTGCTTCAGCCTCCCAAGTGATGGGATCATAGGTGTGAATCACCTTCACATTTATTTTTAGACAAAATTTCCCAACGTAATAAATGCCATCCCAAATCAGCAGGTGTTTATGTGTTACTAAAACTGTGAGTGAGAGACATTGCATTGTGCCTGGATCAGAGCAAATGACATCTCTCCCCTGCCGCATCGCTCCACTCTGCTCTTGATGCTGTGCATCCTCCAAGCCACTTAGTCTCCTGGAAATTGTACATGCAACAGTTTCCCACCTAGTTTCTCACTGTTTCCAAACATTAGAATTGTCAGGGTACTGCAGGTCTTGGGAGAAACACAAAGAATGATAAATGTGTGGATTTTACAGTCTTTCACCTGTCAGTAGCAGCCAAATTATCTCAAGTGAGATGTATGGGCGAGTCAAATCCATTTGTACAAGCAGGAGTACACTGGTTGTCAAATAGATGCTAATAAACCCATAATTCTAGATATGAATAAGTGAGAAATATTGCTTTCATAAAACCATCATCCTAGAGCCCATGAGATAATGAGGAATTTTCTAGGAGATGAGGATTTTATTAACATTCAATTTTAATAAATCAGGAGCTCTATTTATATTGGTTCACAATGAAATGTATCAGATCATCCCTGAATGTACAATGTATTCAGTGTTTCTATTTTGTTCATTATTTTACCCAGGGGATGACCTAAAATCTTGACAGAAAAATCAGTTTCAGAGCAATTTATATAAAAATTCTTAATATATAACCTTGACATTTTAAATTTAACTTGTGTTTAATAAATCTATTTTAAAAGTAGAAATGCTCTACATTTTAATGTGAATATCTTTCTTGATAGAATGAATCGGTCTTAAGAATGTATAAATTCCTGAATCTTACCAAAGGTAATTCAAGGATCACTCCAACTTTCATAATTTTTTTTTCTGTAAAGCCAAACAATAGTTGAAAAATTCTAGCATTTATAATTATAATGGAAATGACAAAAGAAGTATTAATGATGTAGTATTTCCATAGCCTACTGGTCAAGCATTGGCCATGACTCATCCACATGGATGACACAGACAAAGGATCTACAGAATAAGGTACAGGATTACAAGATAAACCCAGAGGGGACTTCACTGACCTCATCAGAAACAAAAACTATGTGTTTTGGTATTTAGGTCTTGATCTATCTTGGTCTTAACCATCCAGGAGAAAAGTATAAAAATGAGGTATACACCGTGGGGCCATAATAATAAGTTAAGCTGTAAATGGTTATGGTCAACAACTTCTTCAGATAACTCACTATTGTGGAATGCTGGACTGTGTTGGATTGTGTCATTGAGTTCCAGTACATAAATTAGTTGAATGACAATGAAGTGCCCATCTTTGACAAGTGTAGACAAAAGAAGGAGTATAGAAAGGAAGAATCATGATGTGTGTGTATGGACAATACAGTTGGGATAGATAATGCCATGCTTCTACATAATTCTATGAGAGGCAAAATTTGCACTAATGGTGGTTGGACAGGATATTATGTCGGATTCTAGTATAGACAACCACTAGGAAAATAACAAGGGAAAAAGTATTAATTATTGAATTTGTGATATAATTTGGGTATAAAAAATAAGTAAACAGCTATACTCTCTTAATTTACTTTTAAGAGACATCTGCCATAATACTGTCTGTAAGTATAATATCATGTATGCACCTTGTATGATACCAAAACATTATGAAAACAGTTTGAAATGTATTAATTTATCAAATCTGTCTTGTTAAGGTATCTTAAAACTGTCTCATTGATATTTATACTTCAATAAAGTAAAAAATAAATTTAAAAAAATGAAAAAAAAGAAATGTGAAATTTCATTTTTTGGTAAAGTTACAAAATATATGCTCTACTCACAGCATTACTTATGCTATGCTCTAATTATCACATTTGCAAATTCAAATCTAATTATCTAAGTATCATATAATAGACTCCAATAGCAAATATTAGTATCCAAATCATGCATTTCAAACTCCGACAATGATGTCATCTGGGTTCTGATAATGTAATGTACTACCTACGTCTTGCATGGCAAAATGCCCCAAAATACTTAGCAGTCTATGTATGCAAATATTATAGCAGGACACTCGAGAAGCAGAAGGAAGTACAGTTGTGCCTAGCAATATTTTATGTGCATTAATTTCTAATTTTAAATTCACTCCTTCTGTCTTTTGATGAGTAGCTTCACTTGCCTGTGGATCATGAGAATATTCACGTAGAACAGGCTCTTTCCTAGAACAGCATTAATAGATAATGCTGTCTTTCTTCATTTCACCTAGATCAACAACCAAGGTATTGTCTCTAGTAGCAGAAGCCCTATCCCTGCTACGGAAGAAAAAAGTGTTTTCCTAAACAAATGGAGGTTGTAACCAGTATGTACTGTCAAAGAATGATATCCTAAGAATGGCTCTGGAATGTTCTAGTGCCAGGAACAGATGACATATAAGAGTTGATAAGGGGATTTGTTCACACTGAGGTGTCTTTCATGACACAGAATTTTATTTTCCAAGTATTGGAAGATATTACCACCATATTTCCAGGATGGTCCCTTCTGATGTGTGTTGAAGATAGTTCACAGCATATGTGGTTCAGATTGTAGAAATGCATTAATATAAACATGGTGGTTAAGGCAATAGTCCTAAGGATCTCTATATAATATCATGTATGCACCTTGTACGATACCAAAACATCATGAAAACAGTTTGCAATGTATTAATTTATCGAATCTGTCTTGTTAAGGTGTCTTGAAACTGTCTGATTGATATTTGTACTTCAATAAAATAAAAAATAAATTTGAAAAAAATTAAAAAAATAATATCTGTAAGTACAATATCATGTATGCACCTTGTATGATACCAAAACATTATGAAAACAGTTTGCAATGTATTCTTATCGAATCTGTCCTATTAATTTGTGTTGAAACTATCCCATTGCTATTTGTTCTTCAATAAAATAAATAAATAATAATTCAAAAAAAAGGTTTTTGAAAATAGTTAATTGGTAGAATTCTCACCCTGATTATCTTTATATGCTGATATCTGTGAATTAAACAACCACATTGCAGACAGCAATGTGTAATACTAAAACAATGCCTAAAATACCTGTCATTTTGGTCTTCTAAATGCATACTGCTTCTAATGTCATGTTAATTATTGCTATACTATCTTTAAATTAAATGTTTGTAAAATAAAAAGATGATAAATGTAATCAAGAGACAAGAAAAAAGTCACAGGATTGTTATACTACAATGTTGTATATGGTTTGATTTCTAAATTTCTGTGTAAAAAATGTGTAATTGCTTTTTAATATCTTTCTACATTTTTGAGCTCTGAATTTATGACATTATTTATATTATTATTATTATTGTTATTATCTTAAATAAATTCCCCACTGTCTTTTTTTATTTCCTTAGCTCTTTGAGGCGCTGACCTATTTTGCAGTGTATGTCTATGATCCAGGTGAGCCTCTTCTACTTTAATGTCTTTGTCACTTGGAAGCTGATTGCCATCAGACACCTATCTCTTAAAGACTATAACTACGAAGTTCACTCTTGAGGTTTTTCCTTAACTGGTAATCAAGCAACCACTAAAGGACACTGCTGGCTTCAAATTCACTCAGGGGGATGCAATGTTAATAAATGCCTCTTGTCAGCTCTTTCTGATGCATGGAATCCATGGCAACTGCCACACAGTGGTGTAGGGACTGTGATCTCTGGAGAAAGTTTTGCTGGCTCATTGCCTGGTTCAGTTGATCAGCTGTGGGCTCCGGGAACAACATTCTCTCCAGCTTTAGTTCATCAAAATTTAGGGTACTAGAGATCAAAGTTAATCTTCACCTTGGAAAGGTTTTCTGAGGATTAAGTGAAATGAAATCACATAAAAGAGCCTCTAGTCAGCACACAATCCAGGTTGTTAAATTTATTATTCTGTGCTATATATAGCTAACGTCATTATTTTTTGTTTTATTGAAGTACAAATATCAATGAGACAGTTTTAAGATACCTTGACAAGATGGATTTCATAAATTAATACATTGCAAACTGTTTTCATAATGTTTTGGTATTGTAGAAGGTGCATACATGATATTATACTTACAGACATTGTTACACTGTATGTCTCTTATCAGTAAATTGAGAGTGTAGCTGTTTATGTATCTTATTTTCTATATCTGAATTACATCAAAGATTCAATAATTAATATGTTCTACCTTGTTATTTTCCTAGTGGTTGTCCATAGTACTAGAAGCTGACATAATATCCTGTCCAACCACCATTAGTGCAAATCTTGCCTCTCATAGAATTATGTAGAAGCACGGCGTTATTTATCCCAACTGTACTGTCCATACACACACATCATGATTCTTCCTTTCTATACCCCTTCCTTTGTCTACACCTGTCAAAGATGGGCACTCCATTGTCATTCAACTAATTTAGGTGCCTGAACTCGACAACACAATCCAACACAGTCCAGCATTCTACAACCATAGTGAATTATCTGAAGAAGTTGTTGACCATAGCCATTTATAGCTCAACTTATTATTATGGCCCCATGGTGTATACCTCATTTTTATACTTTTCTGCTGGATGGTAGAGACCTAGATAGAGCAAGACCTATATACCAACACATGTAGTTTTTGTTTCTGATGAGGTCAGTGAAGTCCCCTCAGGGTTTATCTTGTAGTCCTGTACCTTATTCTGTAGATCCTTTGTCTGTGTCATCCATGTGGATGAGTCATGTCTTGTACACCTACATAATTGTACCTGGTTCCAATCTGAATTGCTATCTGCTCTGTGGCTTTTTCTGATGCTCTCCTGTGACAGTTACTATTTATTGTGTGCTTGTTTGAGCTAAGAGATACCTATGAGGTTAGGAAGGCACACCTCTGGGGATGCCTGGGGGTGTCTGTGTGAACGGGCTGCCCGAGGTGATTGGCATGGAGAACAGCAAACTGATGGGGGAGACCTGCCTTGAATATGGGCTTCACCATCCAATAGGGTTGGGGCCTAGATGGAACAAAAGAGATAAAAACACCTTTTTCCTTTCCTTTGAATAGCCACTAGAAAATACAACTATATACATATATAGTTTGAAGTTCATTGTTGTTGGGAAGTGATGCAATAGTCACAAGTCATGTGTCGGTCAGATTCCCATTGTTGGGACAGCAACTTTACAGTGGACAGGAGGAAAGGTTTATTTTGGCTTGCAGTTTCAGAGCATTCAGTCCACAGTTGCCTTGTTCCAATGCAGAATGGCACGGGGGCAAAACTGCTTCCCTCAGCAGCAAGAAAGTAGAGTGAACAAGAAGGAGACAATAAAGGACCAGGGAGCAAATGCTTTCCCCCAGAAACTGTGAAGCATCTTCCTAATTTCACAGGCATCTCCCAGATCAGTCAAGCTGACAACTAAGATTAACCATCACGAATCATAAGAGGACCTCCCAACGTGTTGTAAAACAGACTAAAATAATGTTCTCATCCAATTTAAATTATATTTAGAGTTTTATAATTCTTTTATTTCATTATTGATTTGGACTCTACATGTCCTCAAAGTAAAAGTCTATAGAGTTTCTTAATATTTGCAGATTAAACTTCATAAAGGCATCAGGAAAATGAAAGTTTGACTTGGCTCAACTCCAAGCAATAGTTTTAAACTTACATTGTAGAAGATTCGTCATTCATGCATAATATTGAGATGTTATTTATTAGCAAAATAAATTAAAGCAGATATGTTCTATGTTACTGAAGGAAACATTTGTGGATATGTGATTCTCTTATTTTGTTGTTTTGTTTTGTTTTTGCAGAACTGGCAATTGAACGCAGGCCCTTGTGCTTTCTTTCCAGGGAAGCGGTTATTCTATTGAGCCATCTCCCCAGACCAGAGTTGAGAATAAACCTTTTTTTTGGCTGGCTCAGGCTGCCTTAAGGGCGCTTCTGGTAGGGCAGGTGGAGGTGGGGATCGAACTTCAGTATGCTGTACTTGACTGAATTTGCATGAACAGGTGCTGAAACAATCAGCAGGCCCCCATATTTTTCATTCATTTAGAATTAATTTGGTGATACAATATTATTTTCAAAATATTTTGCTTTCTTATTTGTAGTAAATGTCAAGTAGATTCAATATTCAAAACACATAAAATTATTAAATAACTGGTATAGTCCTAACTCAAATATTAAAATCATGTATGAAAAATGTTTTGCTTAGGAGCCGGGGAGATGGCTCAGTGGAGTAAGCGCTTCCCTGACAAGCACAGGACCTGAGTTCAATACCCAGTTCTGCCAGAAAAAAATGTTTTGCTTAAATACAATTTTTTTTACTAATTAAATGCTAGAAATTTGACTAAAATTTAATTTTATAGTGAAAGCTGACATTCATATTTTGCTTTTCTTTTAAAATATATTTTTTGCCATTTAATGAAGACAACAAATAGGGTCAGTGAGATAGCTTAGTGATCTAAAGCACCTGCTTAGGCAAGGGCACAAGGAACATGCTTTGATTCCAGCACCACCTGCCATGCCAGCCCCATCCCCAGGTTAGGCTAAGCCGGCCACAAAGAAAAAAAAAAGACAACAGATATATACTAATCTTTTAATTTAAAGGAAATATGAAATCTGTCAAACCATCCAAATAATATAATGTCAGAATTTGAAATAAAATTTATGATTTGTTGGTTCATGATAATTAAAATATAAAATCTGCATTCGGTAGCAAAAAGCAGAGAAATGTAATTGGGAGCATTTTTTTTTTTTTTCAGAACTGAGTATTGAACTCAGGCCCTTGTGCTTGCCAGGCAGCTGTTTATTCTACTGAGCTATTTTCCTGGCAGCAGAGAAATGTAATAATGACCAGTCAGTCTGTGGATTTACTATGCTGGGAATCTCATTGAATTGAAAACATCAAAGTTCATACCTATTCAAATATATATGACATCTTACTTTGATCAATTAACTATTTTTTGATAACAAAGAACTAGAATAATCTTACTCTTAATTTATCTATTTGGTCACTTCACTTATAGGAAATAAGAGCTCAAGGAAATGAGGCTTTTTGCTAGTTAAAGTGACAAATTGCTTTGAAAACAAAGCTCTCCTTTCCACCCTATATTTAGGAGAGTGATTCTGATGTAGAGAACATTCTCAAATACCTTCCTGCAAAATTTCTGCATCATAACTTAGTGTGGGGTGCAACAAGCAGCATTTTACATCTTTGGAAATAATTCTCATTCTTTTCTATTTACTTAAAAGAAAATATAAAACAAAATGCAATAACAAGATAATAGGAGAATAGCAATAGTAAGTGCATTACATGTTATCTTCAAAGTAGTTACTCAGAGTACAAAATATAAGCATGAAAAATGTGTCCAACAATATTAGCCCAAACCTTTCATTTCAATGAACTAAAAAGTTAGTAGTATAACTATGTGAACTGTTATCAGTGTCAGGACCATCACTGTATCAGCATCCGCAGAGTCGGGATTCCAGGTTGGCACCACCATGTCTGGTTGTGGTGGCCTGCATGAGACGCCCATGGTTCCAGGTCCAGCAGTACATGTGTTAGTGGGGATCAAACTCGGGTCTTTGTGTTTGCCAGGCAGGTAATGAGATCATCAAGCTATCTCCTGAGCTTGGTGATAAATATGGGTGTGCACCATATTTATAGCAGCACAGATTGTCATAGATAAATCTTGGCAACAAACCAAATGCCCATCAACTGAGAAATGGATTACCAAATGTGGTATATTTTTATGCAGTGAAGTGTAACTTAGCCATTTATAAAGATAAACTCAAGCTTTCTATGCGTAAATCGATGCAACTAGAGACCATGCTCATAACTGAAATAAATCAGACCTGCATGTATAAGCATTGCATTGTCTCCCCAGAGTAAGGAGCTAAGAGTAAATGAAATCTGAAACACAATAGATAAGCGAAAGGCAACAAAATTACTCAAAAGGAAACAATAACTGGGTTCAGAAAAAGAAAAAAAAAACCAAAGAGAAACATATATTTGACAGTTAAGACAATTGTACTACTAATTTCTATAGGAATAGTTAATGCTTATTTTTTTAATCAATTTTATATGCTTATATCTGGTAGTCCAAACAACTACTTTGAAGAAAATAATATACACATCACTTCTGTATTTTTCATCATCTTGTTTTTTTAAATTTTATATTGAATCTAATGTTCTTTTAGAACAAACAGTTTTTCTCTTTAAAATAAATGGAAACAAATTTAAACATGGATGGACATATATCATGGTGGTACGATCCTTCTGTTTTTCTGGGAAAATAGCCAGAAAGAAAATGACTGGCTCACAGGGGACCTACAATCCTACCCTTCAAAAATAGCTCCACATTGATTTGCAGTCAACATGCCCACCAACACTGGAGAAGGGTGCCTTTTTCCTCAGAGCCCTGTTAGCATTTGCTGCTAGTTGAATTATTGATGATAGCCATTCTTTCTGGAGTAAGTCGGAATCTCAGTGTTGTTTTAACTTGCAGCACTCAAATGGCCAATGGCATTAATCAAATGGCCAAAGATGTTCCCATTGGCCACACATTTTATTTGCCAGGTATGTCTTCATCTGAGAAGTGTGTATTCATCTCAATGGCCCATTATTATGAAGGGTCTTTGAATTTAGGGCTTTAGATTTTTTTCAGTTTTTATGTGTTTTAGATATAAGTCATTTGTCTAGGAGAAAAGTGGCTATAGTTTTTCCCCTTGCTTTGAGTTGTCTTTTCACAGTTGGTGATTTCTTTTGTAGTGCAAAAGCTTTGTTATAAAGACAGGTTCCATTTGTAGAATCTGTTTAATGCTTCCCATGCAGTATGTGTTTTATTCATGAGTTTTCTTCCTACACCTAGGTCTTCTAGATTTCCACTTATTTTCTCTTTCAGCAGATTTAGTATGTCTGTTGCAATGTTTAAACCTTCAATCCATTTTTACTTTAGTTTAGTGCATAGCGATAGACATGGATCTAGCTTTAGTCTTTGAGATGTAGAGAGCCACCATTTTTATATTTGAGCCTTTTCTCAAATGTAAAATGGCTGAATATATTTGAAGTTTTGTTTGCATCATCTATTGCTTTTTACTGATCCTAATGTTTGCTTTTTCAACCAATACCATGTTGATTTTATCACCGTAGCTTTGTAGTATAATTTCAACTCAAGGATTGTGATGCCTCCTGCCTTGTCGTTGTTGCTGAGATTTTTTTTTGTGCTATTCTACCTCTCTTCTGGTTCCAAATGAAGTTTTGGATTGTTTTATTTAGTTCTATGCGGTATGATAATGGTATTTTGATTGGAATTGCATTAAATCTGTATAATAATTTTAGGAAAACAGTCATTTTACTATGTTGGTTCTTCCTATCCATGAGCAAGGATATCTTTCCATATCCTCTTCAATCTCTTTTTTAAAGAATAGTGTAATTTTCAATTTTACTTCCTTTCTTAGACTGATTCCTAAGTATTTTACTAGTTTAGATGCATTGGAAGGACAGTATTTCCCTAATTTTGCTCTATCAGTGAGTTTGCTGCTTGTTTATAGGAATGGGTATGGGTTGTTAAGTGTTGCCTTTGTGTCCAGCTGAGTTACTGGATTTGGTTGTTAAATTTAGAAGTTTTTGGTGGAGTTTTTAGAGTCTTCTACATGGAATGTCACATAATTTGTGTATTCTGAAAATTGTACTTATTCTTTTACTATGCTTATGCCTTATCACTTCTCTCTCTGATCTACTTGCTCTGGCTCATATTTCCAGAACTATGTTGAATAGAATTGGTGATAGTGGCCAGCACCACCATGATGTTAGTTGTTGGCTTGTATGACATTAAGGTAAAGATCATTTATTCCAATTTTCTGTAAGACTTTCTTTTAATCATGAATTGATGTTAGATTTTCTCAGATATTTTTTCCTGCATCTGTTGAGTTGATCATGTGATTTGTGTATTTGGTCTGTTAATGTGGTATATTACATTTTTGATTTGTATATGTTAACCCATTCCTGCTTCTCTAGGGAAATCCTTCTTGGTCATGTTGTATAATCTTTTTGATAATTTGCTTTATTCTCTGTGCTAGTATCTCATTAAGGAGTTTTGCAGCTATATTCACTAGGGATACTGATCTTTAATTTTCTTTCTGTTTAAGCCCTTCTCTGGTTTAGGTGTCAGACTAATGCTTGCTTCCAGGCAAAATTTTGGAAGTATAGTTTCTCTTCAAATTTCATTAAAAAATTATAGCACTAGTATAATTAGATCTTCTCTAAACTTTCTGTAAAATTCACTAGTCAATCCATTAGGGTCTAAGCTTTTCTTCACTAGGAGTTTTTTAATTACACTTTCAATTTCAGCTCATACTGGGTTATTTGGAACATTTCTATTTTCTTATTTGCATTTTGGTAATTTGTATGTGTCAAAAATCTTTCAATTTGTTATTTCTTTCCATTTTATTAGAGTACAGGATCTGTAAGTAGATATTGATAATCTTCTGTATTCCCACAGATCCACTGAAAATTCAGCCATTTCATTCGTAGTTGATTGAATTTCAGTCTTTCCTTTTTTGTTGATTATGGTGACTAAAGGTTTAAAATAAAATCTTTTATTAGTTGATTATTTACATTGATTTTTAGTCTCCATTCATTAATTTCCCCTTGGAACATTGTAAACTTCTTTCTCATATTAGCTTTGGGTTTGATGTTCATTTTCTAGGAGTTTGAAGCTCTACATGAAGTTGCTTATTTGGGCTTGTTCTGTTTTCTTGATGTGAGAGTTTATCATTCTAAATTTCCCTTGTGCGACAGCTTTCTCCTTTCTCATGAGCTTCAGTATGTTGTTTTGGCATTTTCATTTATTTGTAGATTATGTTTAATTTCTTCTTGTATCTTATCTGTGACTCGTTGGTTGTTCAGGAGGGTGTTGTTTAATTTCCATGTTCCTATGTATTTGTTGTGGTTTATTTTGCAACTGATTTCCAGTTTCATTGTAGTATTAATAGATAATATGTATGGGATAATGGGAATTCCTTTTCATTTACTTATGCAGAGTCTATGAGCCACTATGTAGTCTATTTTGGAGATTGTCTCATGTGTAGCTGAGAAGAATGTGTATTCTAATGATGTTGGGTGGTAAGTCCTGTAAACATCTATGTCCATTTGTTCACAGGTTCATTTTAATTCTGATATTTCATTCTTGCTCTTTTGTTTGGCTGCTCTGTATAACTGTAAGACTTAGATATTAGGTTTCTCCACTATAATTGTGTTAGTATTTCTTTTTTGATGTCCATTAATATTTGTTTTATGTGGTTAGGTACACCAGAGTTTGGTGCATATAAATAAATTTGTGATCTACAACTTCTTTCAGTCTTCCAATAAAGAATGTACTCAGCTGGCAAGATAGCTCAGCAGACAAAAATACCTTCTTAGGAAAGTGCAGAAATCAGGGTTCGAGCTCTGACACCACATGTGACAACAACCTTGCTAACTGGTGCACTGAGCTGGCAACAAAGACCAGGTGTGAATTGCACCTGCAATCCTAGCACTGGGGAGCTGAAAACAGGAGGCTTACTATGGGTCTGAGCTGTGTGGTAAGACCGTGTACCAAATAATTTTTTAAAAATGGTATGGAGTGACTCAGTTTTTATATTTTGATCAGTGTTGTTTTGATGTTCATATTGTCTACAAATAGAATAGCTTCCTCTACTTTTTCTGGGATCCTGTCAGATGGAGTGTTTTTTCATCCCTTGACTTACAGTCTGTGGATTTATTTTGAATTAAATGTATTTCTTTTTTTTTTTTTGCCAGCTTATCCCACCCTGAGAGTGGGACTGGAAGAGGCATATGGCTGGGGATCAAATGAGTTAGATCCCCAGCCATAGTTTGTGGAGGTTTCAGTCTGTTTTTGTCCTTTCTTCCTTTTTTTATTATTTGTATTTTAACTTGAAGAGTGAAAAGTAGAAGCAAAAACAAATAGAAAAAAAATGACATAAACAGGGTAACATACAACAATACATATGTTACAGATTTTCAAAACAAGGATAGCTAATTATATATATATATATATATATATATATATATATATATATATATATATATATATATATATATATATATATATATATATATATATATAATAAAACAATCCAACACAGATCAGCAGTCCACAACAGAAGCGGGTTATCCAAAGAAGTTGTTTACTTGAGCCATTCACAGCTCAGTATATTAATATGACTTTACTTTATATACCTCCATTTTTATACTTTTCTACTGGATGGTTAAGACTGAGTTAAAGCAAGACCTATATAACAAGAAATGTAACTTTTTTTGTGAAACTAGGGATTGAACTCAGGACCTGGCACTTGCCAGGAAAGCACTTATTCCACTGAGCCATCTCCCTAGCTCCAAGTTAGATGAGTTTCTTGAATGCAGAATATTATTTGAACATCTCCTTGATCCATTTTGCCATTTTGCTTCTATTGATTGGTGAGTTGAGTCTATTTACCTTCACTGTGACAACTGTTACATATTATTTTCTTTTTTTTCATGTTATTCTGTTTTTTTCTATATCTTTCCCTTTTGTTCATTGCTTGTTCTTCGTGGTTGTTTCTTTCTAATTCTGTTCTTGAGTTGTGGTCTTTATTCTTTGTACTAGGTGCTGCAGAGCATTCTGAAGAGCTGGCTCAGTGATCATAAATTTCATCAAGTGTTCTTTGCCATACAAGTATCATATTTCTACATTCATCAAGTTTATAAGGTAATTAGCTACATCAATCTGGGTTGGAATTTATTTTAATTTAGGGCTATCAAGACCTTACTCCAAGCTCTCCTTGATTTGAGGGTCTGTGAATTCTACTGTGATACTGATGGTCTTTCCTTTATAGGTGATTTGTTTCTTTTCTCTACAATGTGCTTTCAATAATTTATTCTCGTTCTGAATTCTGGAATCTTGATTATTATATACTGTGGTGTAGATTTATTTTGGTCATTGCTATTTGGAATTCTATTGATTTATTTATTTGTATATTAAATTCTTTATCCATGCTTGGGAAGTTTTATGTCATTATTTCTGTGAACAGTTTTTTTTTTTTTTAAATTACATTTGCACAGTCTCCAACTTTCTCATCTACTGAAGTCAATCTTATGTTGCTCTTATTCATTTCATCATCTAACTTTTCAATTGATTTTTTGTGGTGGCTTTCTTTTTTTAAGGTATCTTTCCTTTCATGTTCATTAGCTGCTGTTCTGTCTTCCATATCTCCTATTCTATTTTCACTGTGTTCAATCTATTGCATGTACTTTCAATGGAAGTTTTAACCTCTTAGATTTCTGTTGAATCTGTTTCATAGACTTTATTTCTCTCCTATGTTGAGCATTTGTGGTTCTTTTTATTTTCTTAAGCTCTTCTATTCTTTTAGCTGTGTCTGCTCTAATATATCTCAGTTTGAGCATCATTCCTTTTTGTACCTGAGAGCTAACTCTTTTTCTTTGTTTCTAATGTATGTAGTACAGGATCGACAGGATTTCACTAAACAGATCAGACTAATAGTGATCCTTCTGTTTCCAGCCTTGCAAGTGCTGGCATTATAAGCTTGAGCCACCACATCCAGTTCCCCTGGCCGAGTGGCCGCATGGCACATGGGGGAACCCTGGTCCCTGTGCCTGTCTAGGTAGGCTCTTTAGTCCACTGAGCTATCTGACTGGAACTTTCTATAGTTTTTTTTTTCCCTCTTATTTATATACTTCTGTTGTTATAACATCAGAAAGTTACAGTGTGAGACTTCTTAGTCTTTCCATCTCATTGTGCTTCAGGCTTGTTCCTGGCAGGCTGGAGGTCTGGGGTTGTAGTTTGCTTCTGTGTCTTGTCATTTTCTATTTTCTCTTTTTAATTTCATTTTGTTTCCTTTGTTGATATTTGCTGATTTTTATGATAGATAGCTTTATCCATGGTATCAAGGCTTCCCTATGAGATGCATAATTTTCAGGGATGTCATTTAGATATAGGTGGTTCTTTGAGTCTATGTTAAACTTATCCTCCCGATTTGTTAAGTACACAAATTTACAGTTAGATTCAGCACCTAGTCCTTTGGTGTGGATTATGGTGATGTTTACAACTCCATAAAATCACAGCTTTATCATGAAAGGGAAAAAAATGGAATGAAACTTTTATTGCATCCTTTTTAGCACAGTTAGCAATGGGCATAGTTTCTAGTACAGTTTAGCTACTGAAAAAATTAAGGAATATATTATGCTGATATCTTGAAATGTGGGAGTAAAGTCAAAAGTTACATAACAAAATCCAACATATACTATGCACTTATATGCAGTGATTTTTCCATTTAGTGATCTTTTTTTTTTTTTTTACCTTGTTTGATGTGAGGTTTAAATTGGGTAAGGGACAAGAAATAGCGATGAAAGAAATTCAATATAGTAGAAAAAATAGTAGAATCAAGGCTGGAATTCAAAGGGTGGCCATCTGAATTTTGGGAAATTGGAGAATACAGAATGGAATGAAAGGAGGAGAAAGTAAAAGTATTGAATTGGATCAGAAAAAGAATAGAATTTGATCACATGAAAGTATTATAAATTCAAGATGTAACTGAAGAGAGAATGAGGTTCAGAAAAGAAAGAAATCTAAACACTGAAGCAAATAAGACAGAAGAAAATAAAAGGATAAAAAGAGCCCCCCCAACAAAAGAATAAAAACAAACAAAACAAAAAGGGCAAAAATACATAAATAATCACAAAATACAAGCTAAAACCCAACCAGATTAGAATAGGATAGATAGATTATAAAAGAATAAAGGTAGTAAAATTCCTCTGGTGATCACACTTTTGTGGTAGAGTCCAAGATAGTAATGGGATACGTACTCCAACCAAGTTTGCCATGGGATTTGTGCTCAGTATGGAGCTGATCCTGCTTCTGGATATGGGAGTTGGGGATGGTCTTTTAATGGTGCAGTTCTCTAGGGCCTTTTGATATAGAATGGTTGACCATCCTGCTTCTATTCTGTGTATCTATGTGCCAAAGCTCAACCACAATTCATCCCACTTACGCTTATTCCTCACTGCTGCTTCAGAATTTTCCATGCTGCTAGCATCACCTTAACCATCATGTATGTCTTTACCAGTGCCTAGTCTCATGGGTCACACCTGTGTGACCCTGGCAACCAGAGGCTGGCCTGATTTCACTGGTTGCTCCACCCACAGCAAATATATGTTTGTTCCCCTCACCTGCATTTCCTACTTTGGCCTAACTGAGGTGCTCTGCCCACCACAGGCCTGTGTGTGTGCCATGCCCAGGCTGCTTCACCTGGCCTCATTGATCGCTCTATCCTTTGTAGGTGTGTGTGCACCTCTGCCTGGGTTCACCTGGTCTGGTCGCTCTGATTGCTGTGCCCTCTGCCAGGGGTGTGCACCCTGACTAGTACTTCGTGACTTGGTCTCCTTGGCTCACTCTTCCACGCAAGGTTTTCATTCTTGCTTTGAAAATTTCTCCCATAGAATGTGATTTTTTTTTCATTTGTCTTCAAAAATGAGAGAATGTATCAGTAAATATAGAGTTAAAGAACTGATAGAAATGAATAAACATGATGTCTCCCAGTGGCTGTGCTAGCATTTTACCGACAAGAATATGGTTAAATTATTGGAGGTCTCACAGTGCAAGGCACCCTTAGATTCCCCCATCCACCTGTGCTTGAGGTTACATGAGATAACATGTGCTACTAGATGAGGGAGGAGATAAAACAAGAACAGATATCTTCACATTAAAGATTTGAGTAACTTGTGTTCTTCCAGTGAGGGTCTTAAATGTATTTGTCCCATTAATTTTGCTTTTATAATACAAAACATGATCATCTTATAAAATACACAAAAATGACATTTTGAAAGCTATCACAACTCTGTGAGTTAAAATATGTTACATTAATACATGATTTTAAATGTTTGTGTACATTTTTATCTCAAAGTTGTTTATATCAGAAATGATTAAAATTAGAACTATAAAACTAGTAATTTAGGATAACGGCATTTGCTACCCTGCTTGTATGAAATTTCAAAGTATGAGAGACTGCCAACTTACACGCTTCTGAGTAATTAAGCCTCTTGCTCAATCTCGTCTAACCTTTTCTACTGCCCTGCTCACCAGCTATTTTGAAGCAGGTGCTCCCTTAATTGGCAAAAAAAGTGATTCATTCTGGCTGAGATACTGATGAATCTCAGCATAGCAAGGGTTAGAATTATCCCATGCTAAAATTGATGCTCAGACACGAATCTATGAGATTCCAGGACTAAGACATATCATAAAAATCTCAGCCGAGGCCATGGCACTCAAAAGGCATTACACCTTCCCAGCAGAAAGGGTGCCAGCCCTTCGTACATCAAGCTGTCTGTTGCACAGCTAATGGAAGGACCTCTGTGCCTGATGCAAAAGTGCTCAGTTTCTCTTAGAGCAATGCCTGTAAAATTCTCTTCCCCAGCATGCTGCTTCGACCCCCACCCGTCTCTTGGTTGATATCAATAAAAATTGTGAGATCTTTGACTCATGACCTTTTGTTTCACAGAGAGCTTTGAGTCATCCCAGAGCCCCTCATCTGTAGAATATTCTCTCTTCGTCTTTATTTTTCATCTGTGTGCCATATTACCAGGTGGGAAGCTGATAACCTTCATGGGAGTTTTGATTACAAATACTATGTCTGGTTGCTAAAGTCCAAAGGGAAACAGACTTAAAATAATAGATTATTTAATTAACTTTAAGAGAGAAATAATATACTTATCCTTTGGGGCAAGACTTTCTAATTAATAATAGGATACTGACAGAAATATAAATTACATGGAATTTCCTTTGGAACTAAAAATCATATTGAAACTTAATACTCTGTTAGTTTGTCATTATTAAAATGCCTTTGTTTATTTAGCTTGCTAACCACTAAGTATTGTATTTGTGAAATAATTAATTCATATATACACATTCAAAACAGTCTATTCCTTATATGATTATAGTTGAATTTAAAGTCAGAAGACTGGACTTTTTAAAAACACTGAGTGAGCTCAGAAAATGTAACTTCAAAATATGGTGCCCCAGTGTGCTGATCGTTTTCAGTTAAAGAAACTTAAAGGGGAGCAGGTGCTGGGTAGAACTTTTCTCCACTTTGGTTTTCTCTAGTCTGTTTAAGATTTTTTTTTTTTTTTGGCAGAACCTGGAATTGAACTCAGGCCCTTGTGCTTAACAAGGAAGTGTTTATTACACTGAGTCATCTCTCCAGCCCCTGTTTAAGATGTAAGCAAGAAAATAATCCTTTTGTCTCTTTCCATGAGTTTTTAGTAACTAATTCCTGATACAGAAGGAAAGATAAGTCTATTAAAGTGCCTGCATGGACCTTTGTCCCCCTCCCTTTTGCCTTTCATTTTGGTCCCATTAAGTATTCCAAAGAGAATAATTTACAATTCAGTGACTATTTTGAGGGCCCAATGTACATGTCTTCCAGGCTATTTTGTTTTCTGAAGCCCATTAAATTCCTTAACACAAACATACAAAAATTCTGACTCAAGCTGTGTTAGTGACTAGTTACTCTATGTGAATGCTTCATTTTATATACTAAATTTATATATTTGCCCTGCTTAATCCATATACTATCAGGTTATTCCTGTGAACATTCCAAAGGCAAAGAACATTTCCTTTCCTCCTAGAATGTCAAATTAAATATTTGCATAAGCTTTATATACAGAATGTATGAAACACAAGTCCTTACTTAGTCTCTGATGCACATGTCTTGGCACAGGTGTAAAACTGTAGAAAAATTTTGTAACTAATGGTAGCTGGACATCTAGCTTATGCATTATGTTTCTATACATGTTTTACAAAATTATTTTTTTTTAGAATCTGCTTTATCAAAAAAAGTTTTACATTTTATTATTTCTAGTGGTTGTGAAGTACAACTTCGTAAACTATACAAGAATGTCTGAATACTTATGATTTCATGATTTGAACATTATTTGTTTTGGTGGATACTCTACTGTCAGAAGTGAGAACTGTGCTTATAACATTTGGAGAATTAAATGTATTTGAAGAATGAATGGATGAATGAATAAACATGGTAGTCTTTAATATTATTAATTCACTTAAAAAATGGTTACTGAATGATAGCTATAACCAATATGTCAGAAAATCAGTCTGTTTATGAGCTGTTTCCTTTTAGATGTGAGAAATTAATCCCTAAATTATTTAATTGACCAAAACAGAAGGTCAAAATCTTCAAAACTATAAGTATGTGTTTCCACATATCTATGCATATTTGTTTCATGTTTAAAAGTTACAACTAACAACAAAATCACAGAGGTTTTCTTAGTATTTGTATTTTATTAGTATTTTTAATTTGATTTTGCTGAATAAATTAGGATTTATTGTACCATCTCAACCTCACAAGTTTGCAGTGGCATTCAATTTTTCTTCTGGAATATGTGCAGATATATTTGAATTCTAATATTATCTTTGAATATAATCTGAAAATATCATAAATAAAATGGAATAAACATAAAAATAATGTAGCTCAAAGTTGTTTTAGCAAAGTTATTTATTTTTAAATGATATAATTGCCTAAACACTTCCACTTTGATTTAAGCAAATTAAATTTAATCATTATTTACTATGTCTCTTTTAAGACACCCTATAGCACTGGTGTTGAACCTATGGCATGAGTGCCACACCTGGCTGTTCATTATTGACAGCTCTACAAATTGCCCCAGAGTAAATTTGTCCATATTTTCATAAACACACAAACCTTTGTCCATAAACAGTAATGTATAAATCTATATGCCTACAAACTTTTATTAACTACAAATCAACAAAATTATTCTGAATCCTTAATGCCTTTTTATAGTACATATATTCATGTCTTAGTCACCAAAAAATGAGAGCTTATCATTCCTAAGAGTATTTGTAGAACAATGACACTAATTAGTATAACACCCAAATTTTAGTAACCTAAAGAAAAAAAAAAAAACTTATTTCTTGTAACAGAAAATCCAGTCGCTTGTGAGTGAGCTTTTGTTAAAGATTTAGTCTAGCCACCTAGACTCTTTACTGTGTTTCATATCACTCTTCAGCACTGAGGTCTCTGCTAGGTCTTTTCCATGACAGACTACATCATGAGGGAGGATGAAATAGAGGGAAAGTTATAAACCAAGGCAGGTGTGCATCTCTAGTTCATAACTCATGTGCCAGCTGCAATCTAGAGACACAGTAGCTCTTATCTACTAAGGAAGCTGAAATGCAAATAAGAGATCAGGAGCAAGAGAGAGCACAGTTAGATCTTACATGGCCACTTTTCATCACACAGAATAAGAATATACTAATATAAAGCCGGGCGTGGTGGCGCATGCCTGTAATCCCAGCACTCGGGAGGCTGAGGCAGGAGGATTGTTGTGAGTTCGAGACCAGCCTGAGCTACAAAGTGAGCTTAAGGCCAGCCTGAACTGCATAGTGAGACCCTGTCTCAAAAAGACAAAAAAAAAAAAAAAAAAAAAAAAAAAAAAAAAAGAATATACTAATATTTATTAAACAATTTTATTGAATATACCTTTTGTCAGCATGACTAATATGTCCATAATGAACACACATTTGATTTTTATGTAGCATATTTTCAATTGGAGGGATTGATTCTTCACAAATATCTCTAAAATTTATCATACACCTTTTGATTGTATTCTGAAAGTACAATACCAATTCATGTTGACATCAACTATCCATGTGAGTGGATATTTCTATTTACCTGTGTGACACAATCTCACTCATTTAATTTGGGGGCACTGGAAGTAAGAGGGGAGGCTTTTGTACCTCTCCAGTGTTCTCACAGAGGCAAGTTTTGAATGTGCTTACCTGCATGTGCCTTTAGCTCTCTGGACTTATACAGGGAACATACTTATGTCAGTGGTACCATATGGAATGCTCTTGAGGAGTAACCTCGATATGTGATTCCCTAGAGACTAACTCTAGCTGAACTATCCCTTTTTTCTCCAACTGCATCTGCTACCTTCATTTCACAAAGTTAAATATGACAGAGTGAACATTGGTGCATTAATTTTAATATATAGTGTCCCTATTTTTATGAAACATAAAAGCTAATTCTAATTACGTAAGCCACATTAAGATATTAGAGAGGATTCTCTAAAACTTATCAGATTACTTTATAATTATCCTACCCAGATAGCAAGGATTTCAATGTTTAGTTACATTTATGAATTTTGTAAGAGCACTGACAACTAAAATAATTTTACTGAAAAGTATAAGAGAGTGGTAGCAAAATTTTAGAGCTTCCAGTGGTAATAGCCAGCTATGGCGTCTGTAGTATACATTTGCCAATGCAGACTATAATAAGAGAAAATTTGCAGAGAAAATTATACATTTGCCATATTGTTTCATAATGTTCCTCCATATATAAACATTTAAAGATTTTTTTTCTCTGTCATTTTTAGCAAGTTGAATAGCATGGTAAAATGAGATGAACATCATAATAATCATTCACTGATATTTTACTACATAATAAATAGTAAGAACTAAAAACTTACATAGTGAAGAAATCAAATTCTTTGTGCTATAGTTTATGTGTTTTTGTTTTAGAAGCAAATAAATCTCAATAGATCTCATAGGTGTTTCTGTTTTAAGATTGGTGAGAATAAAGACACAGACATTGTTGAAGGTTATTCTTCCTTTTCTCAATTGCTAATTTAATAATGTAATACAAAGATATATGTGATTTTTAAAAATAAGTAACTACATCTTCCCAGTGGCCCCCTTTCAATGAGGAAAATTTGATAAGAGGGGTTCACTTCCACTCTTGTGCAGAGATTGGTTTGAAGGGGTCCTAAGTAAAAAGTGGTGTTGAGTGAAGAGGAGCACATTGTATTAACCTAGGCAGGAAATTGTTGACTGAACAGCTAACTTGCATAAACAGAGAATATTGTGAAGATAAAAGAAATGGATTTTTTCAGAGACACTGTCAATGCAGAGAGTGATGGAAAGGAAAATGTCCAGGATGTCTCCTCCAGGGCTGGCTCCAGATATGTGGTGGATAATGATCCAAATGCAAAGATAATGGGGTGTGATGGGCAGGATTAGCAATTATAAAATTTTTAAAATTCCATTTGTCCATATAAGTGTGAAGTCTGTGATATAAACAATTGGACATGCAGAGGATGTGGTTGGATTTATGAATCTAGAGCTCAGTTAAGTGGATTGGGGTAGAGAAGCAGTCAGAGGAGTCATTAGTAAGCTGATGGTGTTGCAGTTTGTATGTAGACAGCATCAGAAAGACACTGAACACTGACAAGCAGAGAGGCCATCCTGTTCCCAAGAGAAACTTCATATATGGTGAGGAGAGCACGAAGTCATAAATGGAGGAGGAAAATAATCAGTGAGATGAAGTTCCAGCAGAGTATTTCATGGATGTCGAGAGGAGGAAGCAGTAGAGAGCATCAGTGCTACCAGAAAGTCAAAGAAAATAAGTTAACACAGGAGTTCTGGAAATGAAAAGCAACCTTTGACTATGCATGCAGTCATTTCAGTGCTTTATGGAAGTTCATTATGATGGTTGTATAAATGACAGCTTTCCAACAATGAAGATATAAGAAAGGCAAGACAGTTACAGCAAAAGAAAAAGCGAATGCAAGATTATACACTATTGGAAAGAATATTAGGTTGAGTTCTGGATATTTATACATATTAATACTTATTATAATACAAAGACTCTTGAGAGAATACTCAGCTAGTGCTTGGAATATAGAATAAGTTTGTCATGAAAGAATGCTATCAAGATAGGAATAGTGAAACAAATCTAAAATCTCAGCTATTCATGAGATTGCTGAGACAGAAGGATTATAAATTCCAATTTAGAAAGACCCAGTCTCAAAATTCAGAACTGCTAAGGATATAGCCCAATGATAAAGCAATTGGTTAATGTGAGCATGCATGTATGTGTGCGGGGGAGGGAGTGACTAGGGAATGATGCCACGGCCTAGCAGACATTGGCAAAAAATTACATTCCTTTATGAGCCAATGAACAAATAAATTAGATCCCACCATTCAACATATAATGTATTATGCTGCAACAGCTGGGGTCAATGTTTTGAGGGGCTTTAAGTGGAGTTAAACCCTTTGCAAACAGTTTCTAAGAAAGAGAGATTTTTATGCACCTCTATATGAAGAATAGGCCTTAGGTTAAAAGCCATAGTAACTGACTAATCATTCAAGATTGTGAAATTATCTAATGAAATTTATTTCTGAAACAGTGTTGTAATTTGTGTATGTGAATTACAAAGAAATAGTTGTCTAACATTGTTAGTACTGTCAGCCATGGTCTCCGAAAAAGAAAGTAGGGGAAACAACGGGTGCAGGGAAAGAGGTGGGAGGGAGAGAAGGGGGTAGAAAAAATAAATTGGGGCTGAACAGATGGCTCAGTAGAACAAGCGCTTCCCTGGAAAGTGCAAGGGGCTGAACTCAATCCCTGGCTCTGAAAAAATAAATAAATAAAAATAAATGAATAAATAAGGAAGAAAAATAAAAACTGAATTAAAATACATTATGTATAAATCCACTCAAGGAATGTACACAGCAATCCTGTACTAATAAAATATGTAAAGAAATGTAGAAAAGAAAAAAAGTAAGAGTACAAAACAGACAGTAATGTAAAAACCAAACATATTAACTCAGTGTTTAGAAGGAAGCCCTTATAATTCAGGGAGAAAATTCTCAAGTTCCAAATTGTAATATTTGGAAACATATATGGAAACGTAATCTGCAATATGATCTGGTCTGTACTATCTACCAGGACTTGACTTCAGAAATCATGATTTCATTTCATTATCAGGCTTTTTGGTGATTTTCTCTTTCAGTTTCATATCATGGGTAAATCTAATGATTAATTCATAAAATAATAAATCTGACCCAATAACTTCAGAACTTACATTTTTCTTAACAATAAATGGAAACCTCTTACATTGAAATTCATAAATAGGTGGATCTCATTCTAAGTGTTGTTTATGTTTATCTCTAAGTTTTCTTTATAATTAAGCATATTTTAATTAATATAACAATTAATTACTTCCTTGGTGATACTAGTCATTGCATTTCATCCTCCCAGAAGTGGGATGCATAGTGTTCTGTCCTAAAAAAGGGCTCTGATTTTCACCAATGTCCCTGTAACTGTTATTCCTTAGAATCACGTGGAGGTAATCAGATACTTTATCTGAAACACCCCTAGGTAAGATTGCTCTTTGGCTTTGTGATGCAGACATCTAATTGGAGAAAACAGATGATCTTCTTCATGGGTAGCAACACACATAAATTAATCAAACAAACAAACAAAACTACATAATTATTCTTATCCTGAGCATTTCCAAATATATCACAAATTTGAGAGTAGAGCAGCAATAGCTTTGACAGCAAGAAGAATCCAGACATGATGATACATGCCTGCCTGTAATCTCAGGTCTTGGGAGGCTGAGGCAAGAGGACTCTTTTGAAGTCAAGACCTGCCCGGCTATAAAGTGCACTCAAAGGCAGCCTGAACTTCTTAATGAAATTGTCTCAAAAAGACAGGAAAAGAGAAAAAGAAAGAAAGAAAGAAAGAAAGAAAGAAAGAAAGAAAGAAAAGAAAAGAAAAGAAAAGAAAAGAAAAGAAAAGAAAAGAAAAGAAAAGAAAAGAAAAGAAAAGAGCAGAAAGAAGAAAAGAAAAAAAGAGTGTCATAAAATATTAAAGTAATCATTAGTGTACCTCGTCTCTTGGGTGGAGAGAAACTGACATGGAGAATCTGGACTGCAGTAACACAGGTATGAAGATCTTGAGCCTTTTCTCCATAAAGCTCAGAAGGGGAAGAGATAAGGAACTGAAAATCCTCCCACAAATTTTTGTTATCAGTTCACTAGAAATGTCTTTGGATTAAACGGAATTATATTATTTTCTAAATTAAAAAAAATGGGTCAATGTGTAGTCATGTTCTATATTTATGACATTCAACGTTATACATCGACGGTTACTTACAACATGCACTGTTCAGTGCAGCTGACGAAGCGCTTTTCCACTCTTCAGTGAATTACTTGGCATCAATTGACACTACTGTTCACTTCAAAATATTCTTTGCTCTGAAAACTACACCTTTTCCATTGTTCTCTAGTTCAATAAAGTATGTGAATTTTACTTATCAAAGAAAAGGGAAGCTAGAATATGTGTTTCTTTGTCTTCTTAGTAGTATGAATTATACTAGTGTAATAACTCCCCAATTGATATAGAGACACATAACTTTGACTCCCATCAATCTATTCCTTCAATTCTTTTTAATGTAATTGGTTGTTGCATAGTCTCACTATGCAGCTTGAACTAGTAGTATTTATCCTGTTGAAAGCCTCCTGAGTGTGGGGATTACAGTACCGAGACTCTGGCTGGTGCAGTTTGCCCTGGGGCTAGGGATGATGCAGCATATGCCAGGGATCGAACTGGGTCCCTGTGCTTGCCTTATCTTGCCTAAGCAGGCACTTCAGTCCACTGAGCTCTAGCTGGCCCTCCTTCAACTCTTGTCAAAGGGAACTGTAACAACATCAGATCTGACCATCATAGCACATGTTTATAGCACTTAGATGACATCATAGTTCTTTGAGAACACAGACTCACGTACGAGGCCTTCACCGTCTGACTGTCTGTAACTCAATTATCTGCATTGCATGATTATTTCATCGCTATCTCCTGAAATCTCCAGTGACTTTTCCTTTGTCCTCTTTCTATAGCCACCATTCAGAAGCTCCTGGATTCCCCACAATGTCATAAATTCATTCTCAATTAAACACATTGGATATATAGATGTGTGTGTGTGTGTGTGTGTGTGTGTGTGTTTGTGTGCATGCTTGTGTGTTTCTCTGCTTGGAGAACTTTATTTTTCCACTTCAAGTCTTTTTCTGGATATTCAGATAACAACTACTAAAACAGGACTATTCTGTTTCTTGGAGAGGACTTTTGATTCAGCTTGAATAGATTACATATCCTGTTCTTTGCTTGAAGCCATCACAGCTGTTATTATTTGCTTTCTTGTTCCTTTGTTGACTAGCAGTGGTCTTTGCCAACTAAAAAATATTCAATCATCTACCATGAAAATACCAGCCCAGTTTATTCTGAATTGCAATTTTAAAAAATGCATTAATAAACTTCACTCTAGAAAACTGGTATTTGCACTATACTAGGAATTTCAGGAATAATGACTCCAAGCAGAAAGATTGTTATATCCAGTGTGACAAAAGTAGCAGCTGTCAAAAGATTAAAGTGTGAAGGTGGCTGAGTTGGTAAGACATTCTTTGAAGTCAAAGAGAATTCTCTATCAGAATGGAGAATGTGTGTATCTTTTGAACTGGAAATTCTGACCCGTGGAATCTACCTCCTATAATTAATTTGGAGTACACAAATATAATTGATTTGTGTACAAAAAGTTCATTGTGCAATTATAAGTGATTTCCTAACAAAAATAACAAAAAGAAAAATCTATAAACAAGAGAGTGATTGAATAAATCACAAAAAATATATACTATGAAAAGATACAGCTGCTCAGAAACTGATGTTTTTAAGTGAAAAGCTCTTTAAGATATATTTTCAAGTGATAAAAGCAACATATCAACATATACATAACCATACAACCACAAACACTTTGATATATATTCAGAGTGGAAACCATACATGTGAAGACAATATATAGTAATTTCATTAGAAAAATATTAAAAAGTATTTTTAAATTATTAAATTTCTTTAAAATTTTTCTATGAGCAATTAGAAGTTTTGCTGAATAAGTCTGATTCTACTTTAAAATATCATTTTATATTATTGCAGTTTTATTATTGTTATAAATTTCAAAAAAATATTTATTGATGTATAGGGGAGAAAATCAAGAAGTGTTGTATGCAGATATGGAAAAGTTAGGTACTTCATATTATTGTTGAAAATTACTATGTTTGATTTTCATGTGGACAAAAAGTAAAATTAGATAACCCTATGTACATCACATGTACATTTAGAAATGATCCAAGACAATATTCAAATAAAATTGTACAGTTTCATATATAGTGTAAGTATTAAATAATAAAATATTCCTAATTTTCTCTGCCACATTTTGTATCACTGCTGTTTTTCATGTTGGATATATACCCACACAAGTATACATAAAAGAATACACTTGTTAT
>PVKA01000062.1:214757-293155 GCA_004027165.1 Ctenomys sociabilis
TTTCTTTCTTTCTTTCTTTCTTTCTTTCTTTCTTTCTTTCTTTCTTTCTTTCTTTCTTTCTTTCTTTCTTTCTTTTTCTTTCTTCTTTTTTTTTTTGCAAAACTGCTGATTGAACTCAGACCCTTATGCTTGCCAGGGAAGTATTTATTCCATTGAGCCATCTCCCTGACCCTGCACTTCCTTTCTTGATGTATATCTAATCATGACAAAGAGCAAAACCATTATCACAATGCTACTTGTTTTGTGCATAATGGTTTGTTTTTCTCTATTACTGAGTAACTTTTTAAGAGCTCTACCATCATACATTCATGAATTCTGTTCAACACTGATGTGTTTACTCTTTCATCCACTGAAGAACATCTATGTTATTTCTAGAATTTTGGCTTTTACAGGTAAAACTTACATATATTTTGTGTGCAGGCAGTGTTATGGCAAGCAGAATCACCAAAAAGACACGATTTGGAGGCAGATTTGTTGTACATTTATGGGTACTGACTGGGATCATTTTGAAATTATCAGTCCTCAGAGGCTCAAGGAGGGAGGTTTTATGGTGTTTGCAAATAAGATGCGAAAGTACTTTGCTGTCCTTGATTATTTATTTATTTATATTTAATTTTATGTTTTTGGTATGGGGTCTCACTATGCAGGTCAGACATGCAGTGATGCTCCTGTTTCAGCCTCCCCAGATCTGGGATTAGAGGTGTGCACCACTGTGCCTGGTTTTGGTGGTGAGCTCAGTATATCCTGAGTGGGATCAGCATGGTTTGTAGGTCTGAGATTGAACCCAGGTCTGCACTTGCTGGGCAGGTGCTTAGACCACTGAGCTATCTCCCCAGTTTAGTTGGTTTTTAAAGTACACATCACAGTGTCCATCTATGCATCACAGGGACCACTCACTTTTAGGAGACAGTGGTAATAGGAACTGTAACAGAAAGCATTTCCTGGACAACTAACAAACTGGCTACAGGGCAATTTTTGCTACAGTGACTTGCGTTTATCTCAGATAGATGCTCGACAGCTCGGTTCCTGAGGTATGCTGTAGCTGAATTTGTTTCAGAGAACATTGCTGAATTGCTTTCCAGACTGACTGTCATTTTATATTTTCAGCATCAATGTGTTTGTGATTCATTTTTAGCAGAATGAGATACTATTACTTTTTAAAAATAAATATCAATTTTGATAGTTCAGGGATGCTTAATTTTAAATTCACATTTCTCCATGATTAATTATGTTGAATATATTTTTGTGTGATCATTTTTCATCTATAATATTCATTTTGTAGAAATAGTTCAGGTTTTATTCTGTCCATTTTTTTCCTTTGGATTGTAAGTTTAAGTTTGAGTGCTTTATATGGTCTATATAAAAGGTCTTTGTTACATATATGACTTGTAAATATTTGGTCTGAAGTCTGTAGATTATCTTTTTCCTTACATGAGCTTTCTGCAGAAAAAAAGTTTAGTTTTGATGAGTTGTAATTTACTAACTTTTCATTTTGTACATCTTAATGTTGGTGTCAAATATAGGAACTCTTGAAAAACTTGTAATCCTCCAAATTTTCTACTTATTCTTTTTAAAAGTTTTATACTTTTTTATTTTTTCTGATTCAGCTAGTTATTTTTATGACAATATGAATTTAGATCAAGAACAAAATTTTTTAAAATTTTCACGTAAATGTTTTTGTTGCTAATATTCAATATTTTATTATGTCCTCTAATATTTTCTGTTGCTAAAAGATCCTTTAATCTTTAATGCCATTAGATATTGCTTTAATGTGTCTAGGAATATAAATTTTGAAAAACATTATATCATAGATGTAGAGATTTATGAATTCATTGACCTTTATTGAATGTATTATTATTTTATTCACTCATTTCTTTTGATCTACCTAATATCTAATAGAACTTGGTTTAAGTTTGAGAATTAGTCTTCCACTTTTAAAGTTTCTCTTTTACAATTCATATTTTAATCACGTTGTTTTGCTCAAGAAGAGTTCCCTCAGCTAGCAATATGGCAATATGTCCTTCATTGTTCCACTTGACATACCTGTCCTTGAGTACTGAGATCTTTTTTTTTGAAATATCTACCTTAATTTCTATCAAATCTTAGGAATTTCTTTTCACATATATAGTACTTATCCTAAGGCCCTACCTTGGTTGCTTTATTGTTTCCCAGACCGTAACACTTTTGCCCTATTTATAGAAGCATCTTTCAAGATGTCATCTTAATAGTGTTCAGGATTTCTCCCACTGGACAAGGTCCAAGATGGTCCCCAAAATAGAACAGGGAACCTTGACTCTCCCAACCCAAGGGCTGTCAGCAGGACTTGTGACTTCCATCACAGAGAAATAACCTTCAGGGTATTCAGAAAGAGTCATAATGACATTTATTAGATTTAATTTTAAAGGTACACACACAAAGAAATGGAGCAGGGATCATCATGAGGTACAGCAGTGCCTGACCTTTAGTTGTGTATATTACTACATCTAGGATGTGTTACATACTGTTGCGTTTCACTAATTTGATGACCTATGTTAAGGTGCTATTTACATCTCGTGTTTTAATCAAAGTGGTGCAGTCTTTTTAATATTTTCCTTACAGAGGAGGAGAGTTGGTAGAAAATGGTTCAATGTATAGATAAAAGGGACAAGCTAAAATCCCAAATTACAGGCTGAAGGTCGATTTTCCTTTAATGCACTTAAGAGGATTGAATAACTTTTGTGTCCTGAAGTTGCAAGTTTTTAAAATAAAAAAGTATAATTTTAGCGATGGGGGAAAGTTCCGTAGAATAAGGGCTTGCCTGGTAAGGGCAAAGTAGTAGTTCAATCCCCGGCACCAAAAAAAAAAAAAAAAAAAAAAAAAAAAGAAAGTTTAATTCAAAGCTAAAATTTATCTTATCCATTTCTATGCTTTTTCAACGTCTCCTTGTTACGTGCTTAATTTTCTTAGAAATTACTCTGGGGGAATTATACATCATTTATGAAAGATGTTGAGTGCATTTCTGTTGCTCATATTCCATGCAAATATTAATGAGAAGGAAAATGCTTCTTTTAGCTGGATTCTGGCTGTCTGCTCAGCTCGTTCTCTGAGGGTCCCGTCGGTCCTTTGGCCTGAAGTTCCTGGTCTTCCCTGCCTCCCTCGTTCTTATTCCTCACCCCTCTAGTATCTGGAAAGGATGAAAAGCTCTTCATTGCCTGGCCCCAACAGGAGGGCACAGGCTATGTGGATACCATGGCCACTTGTTCACCCTGCCTGCCTTTAACTACCTTCTCATTGTCTACTTTCTTTCTGGGTGCACAGATCTAAGGCCCTGCGCCTTCCTGAGTAGTGTTTTCTCGGAGCACATTCACATTTCCTTTCTTAATTTCTTTTGATGAGATTTACCCAGAGCTATCTAAAAATGTAGTTTCTTTGATATTTTTCCTTATTTACCAGCTTGCTTAGAAGAGATCAGGATGGTGGGGAACTCATTTATTATTATACTAGATTGGAGTGGAAAGCAATAGCATCAGGTTAGTCTACCTGCTTGCGTTACAGAATGCATGGGAATCTAGGAATATGCACTTGGCTGCAAAATACAACTTGGATATATACATGGAGACAATCATTTGAAAATAAATCAAGATTGATTTTATGTATTTGGTCTCAGAAAAGATCAAGTTGACATTTTCTAACTTGGTATATATCTAGTCAACTGTTTTATCCCAAGCAAATATTTTCAATAGAGTAGTCCACAATATTAAAAGACAATGGTTTTAATGACGCAAACAACATTTTCATGAATAAAACCTCAGAATCTCAATGTCTGGGATGAACATGTAGAATGCTAGTTGAAGACAAAGAAAGGAGTGGAGACTCTGCCATAGGAGCTTCTCCTTGTGACAAATGACAGGAGACACTGAGCCTTCCTCAAAAAACCCCCAGGATCCAAGGAAAAATTATGAAGTGCTTCACCATAGTCTACCCAAGAATATTTCAGTGATAAGAAATCTATAACATATGAACATACACAAAAATGAACCACAAATACAGGATCTATAATTCTTCTGCTAACCTTTGCAATAATAATTTATATTTTCTGTGAAGTGCTACAGAGACATTCACAGAGAACTCCAGTTTAATTATTTTCCTTTCACTTTGAAATTCTCACTTTTATTTTTACTAATAAGATCTCTAGAGACAGAACTGCCCGTGTGACATATCAAGCACAACCTAAAAGCAATAATACGCTATTCCTACAGAAATGTATGAATCTTAGCACCAAATACAAGAAGTTTCACAGGCATTTTCTATGTTCCTGGTATAGACAAAAATCTAAAGGTTTTAGAAGAAATTGTTTTACACTAAATTAAGTTGATGAGTTAACAGTTATGATTTTTTTTTTTTTTTTTGGCAGAGCTGGGGTTGAACACAGACCCTTGCACTTGCCAGGGAAATGCTTTTTTTTACTGAGCCATGTCCTCAGCCCCAAGTTAATAGTCATGAGTTTGGAATTTGAATACTATCTGTAGGGATGAAAACTGACATCCATCAGAACACTGATAAAAATAAATTCCTCTGATAGTTTTAAATTACAATTAGACAAAGCACATTGATGTGGTAAAACTACCAGTAAATGGATTAATTATTATAGTCACTAAAGGTAAAGTAAAGAGCATAGTTTGTCAGGTGCAGTGACTAGGACCACAGGAAGCTGAAGCCCTAAGTTCAAGAGGTCAATACCACTATCTAGACAGGATAGTGAGACCCTCCCTCTTATAGTTTTTAAATTATTTCTCCCACTTTAAATGATTAATCAAGGGGCCGGGGGATAGCTAGTAGAATAAGCACTTCCCTTGAACTCAGTGCAAGGGCCTGAGTTCAATCCCTGGTTCTGCCAAAAAAAAAAAAAAAAAGAATAATTAATCAAAATTTGTCCTTAATTATTTTGTATTTTAAAAAAGGCTTTGGTTAACATCACTTAGGAACCCACTGATGTGCCATCATTATTCTTATGTAAAAACTGCATGATAACCTATAAAATATTTAAATATTACTGCATAGAAACAATAACTTACTGAGAAAAATCACATTTTTCTATAAAAGCTGAAGTAGCAAATAAATTCATGCTTGAGGTTTCATGTGGATTATGTTGTAAATACCCAAATCTGCTACTGTGACACTAAGGGAAATAGAGACAGACCATAAATCATTGACCATGGCTGTGTAGCAGTAAGTGTTTATTTAAAAATGCAGACAATAGACTGGATGTGGTCTGTGAACATTACTGGCTGATTCCTGAAATATTGATTTAATTTTGCATTCATTCACTTAAGAAACATTAATTTAGGGTATATGATATGCTCACAAGGTGTAGTGTGTCCTATGGAGATGAAATACGCTGTGAAGCATTTCAAGCTTTGAATTGTTTACGTATCATGTAAAATACAGAAACAAGTTAAATGGATACAGGGAGGAGTGGTAAAATCAGAATGAAGTCACCAAATGTTAAAGGAGAAAAGAGCTTACAATCAGCTTTACACGATGAAATCAAATGATCAAAAGATGGAACAGGAAAAAAAGATTTTCAAGCTGTTGCTAGGTAAATCTACCTTCTGTGTATTTCCACTAGGCTGAGACACCTAGCTCACTGTATAAAACCACAAAACATCAACTTCTATGTAATTCCTTGTCTGGATAAGTTGGATAAGTAGTCTTTAGATAAGATTTCTAGGGCTTCTGTCCAAATACCCTGAAGTTCAACCAAATCTCCTTGCAGTTAAAACCCCATGAATTTATGGAAAATATTGCTTGTTAGCTCAAGCAATGCCAATCTTTTCCTTTGCAATTATCTTTTCTCTCTCTCTCTCTCTCTCTCTCTCTCTCTCCCTCCCTCCCTCCCTCCCTCCTTCCCTCTCTCTCTCTCTTTCTCTCTCTCTCTCTCTTTCTTTCTTTCTTTCTTTCTTTCTTTCTTTCTTTCTTTCTTTCTTTCTTTCTTTCTTTCTTTCTTTCTTTCTTTCTTTCTTTCTTTCTTCTTTCTGTTACCAAGTATGAAACTCGTGGTTTTGACTTTGCTGGACAGGTGCTTCTGTTGCTGAACTGTTTTCCCAGCTCCTGGAATCATCTTTTATATTATTTACTTTCGTATGTTCGAAAATCTTCTTACATCTAATTTTTGTTTCTATATATCACTTACTATATAAATTATAATTTATTCATTTGCATACACATCAATTTATCCAGCAGTTAATTCTCCAAAAGTTACTTATTTCCTTGATTGAAAAGGCCCTATAGATTCTTAGTAAAAAAAAGGAAAGCAATCTCAATCTAACCTAAAAACCATCAAAAATGTACTGGAATTGCCTCACTGCACATCATGGAAACTGGAAGTGTTCCTGGGATCATGCCTAGAATTCCATCTGCCTGCAGATCTGCACCTATGCATCAAGTTCAACTTCAGTCCTGTGGGTGGGCCCCTGTTTGCCATCTATGCACAATTTTCTTCTTCTTTGTCTTCTTCCAAATTTGGTACAGAGTCTCACCAGGCAACTCAGACTCAGAGTGACCCTCCTGTTTCAGCCTCCTCAGTTCTGGGATTACAGGCCTGAACCCCCATGCCTGATTCCAGGGGCCAGCTCAGTGCACCCAGTGGTGGGGCCGGCATGGGGCACATGGTGCTAGGGATAGAATTAAAGTCCCTGCACTTGCCTAAGCAGGTGCTTAGTCTACTGAGCTATCTCACTGGCCCTGCCTTCTATGTTTTGCAATTGTATATTTCACTGTTATTATTGTCTCATCTATTATTAGCATTTTTCTCTTTAAAATAAATTAAAAAATAAAAAGTTAAAAGGACACGGAAATGTTTAGTTTTATTGAAAGGAAGAATGCTTGTTTGATCAGTCTTGCATATCCATATCTGGCAGTCTGAGCAACAAATTTACAATAACAGTATATAACACATACTGTTAACATTTAATTCTTGTTCTTAAATTTTGTACCATTTATACTGTCTCATACTGCTTTTTTAATCTTTATAATTTGTTCTAGTTTTTGGTTTTTTCTCTTTAAAAACGATTTCTCTGAATTTCTGCACTCATACATGGTAGAAAGTGGCTGTTCTCATTCATATTCTGCTAGACATTAAATCAAGTTACCCTATTACAAATATGACTTCCTCAGACTAGGGATCTGGTCCCAAGAAAAGGTGGGAGTCTGTCTATGTGTCTTCATTCTGACCCAGGGGACCAAGGTCATATGGATTGTGAGCAGACAATTCACTCATTCCTCCTGGCACCAGAAATCAGTTCTGAGGGAAGTCAGGAGCCAGGTGAAAGCCTAAATATTAATTCTTCTGTGCTTTTGTGGGAGCTAAAACAGATGCTTTATCAGCTTTTTAAATTGTATGAGGGTTGCTCAACAACTAAAAAGGGGCCAGGGAGATAGCTCAGTAGAATAAGTTCCTGCCTAGCAGGTGCAAGGGCCTGAGTTAAATCCTCAGTTGTGCCAAAAAAAAAAAAAAAAGAAACATGAATAGCTAGAATAGTGGTGTAATCCAGAAGAAAATGATGGAACTAAAGCTATAGCAAATAGGGTGGTAAATAGATTAAATAACACATATTTAGAAGGCAGATTTACAGAACTGTTTAATTAATAGGATGTAAGTAAGGAAGAAGACAGAAGAAATGAGAACACACTTAAACTGTGTAGAGTCAGCAAACAGAAAATTTCTTTGAGAGACAGACTGAACTAACTGTTCCTTAGAGCTGAGAAATTTAAATTATGTTATCTTTTTTTCTGTAGCAGAAAAGTTAAGCATACTGGAGATGTAATGTAAATGTCCTCCTCTCTGAGGAGAGCTAAAATACTGGACTGAGGAGAGATCCAGTCTCTGCTTTTCGTCCCTAACCTCACCCTGTCCAACTCTGCTCAGCAAAGACAGCTCTCCGTGTTGGATGTCGGTGCCTGACGAACAGAGTTACAGGAGAAGCACAGAGCAGAATGGCACAGGGGAAAGGAGTGTTGCACTCTTCTCACTGGGGTGGCGGGAGTGTCCTCCTGGATGTGGCCACGAAGTGGACCCCTGCTCCGCACACAGCGGTCAGTGATCGCCCTCCTGTTTGCATTGTTCCATCCTTCCAGCAAGTCTGGGTTGGAAAATACAACCATGGACTCATAAACTGGAAATTGTGCAGAACTCATCTTTGGAACAGCACTTATCACTGAGGATTCTGCTCTGAACCTTTGATTTGCTTCCATAAAACTATTAAATTTCTTTATTTCTTTCTGCTTTTTTCTTTTCTTTTTTTTTTTTTTTTTTTTTTTTTCCGTACTTGGGATTGAACTCAGGACCGTGCACTTGCCAGGCAAGGATTTATTCTTCTGAGCTATCTCCCTGGCTTAAATTTCTATAAATAAAGGGAAAATCTCTCCTGGTTTGAATAGTTGGAGTAGTGTGTGTGTGTGTGTGTGTGTGTGTGTGTGTTTGTGTCTGTGTGTGTGCGTGTGTCCTGTATAACAGCTTGAGGACACCTAACACTGACACCCTTCAGGTTAATAGACCAGGGTGTAAGCTCGCTTCCCATGGCTCAGGTAGATCAGTAGCAAACGGACACCATTTTACTTCTCAGTGACCTGGCCAGCAGCCACCTCCATACCTTGTACATGACACGCTGGACGCACTGTCTGCCACGAAGACTTTCCCTGATGTCTTCCTGGGCATCAGTGAGCTGTAACTATCGCATGTCTAATGGTCAGGTTAATAAGTGATCGCAACCTTTTATTTACCTTTCAGCCTCACAGCTTCTTGATTCTGCTTTGGCATAGATCTTTCAAGCTAGAGATAAACCGTACTGTGATAATACATAAATAATATATTTTTGCCTTACAAAGAAAAATTTAAATGGATCGAGGTCAATACAAATACAACATCAAAATGTCTTATGTTATTTGTCTCTGATAGAAATGTTATACTAATTAAACTACCTGAAAATTAATTTCAAATATCCAAATATATTGTTAATGCATTTGTGCATATTCAAAATATCAAAAATATGGACATACTGAAGAATAAGCTAGACAGCAAAGGTAAAGTTAAATTGCTTTTCTTTATTTCTCAGTAAAACAAAGTGAATAATTACACACATTTAATGTGTGACTTTTATCATAGTATATTATTTTAAAGATAAGATAAAATATCTTTTTTAAAAAATTTCTGTAATGTAGGTAAATTCTCAGCAACATTGATATATTTCATTTAAGCTTTTCTGAAAATGTATTATATCATGCCATGGGATGTTACTATTTTTCGCAGGAAAATTCACTTTATAATTGTACTTCCTGAAGGCTTGATCTATTTGATTTTAATTTTTCAGTTAACCAAAACAGCAAGTTTTTAAGGGAATAATAGTAATTATATTTTCTTTTCTTTCTTTCTTTTTTTTTTTTTGCTCCACACCAAATTTTCATTGGCAGTCTATGGTGGTACAGGACATGTCAGTCAAGGTAAGCTGACCTTAAAAGAGGATTACTAAACTCTGTCCCCTCAAACACTGCTCTTTCATATCCTACATGTGATAGCCATGTTTTCACTTTTTAAATTTTAGCTATTTATTTTTTATCTGTATTTTTAACTCTTTGAAAAAATCAAACATTATCTAGCAAATTAAAAATTATAGACAACTGTTGAAATATTAAACATATAAGATGTAGACAGAGTGAATTTTAGAAAAATATTTCTGAAATGAATACCTAACATGAGATTTATAATAGAATGCACATTGTAAAAAAACCTATTTAGACACTTGAATATAACAATAAAAACTGTCTAAAATAAAAATGAAAAAGAAAGAATTTACAGGTTAGTCATATAATAGTTCACTCTGTGCAAAAATCAAGAAACATATTCATATAATTAGAATTCTCAAAGTGGAATCGGGTAGGTAAAAATATTTAAAGATTTAAAATTTCTGCATTGAGTTAAAATTATAGCACCACATTTCCAAGAAAAGTGAACCTTTTGCACAAGAAATACGAATAAAATCATACCAAGATAAACAAAACTGAAATTGCAGAAAACTAATTGTAAAAAAATCATTAAAGCATACACATAAAAAATATTAGCTCTGGAAGTACAAAATTAAATAGTATCTTATTCCACATTAGAAAAAAAATAAAGGAGCAATTGGTTAAGAAACTAGACTTATTTATTCAAAGAACTGAAAAAAAACCAGTTTTTCATTAAATTTTATACTTAGCAAGCATACTTTTGAAAAATAAAAGTAAAATATTTTCCAGCTATAAAAATTTGAAATAGGAAGTGCTTATTCCACTGAGCCATCTCCTTGGTCCCTTGAAATATTATAATACCTCCAGATGTAGCATATAGAAAATAATAAAGACCATACTCCAGAAGCCAAGAGAAGTTACTGTATGGCCCTAGACAAAGAATAAACAGTGCTCAAAATGGTAGTTATTCAGGACTATGTAAAATATAATTATATTAGATGAACCGATTTCAAAGATCATTGAAGAGTTCCATAAAATAGTATCAATCTTAGATTATATACACATTTTTTCTTGGGTGTGTGTGTGTGAAAGGCAAACAAAAACTAATATAAAGTTCATGGAAAAATGGAAATAGACTTTTTAGAGTTTCTTATATTAAGAAAAAATTTCATCCCATTGTAAGTAGAGTATAAGTCAATGAAACAGTATAAAGTATTAAAAATTAATATTAAAAATACTCATAAAATTAAATATTAACTAATTCAAAATTGAATTAAATATTTCAAAATAATATCCAAAAATTAAAATTAAATTGGGGGGTCCAACTCAGGATCCAGAATGTAGTGTACCATATGTGCGAATCGGTGATCAATTCAGAGTCCTCATAGTATTTAATTCACTCAATACATGAAAAAATATCAACTAAGAAAACATTTTCATGATAGTAAAGAATTACTAATAAAACATGGGGCTGAGGAGATAGCTTAGTACAATGAATACTTACCTGGCAAGTGCAAAGGCCTGAGTTCATTCCCTGATTCTGCCAAAAAAAAAATGCTGAAATGGCAAATATATATTCAGCACTTCTAACAGTTTGGGCATAGGATATCGCACAAAGTTTGAGTATGTGGTGGACGTGAACAGTGTCCGTGACCCTTACTGGTGGTGAGGTGTCACTTGTGGGACGGAGCTACTGCTGTTTCCGTGATATAGGAAATATCTTGTTGACCACCCTGTTGACTCGGAGAGCATCATGACCCATAGGGTGCAAGAGAAATCCTTTTGTAGAGTATGCTGATGGAAACAGTTTGCTGATGTATATGAAAGAATAATTGAAAGACTACTGCTGTATACCTCTTTTTCTCCTGTATTTAGTTGCTTGCCCTATTTGGTAGGTTCCTTCCATTCTCATTCACTGAGTCGTGGTCATCTTGATCCCTCCCTATAATATCTTTTAGTAGTCTGTGTAGGATTGGCTTTATTGTCATGAAATTCTTTAGTTGTTTTATTGTCATGAAAATATTTCACTTCTCCATTAAACTGGAAAGTGAGTTTTGCAGGGTGTATCAGTCTGGGTTGGAATTTGTTTTCTTGCAAGACTTGATGTACTTTGCTCCATGCTCTTCTTGACTTGATGATTTATGAAGAGAAATCTGCATTATCCTGATGGGTTTTCCTTTAAATGTTATGTTTCTTTTCTCTAGCAGCTTTTAGCACACAATTGCTTTGCTGAATTTCTGGAATTTTGATTATTATATGTCTGTGTGTGGTTTTAATTGGATTGATCTTATTTGGAGTACTATATGCCTTGGTTACCTGAATGTCAGATTGTTTTCCCATTTTGGGGGAAGTTTTCTGCTATTCCTTCTGCCCAGATTCTTCTTATATCATTCCTTTCTCAATGACGTCTGTTAGTCTTACCTTGTTCATCTTTGCATTGTTTTGCAGGAATTATTTTTTCCTGCATCCTAGTTGCTTTTAAGAGATCTTTTCTTAACTTTTCACTCACTGCAATAGTGTCTTCAAGGTCTGAAAGTCTATTTTCATTTTTATTCAAATTGTTTTGCCAACTTGTGATTGAAGTTTTAATTTCCTGCATAGGACTTTGATTCTGCTTCTTGCATTCCATTTCTTTCCTATGCTGCTCATTCAAGGATTCCATTATGTTCTATTATCCTCTATTTTTTAATCATTTTCTTCTTTAGAATCACTTAGTACTTCTTTCACTATAGTTATCATTTTTGAACTTCAGAAGTTCTTTCTGATCTGATCTCCTCTATATCTTTCTGCAGTGGCTTCTTTAAGAATCACTACATGGCTATAATAATGCCTGTAAGTATAATATCATGATATCGGATGCTATTATTCCAGAGATTTCAGGTGTGTGATTTCTAATTTCTTCAATGCTGTTATCTCCTGCATTTGTTCTGGGTGGGCTCGGGGCCTGAGACTGAATTTCACTCCTTCTCTTTGTCATTTTGTACACACTGTCCTCTAACCGTTGGTGTACAACTTTGGTAGAGTTATCACCTTAGTATCAGGTCTGAATCTACCAAGTCCAAACTCATCCAGGTGGCTGTGACTTGGGTCTGTCTGCTGTGCTCCATTTTATCCTGCTGAAGCCCTTGGATGTGAGCCTGCTGTGCCACCCTGGCAAGATGTCTGCTCCTGGGTCATCTGGGTGGGTCTTGCCTCTAGCTTCTCTGAAGGGAGTTCTGCCTCAGGGTTCCACACAGGGCCTGCCTGATGGAGGAAGTTCAACTGACACGCAGACTGGCCCCTGCCTGAAGGAAGGGTCTGGTGCACCCTGAGCCTGTAATTATATTTTCTAAATGAATCTGTTCTAAATTCAAATTAAAGCTAGACTTAGTGCTGGAATTAAAACAGTTCACAGGGGAGAAACTGTTTACCATGTCAGTGCCTCAGCAACTAATTAATTTTGCATTGAAAATACCTGCCATGTTGTGATTATTTTTATTATTACTTTTATTGAAGAACAAATAGCAATGAAACAGTTTTAAGACAAATTAACAGGACAGATTCGACAAATCAATACATTGCATAATGTTTTCGTAATGTTTTGGTGTCATATAAGGTGCACATACATGGTATTATACTTACAAGCATTATTATAGCCATGTAGTGATTCTTAAATTTTTTTTCTTAAATTGTATTTTTTTTTGTGTACCGGGAATCAAATTTAGGAACTTGCACTTGCCAGACTGTTGCTGTGCCACTGAGCTATGTCCTCAGCCCTATGTTTAATGCTTCTATTATGAGGTAAAGCATAATTTCAATAATAATATACTAATTTATGCTTCTCTTTTGAGCAAAATGAGATTAAGAGAGGGTAATTTAGTAATAAAGCATTTGAATCAGGGAATGACTTTTCATAATTGACTTTGTGTTGATTTTACAATGATGAACAACCTTTGAAAGTCAAGGAGTTTGAGTATTTTTACATGTTAACAGACAGCATATGTTGGGGGCTTGTGGGATAACTCAGTTGTTTAAGCACCTGTTTGGGCAAACCCAGTCAGGTGCAGGGGACTGCGGTTCAATCCCCAGATCCACATGCCATACTACAGCTGCCCTTGAGACAGCCTGAGCCAGGCAAAGTAAATAAATAAATAAAAATCTAGATAGCATATGTTTAAAATTATGATGAGAAATATCAAAAGAGATTTGACCCAATAGTGGTATTTCAGTGACAAATTTGCATTTGCGACATATAAGATTATCTATTGGATGGAAACAGTCACAAATATGTGTATTTATTTTGCCAGAGTGGCACAGCAGGCTCACATCCAAGGGCTTCAGCAGGAAAAAATGGAGCACAGCAGACAGACCCAAGTCACAGCCACCTGGACGAGTTTGAACTTGGTAGATCCAGACCTGATGCTAAGGTAATAAGTCTACCAAAGTTGTACACCAAAGGTTAGAGGACAGTGCTGTACAAAATGACAAGATAGATAGATAGATAGATAGATAGATAGATAGATAGATAGATAGATGATAGATAGAGACATAGATATAGATATAGATATAGATATAGATATAGATGTAGATGTAGATGTAGATGTAGATGTAGATATAGATATAGATAGATATATAAATTTTACAGTCCTGAGGATTAAACCCAGGGTCTGACCTGAGTACATTTTCAGCCCTGTACTTTCTGAAACAGGTTCTCTGGATGTTGCTCAAGTGGGCTCAAGCTTGAAATCCTAAAATAAGCTCCTTCAGTTCTGGGATTTCTTTTATTTTTTCCTTGAAAATATTGTCTTTTGCATGCACGAATGTGAGCAAGTGGAACAGAACATGTAGTCTTGGGGGCAGGCAAGGACTAGTCTGGGCAAGGACTGGCCTGCAGATGGCTGAGATTCTCTGGGATTTTTATTGGAGAAACAGAGTTCCTTGTTTTGCATACCTTGAGTTTTGCAGATTAATGAGAGATTTCCAGTGTGTTTCTCTGATGACAAGGCTGTGTTAAATACGTACATATAGCTGATCTTTTCCAATTCATAGCCTCAATTAAGTACAGGATGGAGGTTGTTAGTTTAATGCTTAAGATTATCATTTGTGATAAAAGAATTTCTTGTAATTTCTTAGTTATAGTTTTGTTTACTTTTTTTCTTTAAATGAAATTTACATGTTTACATCTGGTAATCTGAACAACTTGAAGATAGCATCATGTAATACAGCAGATATTGTTCAATATTACTTTGTTTAGTGAAATCTTGTACCATGCCTAATGCTGCTTTTTTTTCCCTGTCACTACTTTATACTCCTCAAAAATACAAAAAAAAAATATGGTGAATGTCCACGTTTTTATAATTTGTTTTTTTTTAATTTACTTTTTATTTTATTGAAGTACAAATGTCAATCAGACAGTTTTAAGACACCTTAACAAGACAGATTCGATAAATTAATACATTGCAAACTGTTTTCATACTGTTTTGGTATCGTTCAAGGTGCATACATGATATTATACTTACAGACATTATTATAGCAGATGTCTCTTATCAGTGAATTAAGAGTGTAGCTGTTTACTTATCTTATTTTTTATACATGAATTTATATCAAAAATTCAATAATTATTTTCCTAGTGGATGACCATAGTACTAGAAGCCAACATAATATCCTGTCCAAACACCATTAGTGCAGATCTTGCCTCTCATAGGATTATGTAGAAGCACAGCGTTATCTATCCCAACTGTACTGTCTATACACACACATCATGATTTTTTCTTTCTATACCCCTTCCTTTGTCTACACCTGACAAAGGTAGGCACGCCATTGTCATTCAACTAACTTAGGTGCTTGAACTCGACACCACAATCCAACACAGTCCAGCATTCCACAACAATAGTGAGTTATTCAAAGAAGTTGTCAGCCATAGCCATTTACATGTCAGCTTAATATTATGGCCCCACGATGTATACTTCATTTTTATACTTTTCTGCTGGATGGTTAAGACTGAGATAGAGCAAGACTTATATACCAACACATGAACTTTATGTTTCTTATGTGGTCATTGAAGTCTTCTCAGGGTTTATCTTGTAGTCCTGTACATTATTCTGTAGTTCCTTTGTCTGTGTCATCCATGTGGATGAGTCACGACCAATGCTTGACCAGTTTGCTCTCTGTGAGAGCTTGAGAGAAAGTTTTCTCTCCATGTGACTCTCCCCAGGCACACTATAGAACGTCGATCTCTTTCCTCTGTGGCTCCATAATCTCCAGCTAACATTTTGGCCCTAGCCGTTCAAGGTCAGAGAAGAATCAGGACATAGGAGAACCTGTACTGCAACATCATGAAACTCAGTTGAGTTCCAAATTTTTTCAACAAGGAGATTATTTTTATAATTTGGTACATCAAAACCACATTCCCATTAATCTCCCTAAAAATAATCCCTCTTGCCTCAAACACACTTATCCCAGCTCTCTTGCTACTTTCTGACTCAGGACTGGAAGTGGGCTTCCAGGAGTGTTTTTCTTCTGCTGTCACTGCTTCCTGGATGCCCTGAATCTTTAAAAAATGTTATTGATCATTTTAATGTTGGGTTAGAGCCAGATTTTCAATGGTCTCAGATCCAGTAAATAAGGCACATCAGGACCCCCTGTATTGGTTTTGACAGAAATTTTCATGAACTATTGATCAATAAGATATGATCAACAAATACAGTGAAGACTTAAAAAAAGTAAAAAGTACATTGCTATTAGTCATTTTCAAAATGCTCCCCCTTTGACATCACTCTTGGCAATATGATTTGTAGTGAAATTTTTCTTTTTAAGTTTTGATTACCTCTTGCAGAATTGAATTCTGGGAAAACCAATGATAGACTGTATGCTAAGAGATATGACACTTGATGAGTAAGTCTTACTGAAGTAGTGCTGAGGTCAGATGGAACTGTAGCAGGGAAAGAAAGAGGTAGAAAGCAGACGTACGGCAGGCAGGAAGGCAGGCAGGCAGGCCGGCTGGTGTCATCGGCCGCAAGTGAACATTCTCCTGCTTGCTGCTGTATTCTTGCTCTTATAACAGGTTCCTTAAGGAGGCTCATGGGCTTGAATTTTGTTCTACTTCATGCTCCAGATCCACTGCTAAGTACCAGACTTTCTTCAGATTCCAGCTCCTTTCTCTGTAACGTGGAGATTAAACTTTTCTTTCCCAATGTTGTTGTCCAAAGTCAAAAATAAAAGGCAAATACAACATTGGGAGCAGTTCTGAACACAGCTGCGAGATACTCGGGTGTTTCACTTTGACACCCTTGTGTTGGCTCACTTCCTCCTTGGTGTTTCCAGAAGGAGGCTGGCCAGCACCCTCGGGGCACCCTTCTCAGTAGCCCCTGTGCATGAGATGGCTTAGTTTGAAATTTTCTTAGTTCTTTAATCAAGAACTTGGACTGAAATTTTTAGTTTTGAATTCAGAGGACAGATTAAAAGGGATGAAATGATATTTTAAAAAACCCTCTATTTTCTTTTTCATTAATAAAATATATCTTTTTGCTTCTCTTATTTCCTTAAAAACAAACAAACAAACAAAAAAAAACCAACTTCATTTAATTAAGAAAAGACTGCCTGGCAAGGATGAAGCTGTGAGTTCCATCCCTAGTACAAATAAAGTCTGATGGCCAGAGAGATTTTTGCTCTGAAAAGACCATAGAATGTTATATATAACTACCTATCTTTATGAATTAAATAGAAAATTTTTCTTAACAAAATGCCAATGATTATATGCATTAATGTGAATTATCTGATATTTCAAAAGTTGGCACTTCAGATCTCCCATTAAGTTAAACAATTAACTATGTTTATTATTAACCTTTTCGTTTCACTGTAAACAAAAAGATCATGTTACCAGCTACACTGGAACTGTGTGGAGACAAAGGGCTTCTCAGTGGAGATGAGGATGCCCTTCAGTTCCTATGGCTCAGAAGCTCCTGCCTAGTCATGATTTACAACTTTATCTAAATGTAATATTATTTTAATTAATTAATTAATTAATGTATTTATTTATTTATTTATTTATTTATTTATTTATTTATTTGATGGAACCAGGAATTAAACTCAGGCCCTTCACTTGCCAGCCAAGCACTTATTCTACTGAGCTATCTCCCTGGCCCCTAAAATATTTATTTTTTATGTGCAAATAAAGGTGTTTATTTTGTATCTGTTGCAATTTTAATGCAATCATTAAAATTAGATACTTTAAAAACTAGTAATGGGTTTTGAAACTCAAGCAATGCAGTAAAACATATGTGTGTATTTCAAGCCTTACTGTAGAAACACTAAGCCAGAGCATATCATCATGGTTATATCACTGGGGCACACGCCTGCATGTCCCTGACAGACACTGCCCACAGGATGTGGGAACCATGAGCGGTTTCTGTTCTGAGCCCATCGCGTGTGCTGTGCTTTCACACCTCTTGACCATGCAGTGTTCTCTCCACGGCAACCTGCGCAGTGCAGGATTTCGGTCTCCATTTCCTGTTGCTTTCCTTGTGCTGTCTGCAGTATCACTGTGTTGCTCTGTGGACCTCTGCTTACTTCTTGTGTTCCTGCTAACTGGATTCATGGTAGACTGCAGCATTACAACAGAGGCGTTTTGTTTCATCTCGGGAATAGGGCAAGTAGGACCTGACTAAGTTAAGATAACACAAAATGAGACGTGAAGGGGTGGGTGATTTAAAATTAGAAATATATGACTTAGGAAAATTTTAAACTATTTGGTGAACAACCAAAATAGTTATAGTGGCTTAGCATATTTGCATAGCTTTAATAATACTTAGCTTAAATATTTTATGTGTCAGATATTCTTCAAGCTCTAAGTATCTGGTAAGTTCTTGAAGCAAACTGAAAATATCCACAAATTACTGTTTTCTTATTTTTGTACAGGGTCTACAGGGTCTCACTGCACAGATTGGACTCATGGTGATCCTCCTATTTTCACACTTCCAAACCCGAGGTTTATGGGCACATTCCACCACACTCAGTCTCAATCGCCATCTCAGCGCACCCTGGGAGCAGAGCCAGCATGGCACGTGGGTGGGTGGGGACATCGAAACCCTGTCCCTGAGTCTGCCTAAGCAGGAGCTTTAATCTTCTGAGCTATCTGGCTGGCCCACTATTTTTATTCTCACTGCAGTTCTATCCCTTTTGTAGTATATCTTCGATGAATGGTTTCAAGTAAACTTAACAGTCACTAACCCTCATCAAAACACAGGCAAGAAGCATAATATTTTCTGTACTTTATACAAAAGTATTTTTTTGTCCCTGAGAAAACAGACTCTATGTGAAATTTTTTGAGAAGATGAGGGATATTCCTTTATGTCATTAGATTTCAAAGAAATGAAGAGAAGGTTTCATAAAATAAGCAAACGCTGGGTAAAAATTCTCCTCTGCTGCTAAGTGAGCAGTGCTCAAAGAGTCACAATCCCAGGACCCTCTGCTCTCTCCCAAGTCCAATCTCTGAGTAACCTTTGAGCTATAACAAGCTAACTCCACAGTTACTTAAATGAGCACTAAGTACTTCAGAATATGCTACGAAATGATTTCCAAAACATAACATTATAAGTGTGGGTTATTTTTGTTTTGTTTTGTGTGCATTTTCCATTCAATTTTCACCAACAGGAAACAACACTGGACAGTATGTGGAAGAAGCAGCAAAGATCTCTTATTCCTGATTCCTATTGTTCTGCTTCAGAACACAAATAGCCCAAGGCTGCTGATTTCCCTGGGTGAAGAAATGGAATTTTTGAGGTTCAAGAAGCTCCAATCCCTAAACAAGATTGGGATGAATGCCAGTTTTGACAGATGGGTCACATTATTATACAGTAAGACAGCAAGCAGCTGTGTGCTTTAATAGAATAATTTTAGACAATTTTCCTCTAAAAGGATGCATAGCATAAAGTGCCCAGTGCTTCATGCATTTGCCACTGACATTTTTAACCATTATCTGTTAGAACTAAGTTAGTGAGGCTTACAGCCAGCAGCTGCAATTATCACTTAAGTTTTTACTCTTTCTGCTACATATAACCTACTTACTAATTTATTTTTAATGTTTGACCACCTATCAAGTTGTTTTTTTCCCACTAGTTATCTACACATTATGTTCTAGGGGTTACTGAGGATATGGAAATACTCTTATTAATTTTCATCAGATATAATGTGCAGATACGTGAAGGAATACTGTACCATGACCAAAGAGCAAAGAGCCATTAAATAACTCTTTGGCGCTCTAAGAAATTTCATTTAACTGTAAATTAAAATTCAGTGGAAATATCAGAGCAGATATTTTCCAACTGCTGAATGCTGCCTCATTTAATTTCAGTGCTAACGTCAGATATGTCATCCTCCAAAATTAAACAGAAAATAATTACATCCAGTGTCATCTTGTTACAATGACATCCCAGTCAGCAATGAGTTACAAAGTTGGCTGCTCTGCTGTGGAGACCTGTGTTTCACGACCTGCCCTGCTCTCAGTACAGCACTGGCAGTTGTTCCAGAGTGCCGAGTGGAAAAAGAGCCACGCTGCTCGGGGTGGTTTCCACGACCCCATGAAGCAGTGCTCAAGGCCAAGTTCACCTCCGCGCCCTTGGGGTGCTCTGCACCACATAAACTCTCACAGGCGCTCCACAGGTGATTCTTCATTACCCTAGCTCCTCCTTCCAACCAGACATTTTTCTCATAGGGGACAAGGAGGGCAGAGGTCGTGGGTAGGTACTGCAGAAAGCAAAGCTTCTCTTTGCCGTGGAGGAAGTTGGGGAATCTAACAACAAATATTTATGCTTTAGAGTTATGATTAAGGGTTAAAATTAGATGATATATTGAGAACAATTCATCCTGTTTAATTAAATGTAAAACAGCAGCTCAGACAGCTCTAACTTTAGCATTTATTCTGCTAATAATGAAGCCTGTGATTATATTTTGTGGTCATACAAATTTCATTTCCTTATGGCACAGATTTTACATGAAATTTAGATTATTAGCTTTGTAGTCTTAAAAAGTGAAACATTATTGAAAAGTAGTATAAATTATGTAAATATTTAAATGATATTGAATTAATTTAATTTTTGTGAAGAATATGGAGGCCAGCTCTGGTGGCATATGACTGTAATTTCAGCACTAAAGAGGCTGAAATAAGAGAAACATCATGAGTTCAAGGCCAGCCTGGGCTACAGAGTCAGCTCAAAGCCAGTCTGGACAACAAAACATGATATTACAGTGCTACTTGTGCACCCAAGTTTATAGCAGTACAATTTGTCATGGCCAAATCTTGACAACGATACAGACATCCATCAAAGAATGGATAAAAAGGATGTTGTATTTTTATGTAATGGAGTACTTTTGAGCTATAAAGACAGACAAACTCAAGGCTTTCGTAGGTAAATGGACGCAACTAGAGACCATATTCATAAGTCCAGAGTGATGAGTGACATAAATCACAAACACATGTGCAAACATTGTATTGTGTCCTTAGTGAATGATTCTGAAACAGTACATGAAATTCCAAAGGTATAATAAATATAGTGAAAGAGAAAGAAAATGCTCCAAAAGAAAAAAACTGGGATGCGTGAAAGAGAAAAGAAGAAAGGAGAGAAAGAAGATAGATAGATAGATAGATAGATAGATAGATAGATAGATAGATGATAGATAGATAGATAGATCATTTATATACGCATAAACATGAATATGTAAATATGTACATGTATACAAGGTAATTGTAGTGTTAATTTATATTAGCTCATTAAAAGGAACATATAGTATTTATATTGGCTGATAAATTTTGTATGTCTGTACCTGGCAATCTGAGCAACTACTTTGAAGATAATGATATGTAATCACAGCAATCATCAATTTCATATTACTTTGTTTTGAAATTCTGTACCATTTTTATTGTTTTTCATCTCTAAACTAAAAAGTTGTGTAAAAAAAGAATATGGGATACTGATTCAAGATAAAATGAAATGATGTGAAGTTTGGATATACTTTCTCTTATTAACTCTTATTTTGTAATACATATATATATATTTTTTTTCCCAATGAGGAAGTGAATATCGAGCAGTGATAAGACTTTGCCATCAGGTTTTTTCACTAGTGTTCAGTATCTTTCCATTTCTTTATTATTATTTTTTTAATTGAACAACAAATAGCAATGAGACAGTTTCAAGACAAATTAACAGGACAGCTTTGATAAATTAATACATCGCAAAATATTTTCTTAATGTTTTGGTGTCATACAAGGTGCATACATATTATACTTACAGGCATTATTATAGCAGATGTCTCTGATCAGTGAATGAAGAGACTGTAGCTATATACTTGTCTTATTTTTTATAGCTGAATTATATCACAGATTCAATAATTAATACTTTCTACCTTGTTATCTCCCTAGTGTTTGTCCATAGTACTAGAAGCCAACTTAATATCTTGTCCAACCACTATTGGTACAAATCTTGCTTCTCATAGAATTATGCAGAGGCACGGCATATTTATCCTAACTGTATGTTTATACATACATCATGATTATTCCTTTGTTTACCTCCTTTTTTTGTCTAGACCCGTTCAAGATGAGCACTCCATTGTCATTAAACCAATTTAGGTGCCTGAACTCGGTGACACAATCCAACACAGTGTAGCTTTTCACAATAATAGTTATCTAAAGAAATTGTTGACTATAGACATTTACAGCTCAACTTATTGTTATGGCCCCACGTTATTTACCTCATTTTTATACTTTTCTGTTGGATGGTTAAGACCGAGATAGATCAAGACCTATATACCAAAAGATGTAGCTTTTGTTTCTGATGAGGTCAGTCAAGTCCCCTCAGGGTTTATCTTGCAATCCTGTACCTTACTCTGCAGATCCTTTGTCTGTGTCATCCATGTGGATGAGTCATGGCCAATGTTTGACCAGTTTGCTCTCTAAGAGAGCCTGAGAGAAAGTTTTCTCTCCATGTGACTCTCCCCAGGCACAATAAAGATCATCAATCTCTTTCCTCTGTGGCTCCATTATCTCCTTGATCAGAAAATTTGGGGCATAACTGAGTTTCATGATGTTGCAGTACAGGTTCTCCTATGCCCTGAGTCTTCACTGACCTTGAAAGGCTAGGGCCAAAATGCTGGCTGGCCTTATGGCTCTTCTATTTCTCCCATTTTTGATCTGTGAACTTAGGTTGTACTTAGCTGATTAGTACCCTGCAGCATATGCCATTCAGTTTGCCCTAACTATCTGACTAAATTATCTTTAGTTGTTGTTGTACATTTCTATTTGTATTTTATCTTTTGTCTTTTTATACTAGGGAAACTATATGATATTTACACATGTGTGTCTGGTTTATTTCACTTATGAGTATATGTTCAAGTGGCATCCACTTCAACATAAATGCTTCAAGTTTATCTATCATTTTTATAGCTGAGTATTACTCAATTATATAGAAATACCACATCTTTTTCATCCATTCCTCGTGTGACAGAAATCTTGGTTGTTTCCAAGATTTTGCTATCACAAATTGTACTGCTATAAGCATAGGTACACATATATCACTATGATATAATATTTTCAGTTCCTCTGGGAAAATTCCCAGTAGGGGGAGAGCTGGCTTGAATGAGATTTCCAGTCCTACTCTTTTGAGGAGTCTCCACACTCCACAATGGTTGCACCAGTCTACATTCCCACCAGCAGTGGAAAAGTGTTCCCTTTTCCCCACATCCTCTCCAACATTTGTTGTTGTTTGATTTCCTTATGATACCCATTCTTTCTGGAGTGAGATGATATCTCAATGCTGTTTTTATTTTCATTTCACGGATGGGTAACGCATCTTTCATTTCTGAGTGAATTGCTTGATAAATTTAAAAAAAAATGACTGCATCATCTTGGTTAATGTCTCTGTAAAAAAATACACATATCAGATGAGTTCATTTAATGTGAAGAAGCACTGAATGACTTCAGCAACTTTTTAAAAATGTATTTTAACACCTTTAGTTTTCCAAAAAGGAATTTCCATCTAAACCATTTTTATGTTATGTTATCTTGAAATTGAACTCTTATTTAATTGGTAAAAGAGGCTCTTACAGGCAGGACCAGCTGAAAACCTGTCTTCCTCCTGGTGGGAGCAGTCCTCTCTGCAGAGTGTCCAGTTGTAGGCGAGGGGAATGTTCACTTCATGTGGCCCCAGCTAGGCATGTTTACTGTTTAATATTGGTTGTCAATTTCACTGTCTTAACTGTCCCTTGGAGAAGTGGATGGATGCTGACAGAGTAGTCATCAATGGTACCTCGTAGCTGGAAGGGCTTTTAGAGGTAGGGACTACTTCGAGAGTTCATCAAAATATACACTGAATATGTAAATTAAAATTTTTATTCAGAATACTCAAAATATCACCTCTCTGGTTTTAAAATACTTATTCCAATGTTCACAGAATGTGTCTTTTACTGTATTATACTGTTAAATTTTGCTTAAGTTAAACATTCACTACATTTTTCTACCTCCCCTGGTGAAAGGTTTTTAACCCCTTCCTTTCTCTTGAACCTCTTCTCTGTTATCTACTTCCTGGACACTAAGTTGAGTAGATCTCTTTTGTCACACTCATATGTCATAATGCTTCTGCATGTATTAAAGCTAGCTTCTCACTATGAGCTGAAATCTTGACACTCTGTGCCAACACATCTCTCCTCTCAAAGTGTAGGCATTTTGTCCCACCTACGGAAATTGTGACCAGAAAATGTTTATACCTTTGAGGAATTGAAGGTCAAAAGTAACTGTAATGAATTAAATATTTTTCTGTCCATGTGTTAAATTAGAAGATTTGCTGGTATGAACAATTATTCCAATAATGTCTATTTATTTCATCATTAAACATCTAGTGCCTATTATGTATTCATGCATGGCCAAATCTTAATTTTTCTCTTTTTTTTCTGTCTGTTTTTCTCTCTTTTATTGTATATGCTTGAATGGTGTTAGGACTGATCTATGTGCTGATTATCAATTGAGAATAACCAAACATTTTGTTTGTAACAGAACAATAAAAGAAAGGTATAGACTTTAATCATTATTTTCAAAAACAAATACATCATTCAGAGTTTATTTATAACAAAAACCTACAGATCACAGTTGAACTGAGTGATGTACTAAGTATCATGCTCATGAGGTTGCAGGTTACCTGGGGTGTCTCTAAGGTGTCCTGTTGCTGGTTTGCAGGTCAGCTCAGATTAGGGAAATTGGTTTTGTGAGCATTTACTGTGAGACCTAAAGCAATTATAGTTAGCCATGAGAACTGTACCTCATGCACAGTTTGAAATCGGATGAGAGTTAGTCAGTCTGAGCAAATACATCTTGAGGCTTTGCTTGTATCACATGTGCTAACATGACTCCCAAGAAAGTAAAGCACAATACCGAGTTCAGTATCTAGCAGTAAGGGATGGTTTTGTCTTTCTTTATGAGGTATGAGTGCATGCAAACATCTTAAACTGAGTCCAATTTTCTATTTTACAGGAGAGGTTGATAACTGATGAGCAAGCATCTGACTGGAGATGATAGCAACTGAATGATATCACTGAACAGAACAAAGAAGGACAAAGGAGGAGATGCAACAAAGAACAAATATTTATGATAGGGACTGCCTTGTTAGAAGTGAAAAGATCCCCAAAGCCAAAGATTGACTGTCAATAATGAGAGTAAGAATCATGAAATACACAGTGAATTTGATAATAGATTCATAAAGAAAGTGCCTGGGAGAGGATGTGCATTACTTCTTTTGCTGTACTGGCCCAGTTTATTTAATCTTTGAAGTGTGTTTGTGTGTGTGTGTGTGTGTGTGCGCGTGCACGCATGTGTCTGTGTGTGATAAAGCATTATTCAGTCAGTTTTCCGTCACTGTAATAACTAAAACAATAAACTTATAAAGAGAAAACTTATTTTGCCTCACAGCTTGGAGGCTCCATGATTCATTGGCCTGTTGCTTTGTCTCCTGAGGGGTGAGACCTCATGGCAGTAAACAGTAGTAGAGCCATGCAGCTTATTGGGAGATGTAGAAGGCAAGTAGGTCATAACTGGGGTCCATGTTTTCTTCAAGAGGACATCCTGGTGAGATCTAAGGACTCCCAATAGGCCTGCCTCCTAAACTCCCACTGTCTCCTGGGACTGCCTCTCTAGGGAACAAACCTTTAACACATAGGCCTTGGGGGACACTTGCCATCCAGACCATGGCAGTGACATTTAGAAATGTTTAATTTGTCTTACTTGTTATCCTGATAATAAAGATGCATTCCTTTTAATTTCCAGAATCTAGTTTTAACATGTTGCCAGACTCTGCAGTCTTTTGATTGTTGTGTTTGAGAATTCCGCTTTCACTTCGTGTTTATACATTCCAGAATGTTTGTGATGGATTCAGGAATGAGCTCAGGATACAGCTGGATGGCATTGTCCCTGTGCTTGCTATAGCTGTGAAAGAATGTAGCTTTCATATGAAGAAAAGCCTTCAAACCAACACACTTTTTGTTACAAGAAGCGTAGCCTCAGAGTGGAAGCTGGCGGAGCTGACTTAGTGTTAAAGAAGGCAGGCCTCCTCTTGGGTGATGGAACTGTTTTGGAAAGCAGCCTCTTGACTATGATGTGTGTGTGTGTGTGTGTGTGTGTGTGTTTGTGTGTGTGTTGTGACTAGGGTTTGGCAGACAGTAACTTCCAGTTACGCTAGATTTTCTGGCATGAAAATAAAAAGTGAAGAGCAACAAAAAGCAAATGAAACATGCTTCAAGAACAGAAACAACACAAAACATGCTTGTGGGATGTGAGGCAAACAGCGTGCTTTGCTGAACAGCACATTTATGATAGCAAGTCATGTGTCCAGCATATGGGAGAGAGGATGTCTGTGTTTGCAAAGGCCACAGAAGTGAGATCTGCAGGCTCTTTTTCAGGAGAGGCATGAAGTACTCTGGCACACTTTCCAGGGGTGATACCACAGCTGGCAGGAGCATGGATCACTCTGAACATTAGAAAGCGATTTTATGTTTTTTTTTTTCAATGTTAGGGATGAACCTATGGCTTTCATACTGAGGTACATTTCCAGTGTCCTTTTCTGTTTTAGTTTTGAGAGGGGGCCTTGGTAGTCTTAAATTGCACAGCTTCCCATAGTGCTGGGATTCCAGGTGTGTGCCCTAACTGGCTTGTGTGTTTTTGACTGTATTTGTACTAAGTGCAATTCTTCTGCCATGTAAAGATCCAACTAGGATTTTCCCTCCTACACAATATAACTGTCATTGAGTTTGCACTACTACACCAGAAGGGCAGGTGTAGCAATAATTGTAAAAAATTCAAGTTGTTATTTTTATTATAAAAATAAAGTATGTTTTCCCTAGAATTAAATTATGCAATGGAGAGCATTATTTATTTGTTGAAGAGGAATAAAATAATTTATAGATCCATTTATTTTATTGAGAAACAAATAGCAATGAGACACTTTCAAAACTGATTAATAGGACAGTTTCAATAATTAATACATTGTATATTGCTGTCTTCTTAGTGGTTATCCATAGTACAAGAAGCAGACAGGATATCCTGTCCAAACACTATTAGTACAAATCTTTCCACTCATTGAATTGAGAGTACCTGTATATCTATCCTGACTATTCTGTCTATACAAATACAAAAAGGTCCTTCCTTTGTATCCCCTTCTTTTGTTTAGTCCAGTCAGAAATGGGTATTCTATTGGCATCTAAATACTATAGGAACATGAATTCAACAAAACAATCCAACACAGTTCAGCAGTCCAAGATAGTAGTGGGTTATCCTCAGAAGTGGTTCACTTGAGCCTTTCACAGCTCAGCATATTAATATGGCTTGATTCATATACCTTATTTTTATACTTTTCTGCTGGATGGTTAAGACCAAGATAAAGTGAGACCTATATAACAAGAAATGTAACTTTTGTATCTGATAAAGTCAGTCACATGCCCTCAGGATTTATCCTGTAACCCTGTACCACACTTTGTAGATCCTTTGCCAGTGTCAGCCTTATGCATGAGTCACGGCCATTGCTTGACCAGTTTGTTCTCTGTGAAAGCCTGAAAGAGTATTTTCTCTCCATGTGACTCTCCTTAGGCACACTCTGCATCATGATCACTTTCCTCTGTGCCCCCATAATCTCCTTGATCAGAAAATTTTGGACATAAGTGAGTTGCATAATGTTACAGTACAGGTTTTCCTATGTCCAGAGTCTTCATTGACCTTGAAAGCCTAGGGCCAAAATGTTGGTTGACCTTGAAGCCTTTACTTTTCTCTAATTTTTGATCTGCAGACTTTGGTTGTTAGCCCTCCAGAAGAGAAGCTTATTGTTACCCTGCAACACATGCATTTCAATTTACTGTAACTGTCTAAACTGTAACTGTCTAAGTATCAATCATCTTAGGCATAAAATGGAACAGGCATTTTCCATCAAGTATTGATATGTTGAAGTTTAAGTCCCTGTAGAATATGAAGAAAAAAATAATTTAAAAAAAGAATTAACAAATATTTTCATAGATCATTTTTAATAGCGTTTTTACTTTGAGAAAAGGCTATTACTGTATGAATTAGCTAATCTCTTTTCAGGTTGTCGTTTTGACTGTTTGCGTATGTTCATGAGCTTGTGTAATTAACATATTCACATAGTGCATGTTTTAGCTACCAAACTTTGTTAACATTTACTTACCATATCAATTTTTATTTTATTTTCTTTTTCACATAATATGTTCCACTTAGAATATTTACTAGCAAAATTCCAAAAATATGTGAAAACATTTCATCAAATTACATCAATGGTTAAAACTCTTTTAAGGCTGAACTTTGGCTTCCTGTGGTGTTAGACTGACGGGCTATGGAGTGGCTTCCTGATGGTTGTGTGCAGCAGCAAGCAGACAGGTCCACTAACTGTGGCCACCACCTGGCCCAGAAGTGACCATGATTTGATTGAGGTTAAATGTGGACCATCTTTCCAGAGAACCAAAGCACCTATAGTGGTCCTTACACATGCAACTGGATGTATACGGTCAGAATGAGAAGTCAAAGGAGACAAAAGATACTTGATGCAAAAAACTTCAATGATGGAGTCACCACTATTGGGCGTTACCTAGAACCAGTGTGCAGGTGGTGAGATCTAGAGTTTTGCTATAAACATGTTGCTTTACATTGGCCATTGCATGTGAATGACAATGGCAATAAGCAGTCCACAGTTCCAGAGAGATTTTAGGAGTAGAACGAGGTGTTTGGGCCTTGTCAGGACAGAAATATTTCTTAAAGTCAGTGATGTTAGATGAGACAATGAAAGGAGTGAATAAAGATAGGGAATAAGAATAAATATTAATTCCTGGAATGCTCAGGTGAGATTTCGGGGAGAAATCTTAAGGCTGTGAAGAAAGGAGGAAAAAAAAACCTCTTAGCTATATGTGTCATGAAAAAGTCTTATGGTTTTATCCCTTATTCACATCTTTAATTCACTGAGAATTGATTTTCTGTTAACTATGATATGATATCTCCTGTTATTGCTTTTCCCTGATAGCCTCCTATTTTAGAATCCTCTGAGTAGACTTTCAATTATTTGCAGTGTCACTTCTGACCAATGTAGGCTTTATAAACAAGCATGTGACATACCTGTCATCCCCAATTTCTCTTATGCATCACTTGACCTATCTTCGTTAAAGTAACAATTACTCCAAGTGACCTAAGTTATTCATCTTGATGACGGCCTTTTAGAATTTCTCCATTTCATCTGCTACATCTGTCTTAGCTATCTTGACTCCTTACATTTTCATATATTGTACAAAATCAGCTGCTCAAGGGCTAATGTTTTACTGAAATACACTGAATTTATAGAATGCTCTGTGAAAGCTGGCATCTAGAAAGCAAACTTTTAATTTAATTTTAAGCTCTTAAAGCCTTTTCAGTAAAATTTTACACAGATTTTAATAGCTTTATTCCCAGGTCATTTCATGGTGATTCTTGGATTTACAGATAATTTTTCATATAGCTGCATTTTCTACCAGTAAGTTCCAGTATATTAAAATTCAATTTGAGATGTTCTATGTACCCAGTCATATTATCAGCCATCATCTCTATTCTTGCCTTCCAATTATCAAACTTTTTATTACTTTTCTTGTCTTCAGTACTGACTGCATTATATTAAAATACTGAAAAGAAGTGATAATAGAGCACCACTTTTTCCCATTTCTGATATTAAAGGGAATATTTTCAACATTTCGGTGTTAAGTGGTTTCCTGTCAGTTTTGGAAGATGCTTGTTATCAGACTAAATAAATTCATAGCTTTAAATTTTACTTGGATTACCTCAAACAGATGTTGAATTTATTATACTTAATCCATTGCAGTCATTTAAAGTTTCCTTTTTAAAATATAAATTGAGTGGCAGGGCATGGTGGCGCATGCCTGTAATCCCAGCACTTGGGAGGCTGAGGCAGGAGGATTGTTGTGAGTTCGGGACCAGCCTGAGCTACAAAGTGAGTTAAGGCCAGCCTGAACTGCATAGTGAAACCCTGTCTCAAAAAGACAAAAAAAAAAAAAAAAAAAAAAAAAAAAAAAAAATATATATATATATATATATATATATATATATATATATATAAATTGAGTGAATTTTTTGATCTATGTACCAATATTAACTCATCAAATAGTAAATTTAATGAGTATCCTTTTGCTACCTGTAATATATTGGTGAGTTTAAATTAAAAATATCTTATTCTATGTGTTATTAATATAATTACCATTAGTTCAATCTTCTCTTAAATTCTAATTTTAATGTGGATTTATTTCTTTGCAAGGCTAGAATATGATAAGAAAACCCTCTGTATTTGCTCTCTTCCAGTGTTTGGTGATACTGTTAATAATGCCCATGATCTTGTTAACTTAAATAAGGATTTTGATTATTAGAGCTAGGATTAAATCTATAGAGTCATTCAAGAGCAATCTCTCCTTCTTTTCTCAAATTTTTAAGCATAAAAGTACTTAATACATACACACACACACACACACACACACACACACACACACACACAGAGACAGACAGACAGACAGAGACAGAGAGAGAGAGATACAGAGAGAGAGAGAGTAGAGAGAGAATATATTTGCCAGAAATGGCAAATATATGATACATTTTTCTCACAGAGAAATGGCACTCTGTGATACTCCTTCACACATACATCTTCACTCTGCAGTCACCTTGTTCTACTAGAGGCAGTAGATTTTGCTAAATTTTAAAAGTACAGTTTTTTCAACTGTTTGTTACACACACAACAATGGCTACTGACTGATCTTACAGACAGGGAAAAATAGGCTGCTAATCAATCTTTTTGAAAATCAAAAGCGCTTCAGACACTCCTTATTTCCTTCTGTGACTTGGTGGGCTTCCTAGTGTATTATCTGCTACCTGCAGGGATGGCCTGTGTTATATTTTGAACAGAATGCTAGCTATTTTTCAGTTCCTGCATCCATTTCTTACAATTTTTAAAATATCACCTCTTTCCCTGCATGCTTTTAAGTTGAAAACCTAGGGGTTTTTGCTCAGATGACAGCAAACAGAAGAGAAACAGAAATAACTACTTCACAGCAGTTTAATATATTGTGTAGACTGTGGATTAATCATGGGAGAATATTTAGTAGTAGGTAAATGAGAGCAGCTCATATTTGTTAGCTACCCAACCTTGTAAGTTCTTTCAATAGAATCATAGCTTTATTGGCCAGGACTAACTTTCAATAAAACCAAAATTAGGTAAATAAAAAGCCCACGCATGTCATGTGAAGTTTATTTCCATCATAAACATTTAACAATTTGTAGGTCTTATAATCATGCAATTTAGTAGTAATGATATCAAGTGGGAGTTCTATTACCAGCCATAATCTACAAGTTACTTAAATCACTAAGACTCCTGGGAGTCTTTTTTATATTTATAAAATAGAAACAAAAGGAAAAGGAGACAAGGGAAATGAAGAAGAGAAACATGAGACTAGGGGAGAAATACAAAAGGGAAGGAGAAATGTAGTAATAAAGCTTATTTGGGAAGTCATCATTCAAGTGTATGGGGTCAGCACTTCACCTAAGTCTTTGATATTTCTCTTCAGTTCTATGAAACACTGCGTCTTTTCTTACACTTTGTGTCCAGTGTCTCTCCAAGACCTCACACAGTCATGCGTGGACTTATAGACTTTGTGATTAATTCACAACCCAATGCTGGGCTTGCGGGTATGAGTGCCACGGCTGGCCTGGGAAGATAGCCTGAATACAACGCGAGGGAGACAGACTCGCTCCCTGCAGCCATTGCTGCCACTGCTCTTCCCTTCTACTCTTTCTGTTTTGGTGTTTTCTGCCATCATGAGTGGCTGTCCTCTTCCATATGTCCCTCTGCCTCGGAGACAGCCTAATATGGACTGAAACTCTCACTAACTGTAAGCTAAATAGACCTTTCCTTCCTCATGGGTGTTGGCTGTCGTGACATGAAAGAAAAGTAATCGAGGCACCGTAACTTTTAAAATTTAAATCTAAGTTTACATGTATCAGTATTTATTTCACAGTGCTGGAAAACAAGACAGCAGGAACCAGTACGTCACTTACTAATGATCATGATTTAACTTACTTTAACATTTTCTTACAATAAATTTTTTAAAATATCAAAGCTTTAGAGCAAAACATATTCTCTATTTGAATAATTCATTGCATGACTTTGGTATAGCCTTGAGAAATATTATGTCAATTACTAATCAAGTTACACAGCAGAAAAGGAAAAAAGGGGAAAATACAAAAAAGAATAAATACTAGTTAATATCAACTTTTACTTTATTTTTCATATCAACTTTTAGTAATTTATTGAATAAATAAAAGTTTAAGGACTACAAGAATATATGGGCAGCAAAGAGTGACAAGTTGAGCAATGTTTCAAACCAAAATACAGAAAGATTATGATAATATTTGTGGAACTATTTTACTACTGTAATTACAATAGTTTCAGGTTATCTTGTGAAACACACGTTCCTGTGTTAGTGATTTCCTTTTTGTGAATATCAATTTGCTAAGCTGCAACTCTGGAACACTCACTGCAAAACAGAAACAGTAATGGAAAAGTGAGTTAAGTGACACAGTAGATAGGTATTTCTTCTTAACCCGCAATCACTCAGACTTATATATAGAATATATGAAAAACAAAAAAATCCAGCCCCCAAAATTCAAAGACACAATCCAGAATTGGTCATCTGCCGTGAATACACACTGCTGAGCAGAAGAAATAGAGATAGCAAATAAATACATGAAAAAATGCTCCATAACATGGTCATTTGAGAAATGCAAATTAAAATAATACTGTGATACAATTTTACTCCAGAAAGAATGGCTATCATTAAGAAGTCAACCAATAACAAACCCCAGAGGTGCTATGGGACAAAAGGAACCCTTCTTTTTTGTTGGTGAGAATGTAGGCATTCACTATGGAAATCAGTGTGGAAACTCCTCATGAAACTAGGATTGGCAGTCCCATTTAACCCAGATTTCCTCTTATGGATATTTCTGCAAAAGAGCTGAAAACATCATACCACAGTGATATATGTGCACCCATGCTTATAGCAGCATAATTTGTCATAGTCAAATTTTGGAAACAACCAAAATGCCCACCACCTGAGGAATTAATAAAAAGATGTCATTTTTGCACAATGTAGTGTTATTCAGCTGAAAAAAGATAAGTTTGCAGCCCATATACGTAGATGGATTCAACTTAAGTCCATATTCATAAGTAAAATAAATCAGACCCACATGTGTAAACATAAGATTGTCTCTGGTGTAAGAGCCTGAAAAAATAAATAAAATCTGAAAGGTACAATAGATATAGTAAAATGGAAAGAAGTCGAGCATCAGGAATAAACAATAGAGATGTGGGAAAGAAGAAAAGATAGGAATAAAAGGAAGGGTCAAAACCATATATATATATGAGCTATGGTATATATATATATACCATAGCTCAAATGATTGCATTACTAATTTCCATCAGTTGTTTGAAAGTAGAAGTTAATGTGTAAAATTTTTACTTTGACTGATTTTATATGCTAATATCTATAATCAGAGCAACTACATTAAAGACAATAACGTGCAATATAAAAACTATGGTTTGAATCCCTTTCATCTTGTTTTCAATGTGTACCATTTCTAATGGCTCATCAATTATTATCATACTCTGTTTAAAATAAATTTGAAAATAAAGAGTAAAAAGGACAAGAAAAAAATTAAAGTTTTTTTTCATGGTTCAGTGGTTCTTATTGTTAACCAGTATTAAAATGTGTTTATCATACCCTAAAACTTGGTGAAAGACATTTGTGTTGCTTACAATTAGTAATGCTGAATAAAGCCGCTTAAACGTTGGAAAAAAATACCCACCACAAAAATAGATGTTGGGTATTCTGACTCAATTTACTTATGAAATTCTAAGCAAATTAGCACCTTTTGATAGAATGTATTTCAGTAATTGTTTAGACGTAGAGGTAGATGAATTAATGGCAAGTGGGCAGGAGAACTTCTCAGGACGATGGAAATAGCCCATGTTTAACTATAAAGTGGTAGCGCAAAGGATATTCATCATTTGCCTTCATTTACTGTTCATTTGAATCAGGCTCAAGTCTCCATGAAGATCAAATCTCAATAAGGACCAAATGAAGATCTTATCACATACATCAAACCAGAACATCGCTCCTAAAGCCCACATGCAGAGATTCTGGGTAAACAGACCTGGTATGGGGTCCTTCCGTCAGATCATGGAATTCACATGAGCAGGCACACTCGAGAACTTCTCTTGCGGATACTAGAATCTCCAGGGAATTTTTTTGATTGTCCTATGAGGTTTCAAATCAAGAAGCTACGTTTTCTATATTTAAAATTACATTACAAAACACCATTTTCAGGGGTGTGTTCAAATTTATTGACCTACTATGAGAACATAAGCAAAGGCTTCCTTTGACCATTGTGAAGTACAAAGCATATACACCATTTTTTTCCTTTTGGTTTTCTAGTCTCTTCTCAGAATTTTAGGCTATTTCTCTCTTTTGATTATAGGTTCGTTTCCACTGCTTTGTGTTTCTTTCACATTGTTCCTGTTACACAAAATGCCTTCAAGTAAACACTCAAATTCTTTAGGTGTTCTAGAATTGCCTAATGTTGATATTACAGCGTAATGTTGAAATTCCAGCCGTTGGTGACACTGAGGCAGGAAGATCACAAGTTTGAATCCAGCCTCCCCACTTGGTGATAATGTGCCCAAAAATAAGATTTTAAGAAAGTGTGGGGATGTGGATAAGTACTAGAGTGCTTGTGTTGCATTTGTGTGGCCTGGGGTCCTATGCTCAGTATCGTACACACACAGGAGGAGCCGGCGGAATGGCTCAGCCGACTAAGTGCTTGCTTAGGTAAACACAGGGACCAGGGTTTGATCCCTGGTTCCGCATCCCGCGCCAGCCCCGCCCTCGGGTGCGCTAAACCGGCGATGGAGTCCGGGCATGGTGGCGCGCGCCTGTAATCCCAGCACTAGGGAGGCAGAAAGCAGAAGGATCACTGTGAATGTGGGCTGCATGGTGAGACGCTGTACAAAAAAAAAAAAAAAGGAAAGAGAATGAGGAAGAGAGTAAACAATAAAATAAGAAAAGTGTCTCTTTGGAAAGTGTAAGATTTTAGCAGACGTATAGTACTGTGTACAAAAGTATTGGGTGAAGAAGTCTTAAGATCAGTGACAACTCTAACTGCATGATCACGGTGAATTATCAGACACTGTGGGTCTAAGTAGTACCATTCTAAAGGAATGAGAATGTCAGTTTGAAGTCTTGAGAATCTCTGAGCTCCTAGATCCCAGACTATAATCCAGTCATTTTGCTTCTGGATTCCCTGCTCATGTGGTTCCTTACCTGTGCTTCCTACCCTATATTTTGATCATCTTTGCCTCTAACCTATCAGCACTTTTAGGGTGGTAATGTCACATTTTCTATTTGTGCCACTGTCTCGTAAAAGAAAGTATTGCACGACCTAAGCAAAGACAGCAGTAAATGTACATGAAATGGGTTAATGAACTTTAGAAACCACCTAATTGTAACAACATGCCAGAATATACAAAATAACAGTACATTAGAAAATGCTATGACCTTCACAATTAATGTCTTCTTACTAAAACTGGTTTCTTTATTATTTAATTATTTATTTTTTAGCAGAACTGTGGATTGAACTCAGGCCCTTGAGCTTGCCAGGGAAGTGCCCATTCTACTGAGCCATCACCCAGTCCCTGGTTTCTTTATTTTTTTTATTTTTCTTAATAATTTCATTGAGAATCAAAAAGCAATGATACCATTTCAAAATGAATTAGAAGGACAGTTTCAATAATTTGTACATTTCATATTATTGTCTTCTTAGTTGTTATTCATAGTACAAGATGCAGACATGGTATCCTGCCTATAAACACTATTAGAACAAATCTTTCTATTCAATTATAATTCTTAATTCTATCGAATTAAGAGAATGTACTGGTATATCTATCGTAGCTATTTTGAATGTACACATACAAAATGGTTGCTCATTTGTATCTCCTTTTTTTGTTTAGTTTTGTCAGAGAAGGGTATTCCACTGTCATTTAAATATTGGGGCCAGGGAGATGGCTTAGTGGTATAAGCATTCCTATGGCAAAAGCAAGGGCCTGAGTTCAATCCCCCATTTCCAATACCTATATATGGTAATCTAAGCAAAATGCTTGATAGTCACAGTACATAATATGACAACTATTGTTGATTTTTTATTCTTGTTTTGAACTTCTGTACCATTTGTATTGTAGTATCTTGCTTTGTTTCTGCCTTTTTGTTTTTCCTCTTTAAGGCAAAAATGAATGGTATTTTTCTCCACAGAAGGACAATATCTTCAGTAAAAATCAACAAGAAACTATTTCATTGTAGCAAAAAAACATATTGATCCAGAAAAAAAATAGCTGAAGTCGCAAATGTTAGCATAATTAAATTAGCATTTAAAAATAGAATAATACGGTTAGAAAAATCAAGTGAGTTGTTGTACAAAAATAGACATATAGGAAAATTATCTGTGAAAATCTAGTATTTTATTCTGAAATAGAACTATTTATATGTGTACCATAACATATTCTCTATAACTTTTGATGGAAATGTTTATTATCATTTCCAAAAACAAATGTTGTCTCTTGTATCATATGGGATTTTTTAAATCTTTTTTTTTTTTTTTTTCTTTTCTTTAATTGCGGAACCGGGATTGAGCTCAGGCCCTTGCTCTTGCCAGGCAAGTGCTTATTCTACTGAGCCACCTACGTGGTCCTTTTTTCTTAAAAATCTTAAGATCCATATCTTCATTTTCTTTATTTGCATTTGTATTTTTATATTTTAGGGAACAGTGTACAGGGAACTCAGTGTCTCACTACTAGATCGGAATATTAGTCAGATATTCCTGTTTACAGCCTCCCAAGAGCCGGGATTACAGGCCTGCACCACCACTTCCAGTCTCAATTGCCTTCTCAATGTGCCCTGGTGGTGGGGTCAGCATGGCAGGTCCAAGGATCAACTTCCTGTCCCTGTCCCTGCTTGCAGGTGCTTTAATCCGTGGAGCTAATTGTCTGGCCCTTAATTTCCTTTATGTAGCAATTTTTAAATATATTTAGTAGAGGGTTTACAGGGGCTCACTGCGCAGATCTGACTCATGATCCTCCTGTTTTCAGCCTCCCAAGCACTGGGATTACCAGTGCATGCCTAGTCTCATTTTTCAGTCTCACCATGCCTCAGGGGTGGGGCCAACATGTGTTTGTGGGGACTGAACCTCAGTCCCTACTCTCTGTCAAAGCAGGTTATTTATTTTTTTTATTGTCTTTTGATATTGGGGATTGAACTCAGAATCTTGTGCTTTCCAGGAAGGTACTTCTGCCACTGAACCATTTCCCCAGCACCCATGTGGCAATATTAATGAAGTCTCCATGCATGTGGAAGTGATATTAAATTCCTGATACATGGTATTCATATTGTTCACAAGAACTCAGTTGGAGAGCTGACTGCAGCTTGCCAACCAATAAGTTGCTGCTTCTTTCCCAAAGTTAGGCGAGGTCAAATCGTGCGTCAGTCTTATTTTTCTCTTGGGCCTGCAGAGAAACAGGGTGCTGCATTGTTTCTGATGCCCTGCTCAGACTGTCCACACACACAAGCCAGGTAAAACCAACTGGCTTCTAAATGCAGGTGATGGCACTGTCTTATGAGCATGACTTCTGAACAATGGCAGATCAAACTGTTAGTCACCTGTGGTTGCTAGGAAATTTTCACTGATCGTGAACACATATATTTTGAGCTCTATGGCACAGAAATGTACTTTAATAATATCAAAGTAATAAAATTTTGAAAAACTGTGATATCTTTCTGGATTAAAATAGTTTTCTTAGTTCCATCATCCTAAAGGCTAATGAGCAATATTTATTGTTTTTCTAATTTATGAGGATATAATTAACTATACACTCCATTTAAAATATTTTATTTTATTTTATTTTGAAGAGTAAAAACAAAAGCAAAAACAAAGACAGAAGCAGGGTAACACAACAAATATGGTACAGATTTTTCAAAACAAGAATAGCTAATTAATAATGGTTGTACTACTATCTATTTTTAATTACCAAATCTGTTGCCCATATTAATAAATATAGTTATTCAAGATTGGGCAAACAGTTGAATATTACCACTTGCTTTCTAGAAACCTTAATTAAAAAAATATTCTAATGATAGTATAATAATAATTAATAAGACAATAGAAACATACAAGTTTAGAAGACCAAGATGAAGGTATCTAAGTGTGGTTTTGTACTACACATTATTGTCACAGATGTAGTTGCTCAGATTGCAGACATCAGCAAATAGAGTTAATCAAGTTAAAAATTCTATTAGCTGCTACTAAGAAAAAGGGGACCAAGGATTTAGCTCAGTAAAACAGGAAAAGAAATTATGGAAATTCATCATATAATCACCTCAGCCATCCTGTGTATACACATGTATATTTTTCTCTGTTTATTTCCTCCTATTTTTTTCACATTTCTCTCATCTTCATTGTTTAATCCTTCCGTTTCTTTTAAAAAATTCTTTATTAATTTTAATGAGAAAAAAAGCAATGAGACAGATTCAAAATGGGTTAGTAGGAAAGTAACAAAACTAATACATTGCATAGTGTTGTCTTTGTAGTAGTTATCCAGAGTACAAAATGTAGACATAGCTTATCTAAGTAATAGTAGTACAAATCTTTATTTTCGTTGAACTAAGAGAAAGTAGCTGTATATCTATCCTAACTATTTTGTATGTAGATATATAACTTTTTCACTATAAAATGGTCCTTCCTTTATATTCCCCTGTTTTATTTTGTTGTGTCAGAGATATGTGTTCCATTGCTGTTAGAGAAGCTGTATTTGGAGAAGTCTTTAAAGGATCTTGCTGCAATACATTTGGCAAAAATGTTCATCATAATTTTTGATCATGCCATGGTGCCCAAGAAAATACCCTTCAAATCACAGGTGTCTCCCAAAGCTATCAATGCGGAAGTGAGGACCTTTTTGTGTCAGTTAACCACTGGCCTCTTTATGAGGCTCCATGAAACTTTCTATTTATTGTAATAAGTTTTCTTCCATCACTCTGACCAAATACATTGAGCCACCATAAGAATTAGTCTTTTAAAATTTTTTTATTCATTTTAATGAGAAAAAGTAGCAATGAAACAGTTTCAAAACAGGTTTGTAGGACAGTTACAATAATTAATACATTGCATATTGTTGCCTTCATAGTACTTATTCTACAGTTTCAAGCTGTCTTCTACAGACCCAGTAGAAATTCAGATCATCAATAGCTGTTTTGAGCATCTTTACCCTCACAGAATCAAAGACACAGAAGAAATGGACAGATGCCTAGAAAAGTGCAAATTATTGAATCAAGAAGATATACCAACTCTCAATAACACAATAACAATGAAGTTCAAAATGTAATAATGTATGAGTTAACAGCTTTAAATTTCCCTCTAAGAACTTCTTTCATTGCATCCCATAAATTATGATAAATTGTGCTTGAATTTTCATTTAACTGTAGATATTGTTCAATTCCTTATTTAATTTCATCTGTAACCTATTGGTTCCTGAGGAGGGTGTTGCCTAATTTTTATGTATTTATGGGAGTTTTCTGGTTTATTTTTTTGTTTTTGTTTTTGTATTTTAAGGGTCTACAGGTGTTCACGGTCTCACTCCTAGATCAGACTCACAATGATCTGCCTGTTTACAGCTGAATGAGAATTGGGATTACAGATGCACACCACCACAAGCTGTTTCATTGTGCTCCAAGGGCAGGGCTCACATGTGGATTGAACTCTTGGCCCCTTAGTATAATTGCATGTGGTTTGATCTGCTGACCTGATTGGCTGGCCCTGGTTGTTTTTCTCATTTATTCCCAGTTTCATTGCACAATGATCACATAATGCGCATGGGATAATTTCTGTGCTCTTGCAAATACTCAAGCATGACCTATGTGGTGTAGTTTAGAAAATGTGCTGTGTGCAGATGTGGTTGTGTGGAGAACTCTGTATGTGCCCACTAGGGCCCATTTGTTCAAAGTTCTGGTTCAGGTTTGTCATTTGCCAATTTTTTTGTCTGCTTTACCTATTTTTTGGGGGGATAAGGGGGGAGTTAATGTCCCCTGTTAATATTGTGGTATTGCATATTAAATATTTCATGTCCATTAATTTTTGTCTTATATAGTTGATTTCTATTGTGTTTAATGTGTACATATTTATGACTGTTACCTCTTCCTCTTGTATTTTTCCCCTAATCAGTATGTAGTGGTCCTCTCTATTTCATTTGATCACTCTTGGTTTGAAATTGAAACTGTCTGTGAACAGGATTGCTACCCCTGCTTATTTCCGAAGTGCTGGGTCATGTAGTATTGTTTTCTATCCTCTGACTTTCAGCCTATGAATTTCTTTATGAGTTAAGTATGTTTCTTATATACAATGTATTGTTGGATTTTGCTTCCTAATTCATACTCTGCCAATCTATTTCTTTAAATTGGTGAATTGAGTGCTTTTACATTGAGATATATTGACTTATGTTTGACATGTTATTTACCTTCTGTTGCATATTCTTTTTTCTCCTGTATTAATTGTTTTCTCTATTTTAATTTCCTTCCCTTCTCGTTTGTGGAGTTCTAGCCATTTTGGTCTCTCTATAGAATATGTTTTAGTAGTCTGGATAGTGTTGGGTGTGTCATCATGGAATTCTTTAGTTGTTCTTTGTGATGGAATTATTTCACTCCTCCATCACACTTTGAAAGACAGTTTTGCAGGGTATAGCAATATAGGCTGGAAATTTTTTTTTTTTTTTTTTTTGGAGGACTTGAAGTACTTTGCTCCATGCTCTTCTTGACTTAATGGTTTATGAAGAGAAATCTGCTGTTATTCTGATGGGTTTTCCTTTAAATGTGATCTATTTCTTTTCTCTAGTGACTTTTAATACATTGTTCTTTTGCTGAATTTCTGGGACCTTGATTATTATATATCTCTGTGTGATTTTAATTGTGTTGATGTTATTTGGGGTTCTATATGCTTCATTTACCTGAATATCAAACTATTTCACCATATTGGGATGTTTTCTGCTTTTACTTCTTTCCATATTCTTTTTATATCAGTTGTATTGACTCCTTTATTATTGGTGTCTGTTAGTCTTACCTTGTTCATCTTTATCTTGAAGATTTTGAATTATTTTTCCTGAATCCTCTTGTTTTTAACAGTTCTTTTCTCACTTTTTCACTGGTGTCTTCAAGGTCTGAAAGTCTATTTTCACCTTTATTCTAACAATTTTGCCAGCTTGTGATTGAAGTTTTAATGTTCTGTATATCTCTTTGAATTTGTTTCATGGAATATGTTTCTTTACCATACTGCTCATTCAAGGATTCCATAATTTTTGTATTCTCTTCTATTTTTTTTTATCAGTGTCTTCTTTTGAAGCACTTAGTAATTCTTTATTATCACTATTTCTTTTTTTACTTCTAAATTATTTCTGATCTTACTTCCTCTATACCTTGCTGCAGCTGTTTATTTAATTCAGATGCTATTATTTCAGAGATTTTAGCTGTATAATTTCCAATTTCATCTATGCTAGTATCTCCTGAATTTGTTCTAGGTTTGACTCAGGGCTTGAGAATGCATATTGCTCTGTCTTTTTGGAATTTTGTGTAGCCCTATCTCTGACCTTTGTTTTAAAAGTTTGCTGCTGTTATTACCTTAGCATGTACCAAAATTTGTACCCTAGACAGATTATGCAGTTATGGCAGTTACAGTTTTGTATTTACAGAGCTATAATTAAGAACAGTAATAATGGTTAGTAATATTTAGCAGTTAAAAAACTTTTGTATCTAATGGGTTTGTATTTTAGACCATAATAGCAAAAATTATGTTTTGTAGATAAGCAGTTATTAATTTGGGAATATGTATTTAAATTATTTCCCTTAAGTTCTGACTGATCACCTCCCCTTGATGTTTATGGGGTCTTCCAGGCAGACCGGTTCACGGCAGTGATCTTTTGCTCCTCTCTCAATCAACAGAAAAAGTGAGAGGATGCTCTCTTAGGTCTGGGTCTGGCAAAGTGTCTCGGCTTACCGGGTCCAGATCTACTATGTTTGAACTCCTCCGTATGTGTCTGGCTTACATCTGGCTGCTGTGCTCTGCTTCTTCTTGTGGCAGCCCATGGGAGTGAACCTGCTGTGTGCCTCTAGTACGATGTTCAGCTCCTGGATTAGCTGGGTGGACCTGGCCTCTTGCCTCTGTGCAGCGAGTTCTGCTGCAGGGTTCCAACCAGGCCTGTCTGATGGAAGGGGCTCAGGCAATTGTGCAGATGGTCCCAACCACATGCGGGGCCTGGGCTTTGGCAGGAAAGGGATGTGGGGAGCAGAGACAAGGTGGAAGGTCTCACACAGGCACTGCACCTGGGCTCTGGCTGGGAAAGGATCTGGGGAGCAGCAAGCAGGTAGAAAATCCCATACACTCACCAGGCCTGGGCTTTTAAGATTTATCATTGCTATTTTTATCATTTATTATTACTATGTTGCTGTATTGTTGTATCAGAAGGTCAAAAGATTTCCAAGAAACCGGAAAGAAAGGGGAACTTTATTGCTATCCACAGCAAAGACAATGCCACCTTGGGAAACTGTAATAAGGATTCTAGGGAAAATGAATAAAACTGGCTGATCATCAATCCAAATTTTGCTGATTTGGATAAATAAGTTGCGAAGGTCCTCTTCTTTGTGACAACCCAAGACAGTTGTCTGTGTTCTGTCTTAAAAACTATTGACTGAAGAAGGAAGTTGGAGGAATAGGGTTAGTGCCAAGCTGTGGGAATAAAGATGATAAAAAACGAAATCACTATTATTATATAAAGAAAATAAAATGAGTGATGTTAGAGTAGAAAATATGATAAATACATCCATTTATCATCATTCTTTATTAAATGTTTTTTATTCATTCACTTTTTTTATTGGTACAGTGAATTGAACTCAGGACCTTGATTTTGAGAGGCAGGCTCTGTGCTGATGAGCTATATTCTGGGCCCTCCTTCACTTCTTAAACAGATTGCAGAAGGAAGGTATCTATGTTATGATAAAATACACTAATAGAATTGCACATGCATTATTTTCTTGGGAAAAGAACTATTTTTCTGCCAAATTGGGGTAATGTCTACAGAAAACAAATTTGCTAATGCAAATAAAGAATACGTGTAAGTTATCTATTCTGTATTTTCACTGTTTCAAGTAATAATAAGTTTCCAGAGAAAAATAGTTTTATAAAAGCACTGTCTCTGCATGTATTTTCATTTTATAAATCAGTATTTGCATGCATGTGCATCAGGGAGCTTTTATTTAATTTCAGCCAGATTGCTTTTATCAACTCTGAAAGACTACATCGTCTTTTATTGAATCTCTAAAACTTCCTATTTATTTTTTATCAGTTTCTCATGGTCTCATTTATTTGTGGGTTCTTTAGTATAATTCAGTTCAGGAACATAATCTATAATGGTCAAATAAAAGTAATTAGCATTTATATAACCCTAAATATTATATTTTTGGCCACTTTCCATTTCTTTAAGTTATTTTGAAATGTATAATTAGTCATCGTAAACTACATCCTAACCTGCTGTACTTAGGAACTGTAGCAACCATTCCCCCCACATACACACACCTCTGGCCCCCAATCCCCACTCTGGCTCTCCTCCACATCCCATTCCCTCTTCAGCCTCTAGTGAACCCTGTTCTGCTTTCTACTTCTACTTGATTACATTTCTTAGCTTCTAGAAATGAGTGCAAATATGTGATTTTTTTTTCTGTACCTGGCTAGTTTTACTTGATATAATATTCTTGGTCCATTTAAAATCCCTTCATCCACTGATGGACAAGTCCGTTAATTCTAGTCAACTATTGTGACTAGTACTATAGATAACATGGGTGTTCTGGACTCTCTTTAACATGAAAGTTCCATTTCTTTTGGATCTATTTGGAGTTCTTGGACTAGTAGATCATATGATAGTTCCTTTCTAACCTTTTGGACAAACATTTATATTGTTGTCCAAATGGCTATACTATTTACATTGTCATTAACAGAATATTAAAAGTTCCCCTTTCTCCACATTCTCATTGGCACTTGTAATTTCTTGTTATTTTGATAATAACTATTTTATGTGAGATAAGACATCTCAATCTTCTTTCCAATTCCATTTTTGTTATGGTTAGTTAAGTTGACCATTTAAAAAAAAAATGAATCTAAATCTAGAGGGTGTACAGGGTCTCACTACATAGATTGGATTCATAGTGATTCTCCTGTTTTCAGCCTCCCAAGCACCAAGATTACAGACACATAGTACCATGCCCAGTGCATCCCAGGGGTGGGGCCAGCATGCTAGGCCTGAAGCAGGAGCTTTAGTCTACTGAGCTATCTGGCTGGCCCAAAGTTGAGTATTTCTATGTACTTGCTGACCATTTGTATGTCTTCTTTGGAGAAATGTCTATACAGATAACTAGGTCACTTAATTGGATTATTGAAGGATTTTTGATATATTTCTTTTATATATTCTGGATAGCAACCTGTAGTATTATGTAAATTTTCTTCCATTCTGTAATCCACCTACTTATTGTTGTTGATTGCTATGCATAAGGTTCTTAGTTAGATATTTCTCTTCCTATTTTTATTTTTGATGCCTATGCATTTGAAATCCTATCAAATTTTTTTTCTAACTGATACCTGAAAGTATTCCTTCTGTGGTTAATTGTAGGAGTTTATTCCAGAAAAGTGAAAATTTACTTGCACACCAAAACCTCAATGTGTGTGTGTGTGTGTGCGTGTGTGTGTGTGTGTGGTTTTTTTTTTTTTTTCTGTACTTTGGGAAGGGTTTACAGAATTTTCAGGGTCTCACTAAGAGATCAAACTCATTGTGATTCTCCTATTCACAGCCTCCCAAGAGCTGAGATTACAGGCGTGTGTCACCATGCCCCATCTCAATTGCCGTCGCAGCCACCCCAGCACGGCAGGCCCAGAGATTGAACCCCTGGCCCTCTGCATCTGCTTGCAGGCACTTTTATCTGCTGAGTTATTTGGCTGGCCCTCAATGTGTCTGTTGATAGCAGCTATATTTGCAATAGCCAAAAACTGGAGCCAAGCCTAACGTCCCTTGAAAGAAATGGTTAACAAAACCTTGAGGTAAATATAAGATTATGAAATCCTATTGATATTAAAAAAAAATCTACAGTTCTGATAAACCTTTGAGCAATTACATTGAATGATAACTGGTATCAAAGTGGTGATATCTTATGAATAGAAAGACCAGAGTTTTCCACATTTATGGACTGAGAAAGCATATGAAAAACAATATGGTTTGTAAAAGGGGACCAAAGAAATTATTGAAAGTTTAAAACTTTTTGTCTTCATTTCAGGAATGGAGGATTTAAACAAGAATGAGAATTGTGTCAAAATTAATTCACAAATAAATGACAAAAGTAGAAAAATCTAAGATCAATGATGTATATCACTACTAATTCAATTGTGATTCTTGTTTTGCAAAGTCATACAAATTGGGAAATTATGGAAATCATATACCCTACTTGGAATGTTTTAGTGTTACTGATTTGTTAAAATTACATGTATCAGTTAGTGCATACTTAAGAGATTTATGCAAGATAAACAGATATATAAAAATTGACAAGATTGTTCTACAGTGGTTTGTTTGCTCCCTGGAGATCTGAAGTCAAATACCTGGATCTCACTGTAGTGTCTCATTAGAGTTCATATCAGGAGACATCAAAGTGTCCATATCAAAGGGTCTGTGCTGGAAACCCAGAAACAGTGCCCAAGGTGCAGGAGAAGACTGGAGCCTTCTTGATAAACAGAAGTGAGTCTTCCTTCTTTGTTTCCTTTCTACACCTTTTGGGTTAAAAGCCACCCCAAGTGGGTCTGACATGAGTAAATCTCCTCAGGAACACTCAGAATTATACAAAATTATACTTCAGTTGGGTTTTTCTTACTCAAGTGGACAGAAATAGTAACTAGCAGATTATCCAAACTGTTTCTTTCTCTATTGTTGGATTTTCTATCTACTTGGATATTTATGCTAACATTTGTTTTTCTTCATTTTGCTAATTTTAATGTAATTCACACTTCTCATTTCTTAATGTGGAAGTTTTGTGTCACTAACTTCAGACTTTTGCTATTCCAATAGGACCACTTGTGGTTACAAAAGTCCCTCTAAACTTATGTGTTTCGCAGTACTTTTGATGTAGTTTCTTTTTACCATGTATATATGCTGTATTTAATTTTTATTCAGTTTTCTTGCATTTATAGTTTCTTCTCCAGAATATGTAGGGAGCACAAGTTTTATATCAGAGAAAATACTGTGCATAAATTTTCTATGATGTAAGGTCAGCTATGCAGATGTCGTCTTGTGTTTTTGTTAATGTTCTCCTGCACCAAATTATTTTCTTCAAAATTTCATATTGATCATGTATAAATCCTTTTTCTTAGGACTCACAAAACAATACAGTTTAAACATTATTCACATAACATTTACTTTGTAGATGGATAGATTTGTTTGTTCATTTAGCTGTTTTGATGTAGCTCCTTTGTACCAAGCTTGAATTATTTGAACATAGGAAATAATTGTTATATTTGACAAGGATACCTGTGGTTAATACTGTGTGAAAGGTAAAAGATAACTTCAATAGAAAATGAACATGTTGAAGGGAAAAGGGCACATCACCAATAATTTATTTGTATTCTTCAAATTTGACATGGCCCTGACATATGTCTGCATGGCTCCTGTCATGTCTAACTGTATTGCTCTAGAAGCTTCATTTGGGCAGAGAGTTAAGGTCTATGAAGAGTCAATCACTCTATTTCCTTTAACTCACTGATCACAGTCCCATGCTATGCTATGCTAAGAATGTCTAAAAATACTGACTTCACCCATTTTATATAAAGTACCCCAGTCGCTTACTGTCACAGGGGCATCTATTTGCTGTAATTTCTTCTATGGTTTGAAGACCACATGAAATATTTTAATTGGGAAAACCATATATTAAAAAGATAGCATTTTGCTACACATGGTGGTGCATACCTGTAATCTGAGGATTCTGAGAGGTTGACACAGCAGGATTACAATTTTGCACCTGGCCCTGGTAACTTAGTGACTTAATGAGACAATTTTACAGTAAAATTTAAAAGCAGCTGGGGATGTGCTCAGAATGAAGACCCTGGGTTTAATCTCTAGCATAAATAAACAAACAGCCTGAACATGTAGCTGGACTCAAGTACTATTTTATTGTTTCAAAAACAATGACATATTTTTATATATTTTTCCTTATATTACCTCTTATATACTGTGCTCTTATTTCCATTTCATTTATTCATTCACATACTATACTACTGCTACCTTTTTATGTAAGTACAGCTGGTCATTCATATGTAGAGGTTCTATATGAATGTATTGAACCAATCATAAATTGCAAATAGTTGAACATTTTCATACTGATTATGTATAAATCCTTTTTCTTATGACTCACAAAACAGTACAGTTTAAACGTTATTCATATAACATTTACTTTGTAGGATTATAAGTAATATAGAAAATAATTGTTTTAAATTGCTTATAAGATATATAACATATATTTATAATATATATGAGGTTATGCATACATTATACACATATATTATGTACATTCATATAAACTTGAGTGTGTGTGAAATTTGGCATGTGAAATTTGGTGGTCATAGAAACAATCCCCTCTGTGTATACTAAGGGAAAACTTTAGAAGATACTTGTCTTAGGGCCATCCAGATAGCTCAGTGGATTAAAGCCCCTGTCCAGTAGATGCAGGGACCTGGATTCGATCCCCAAGTTGCCATGCTGGCTCCACCACAAAAGCACGCTGATACAGGGATTCAGGTTGGGTGTGGTGGTGCCAGGCCTGTAATCCCAGCACTTGAGAGGCTGAAAACAGGAGGATCACTACAAGTCTGATCTGTGTAGTAAAACCCTGTTGTCCCTGTACTAAATACATTTTTAAAAATAATAAAATAGAAGATGCTTGTCTTAATCATTTTTATATTATATATATATAATATAATATATACATATATATATACACAATTTATTTTATTTATTTTTTAATGCAGTTAGTATAGGCACTACAGGGTCTCACTATGCAGATCAGACTCGTAGTGAATCTCCTGTTTTCAGCCTCCCAATCACTGGGATTACAGGCACAGCACCACCACACACAATGTGAAACCCTGTTTCAGCATGCCCCAGCGGTGGGGCCAGCCGGCACCCTGGGGCTCAAACCCAGGTCCCTGCATCTGCCTGACAGGGGCTTTAATCTGCTGAGCTGTCTGGCCAACCCTATATATTTTAAAGAGAGAAAGAAGTACAAAACTATGCAGAATTTCAAAACAAGATGATAGGAAATTAACAACTGCTATTATATTGCATATTGTTATCTTCAAAGTACTTGCCAGATTACAAAATATAGGCATGTAAAACTGATCACACAATAAAGCACTAAATGTTCCATTCAGTGAAATAACAGAAATTAGTGGTACCATTATCTCAGTTTATATTCCTTCCTTTTTTTTTCCTTCCCACATCCCAGTTGCTCTTTTCTTTTGACCAGTTTTCCTTCTCACAATATCTGTAGTACTTTTTGGATCCTATTTACTGTTTCAGATCTTTACATTAGAGAGACAATATGATGTTTACATATGCTAGTCTGTGTATTTGACTTGGAAGTATGGTCTCAATTTGCATGAATTTGCCTGTAAGCTCAAGCATGTTTCACTACAGATGAGCGTTACTCTACTGTCTAAAAACACCACATCTTTTTATGAACTCCTCAGTTGGTGAGCATTGAGTTGTTTATAAGATCTAACTATTTTAAATTGTGCTGCTATAAACATGGGTGCACATATATAGATGTGGTATATTTTTCATTCTTCTGGGAAAATACCTGAGAGGAATAGCTGGGTCTAATGGGTCTCTAATTGTATATACTGAGGAATCTCCACAGTGATTTTGATAGGGGTTTTAATCAGTCTGCACTCCCACTAACAGTAGCGAAGGGAGCTTTTCTCCTACACATCCCCTAGCATTTGTTGTTGGTTGATTTCTGATGACAGCCATTTTCTTTCCCCCATGGGCAGATAGAAGCTCAGTGTTGTTTTAATTTCAATTTCTTGGATGGCCAACGATGATGAACATCTTTTCATGTACTTCTTGACATTTGTATTTCTTTTTCTAAGAAGTATGTATTGACCACAGGTACTCATTTTTTATTGTGTTTTTGGAGTATGGGAGTCTTATTTTATTTGAATTCTTTATAGGTTGTGGTTATGTCATTTTTTTGAAGAAAAGCTGGTTAATCCTTTTTCTCCCTGTGGGTTCTCTTTTCACTCGGTTGGTGATTTCTTTTGATGTGCAAAAATATCTTAATATGATGAGATCCCACTTGTTGGTTCTTTGAAATATTTCCTGTGCAATTTGGTTTTTGCTCATGGTCTCTCTGCCCACCCCTATGTCTTCAATATTTCTAGCTACTTTGTCTTCAAGATTTCTACCTATGTTCTCTTCCAGTAGATTCAGTGCTTCTGTTTTAATCTTTAAATATTTACTCCATTTGACTTTAGTTTAGTGCACAGCAATAGACATGGGTCTAGTTTTAGTTTTCAGCATATGGTGAGCCAGTATATCCAGCATCTTTTATTGAAGAGTCTATCTTTCTGCCAGTGAAGGTTTTCGGGCCTTTTGTCAAGACATAGTGATTGAGTGTGTTTTGAGTTGTACCTGTCTTTTCTAATCTTTTCTATTTATACTCAGGTTTGTTCACTTGTTTTTTTTTCCAGTACAAGTACAATGCTGATTTTATCACAGTACTTTTGTAGGATAATTTCAAGTCAGGGATTGCATTGCCTACTGTTTTAACTTTGTTGTTCAGTACTGCCTTTTCTATTCTAGCTCTCCTCTGGTTCCAGGTGAATTTTAGGAATATTTTCTTTAGATCTGTGAGGGATGCTAATGATATTTTAATCAGAATTGTATTAAAACTGTATAACAATTTTGGGAGCATGGTCGTTTTTACAATGTTGTTTCTTCCTATTCCTGAACAAGGAATATTTTCACATTTTTGGCATTCCTCTTTGATCTCCTTTTTCAGAGGACTATACTTTTCAATATATAGATATGTTACTTCCTTTATTACATTGATTCATCAATATTTCATTTTTGGATGCTACTGTGAAGGGTATAGTTTCCCTGATTCCTCTCTCAGTGAGTTTGTGTATAGAAACACTACTATTTTTTGAGTATTGACTTTGTATCTAGCTATGCAACTAAATTTGCTTATTAAATCTAAAAGTCTTTCAGTAGAGTTTTTGGCATCCTCTTTGTAGCTGTTCAAATTGTCTGCAAATAATTGTAATTTAACTTTTGCCTTTTTTATACTTATTTCCTTTATTTTATTCTCTTGCTTAATTGTTCTGAATTATACAGAAAGAGTGGTGATAGTGGACACCCTTGTCATGTTCCTGATTTTTAGAGTGAAATCTTTCATTTTTTGATCATTTATTATGATATTTACTCTTTGAGGTACAAACCATCTAGTCTGCTTTTCTATTGATTTTTATCATGAATGAGTTTTTCTTAGGCTGGCTAAACAGCTCATTGGATTAAAACACCTGCAAGCAGGCATAGGGGTCAGGAGTTTGCTTCCCTGGCCTGCTGTTCCAGCCCCTTCCCCAGGGCACACTAAGTCGGCAATTGGGACTGGGCATGGTGGCATGTGCCTATAATCCCAGCTCTTGGGAGGCTGTTAACAGGGTCATTACGAGTCTGATCTAGTAGTGAGATTCTAAACACCCCGTAGACCCTTCTCTAAACACACAAAACACATATACATATGCACACACACACACACATGTTTTTTCTTCATCTGTTTATGGAGAGCATTTTCTGGTCCTCATCATGTCCCAGAAAGTTTATATTTGTAGTCCCATGGAAAAGTTATTATAATTCTAGTGAGTTAATTCCAATGTACTACTTCCAGTGTGACAAATGGTGAAAATACAGACATTAAGGCTTAATTATAGTTATGGAGAGCCAAGGGGAGTAGGCCTAGTTGGAACGATAACTGGCTGGAACAAAGTCCTCAACCCAGGTCTGACCCTGAGTTTTATTAATTCATGAAGAAAGAAGTGGCTTGAGAATGAGTAACTGTGAGAATGGTAGAAGGTAGATAAGTATTCTGAACTGTCCTGGCTGGAAGCCAGAAATCACCCTTGCAATATGGAGAAAGAAGGCTATGCAAAGAGTGATCTGCATAACACAATTGTCATAGTATCTAACATTTTATGTCAGTGCTTAAGCTCTGATGTGCAAGCTTTCATGCCATGAGAAATCATAGCCTCTTATAATGAGGCAAGATCATAGCCTATAGTGCAGAGTATGGCTCTCCATCCCACTTTGCCCAGGCTTACATGTGGGAGCTATTGGAGGCTTGGGGAACCAATTCCCTGCCATCTCTTCATCAAAGACTACATATTGGCACCCCTGCTGGACCAATATGCATTGTCTAAAGCCAATTGAAAAGGTAAGGAAAAGTCCTAGCCATCTCTATTCATATCAATACATGGAAATAAGATCAGCTTCAACAAAAATGGAAACAAACATTCTTCAATTAAGGAGAGTTGAATGTGTGGTCCTCCCCATTTATTAAAATGATCCTGTGGCTTTTGATTCTGGCTCTCTTGATATGGTGTATTTTATTGATTTTTGTATGTTGAGCCATCCCTAAATTCCTGGGATGAATCCATCTTGGCCATAGTATATAATTCTCTTGATAATTTGCCGCAGTTTGTTTGGTAGTACTTTATTTTATTTATTTATTTATTTTGTATTTTTTAGGAAAAAGTCTACAGGCTGTTCAGGGTCTCACTACTAGACTAGGCTCGTAGTGATCTGCCTATTTATAGCCTCCTAAGAGCTGGGATTACAGGCGCATGCTACCATGCCCAGTTTCAATTTGCTATGTCAGCACATCCCATTGCAGGGATGGAAAGCAGGCCTGGGGATTGAATCCCTGGCCCCTGTGCCTCCTTGCAGGCACTTATATCCACTGTGCTATTTGGCTACTACCTTGTTAGGTAGTATTTCACTGAATATTTTTCCGTCTATGTTCATTGTGGAGATTGACCTCTAGTTTTCTTTTGGCTGCATCTTCTTCTGATCTTTGTATTAGGGTAATACTTGCCTCCAGGAATGAGTTAGGGATAATTGCTTCCTTTTCAATTTCATTAAACAATTTGAGCAGCATTGGCAATAAATCTCTAAATTTCTGGTATGTTAAGCTGTGGTTCCATGAGGAACTGAACTTTGATGGTGTGTTCTTAATTAGGTTTTCCATTAAATTTACTGATATTGGGTATTTCACACTAGTGTTTAAAAATGCAGAAATTTGTAGACTATTGGGCATTTATAATATGAGATGATCAGGGTTTTATATTATAAGAACGTGAAGTTATAAGGCTGAAGAGCCCTGAAATTAAGATGTATTTACTCATGAGAGTATGAAGCCATACTCTTTTGAGATAATTTTCTTATCTTACTCTTTCTTATTCTTTATTGGTTTTTTTTTTTTTTTGTGTGTGTGTGTGTGTGTGTTTGTTTTTAGTGGTACGTGTGTTAAACTCAGGACCTTGCACTTGCCAGGCAGCACTTATCCCATTAAGCTATCTCCTTGTCCCCCCTTTACCATCTTTTTTATTGAACAAAACCTTATAGAATAATATTATTTGGTAGAGTTTCAAGTTTGTAGCTGATACTCTTCCAAACTCACATTTGATATACTTGCTGGCCTACACGTCTTTTGAAGTCATTTAACCTCCTTCCCCTGAAAAGAAATGGCTCTTCTCAGCCAGGCTTCCTGAGAGGCTCCTCTCCAGTTCCTGAAGGACCTCATGTAGGCAAGAGAATGCCTCATGCTCCTTTAGAGAGCTTGAAATTCCTCTCAGGTCTAATTTCTGTAAATTTCTCTATGCCTGCAAGCCTTCAATTTTTTTAAAGGAGAGTATCATGTTTTTGACTCATTTTTGTGTTGTTTTGTTGGGACAGATATTCAAAATCTTTCTATGTTCTTCTGCAAGTAGAAACACAATTTTATAATGAAATGTCTTCCATTGTTGAGATGTGAAAAAGAACATTTCTCATCTAGTATATTCCTGCATAATACCATCTAGAAAAAATATTCTTCCTGTCCTGAAAACTAGTGCTCCTGCAAATCCTCTTGCATTGCTATTTATTTATTTATTTGGTACAAGGTCTCGCTATGCAGCGTGGACTCATAGTGATTCTCCTGTTTCATCCTCCCCATTCTGGGATTGCAGGCATGCATCACCATGCCCAGGGTCAGTGCCCTGCACAAAGTGCTTGGAATCCTGGGGCCAGCAATGTGTATGATACCAGAGAGCAAACTTGGGTCCTTGTACTTCCAGGCAGGCTGGTAAGCCACTGAGCTAACACCCCAGGACTTAATCATTAGTCTTGAATATTTTCTAGAGTTTCTTATGTTCTAGGTACCAGGTAAATAGGAAATAAAGTGTAATAAATCATATCTTTTGTAAGTTAAGCTCTAAAACGTTTCACACTTTTAGTATATGAAAGCTGTATGAAACATCATCCATGGATTAAACACAATATCATGGTTACAAGAAATAAAAATTAACTTGGTATGCTGGAACATCTGTAATCTCAGCATTCAGGGGAGGCTGAGGCAAAAGGATCACCATGAGTTCAAGGCAATCCTGCACTACATAGTGAGACCCTGTCAGAAAACAACAAATAAACAGAAATTAGTCATGCATGGTGGTTCATGCCTATAATCACAGCATCAGGAGATTCAGGTAGGGGATTTGCCATGAGTTCAAGGTCAGCCTGGAAGTCAAAGTGAGTTACAAACTGGTCTGGCATACATACTGAGACCCTGTCTCAAAACACCAAAAATAAATTGAAAAAAAATCCAAAAGATAATTTTTAAACAACTTCTGTATAACACAGAATAACATTATAAAAATGACTTGTCTATTACTTTTAAATTCTAGCATAGATTATATGTAAGATACATAGATACCACATGTGCGTGCACGCACGTGCACACACACACACACACACACACAAATAAAGCAGAGGCAAATGTGCAAAACTTGCACAACCAAACATTTCAAAGTGTAGCTACTTGAAGAAACTTAGAATGTAATGGAAATCTAGCCTCATTAACTCTAATTAAGCTTTCTACCCATATCTGAATTTCATTGTGGTAGGTTTCCTAGGTGGGTGATTCTTCCCAGTAAATGTCTATTTTGAGTTTCCTAACAAAACATTACATTTTGGATAGTCTAATACATTCCATTTCATTGAAATCTCTCAGCAGAGTACTTTAATGTCCTAGAGTGTTTATCTTCAAAAGCATGCATGACTCACAAAAGCAGAAATCTAAAATCTAGTTTGCTGTAACGTATTTGTTCTTATCTTGCATATCTGAACAAATCATGCCCAGTTGACTGATTTTTCTGGCAAAACAGAAAATCACATAATTAATTTGGAGTATCTAATGTAACCAAATCATCACTCATGAATGTGTAAATATTTATTTGTAATTCCTTACTGTTTAAGCCATTTTGATTTTCTGGTGAAATTGTTTGTCTCCCTCATTCCTGTATAAAGTCTTCAAGGATATAAGGTTTCATGCTTATTTATTTTTAATTCCTTCATCATGTTGATCACTACTTTCTACGTTACTGGCTAAATACTGTTACCACTGTCTAAAGAAAACTAGCTATAAAGATGATGAAACCAAAACCTCAGAATAGCAAACTTGCAGGTCCTCCAAGAAGAGCTTCTTACTGAGCCCACCAGGGCTGTCATGGGTATTTGGAAAATGTAACCACAGATAGTTCATTGCCGGATGCCGAGCTGATGCAGTACTCAAGAGGTTACTTAAAACTTAAGCTCAGGGTCTTTTGGGACAATCAGTGCCTACACTCTGTTAGCTGGCCAGTGTCAGAATATGATCTCCCTAGCTGGCTCTCCACAACCCTTTAAGCAATGCAGTGCTGCTTACCAAGAAGATTAATGTCAATCAAGGATTATACTAATATTCAGAGATTATACCCTTTAAAACAAGTATTAATTGATTAGAAGACCACTAGTCAAACAAATAAATATTGTTTAAATAACAATAAGCTCATCCCCTCAGTGCAAAAGTAAAAGCCATGCCTAAGCCTCTACTGTGAATATCTGTATCTGAAGCATGTTGTGCATACACATATTCTGTCCTAATCCTTAACAGTGATTCTACTGAGGAAAGATTACACGTGAAAAGGTGATATGATTTATTGAATTCATTGAATTTCAGCATAGCATTTGAATTTTCTAAATGAGAAATCAGAAATTAATAAATTGGAAAGACAGTTAATGGAATGCTGAGGAGATAACCCAGTAGCATAAGCGCTTGCCTGACAAGTGCAGGGCCTTTAGATCAATTACTGGTATGGGGGAAAAAAAAAGTTAATGGACATTTTTGTTTAGTTTTCAACACTAAACAGAAAAACAGACTAACTTTAATTAATTTCATCATAAATCAGGGTAAAACACACTTTGATGAAGCATGTTGAAGAAACACAACATATGAAACACAATTGTTAAAAGATCAAAGCAGGTATAATAGAAAGCAGCGACACCTAATAGGAAAGGCACCACCACTTCTATTTTGAAGAGAATAATTTCATACCAGCACGAGTTTTTAAAATTCATAATTATATTTAATATATATATATATATATATATATATATATATATATATATATACCCATGTATGCTTCACAATATTCTTGTGTGTGTGTGCACCTGTTTTTTCTCTTATATAATACTTATCTGTAGAGAGTGAAAAAATTGTGCAAGTCTACACAAGTTGGTGGAAGATTATAGAATTCTTCAGGTAACTGCTGATCAACAAATCCCACCTTTTTCCTCATCTCAGGACTAGTTGGAAAGGTTCATATGAGCCCCTCAAATAATCAAATGTATGCTCCTTGGGTTAAACAATTGTCCAAGAGCTGGTAAGGTGGTGCAAGTCATTATATCTACCCACTCAGAACACTGAGTCAAGAGAATCGTACATTTGAGGGCACCGTGGTAGCAATGAAACAATTTCTAAAATAACAAAATGGGCTCTGGTTGTAGTTTCATGGAAGAGCACTTACGTAGCACATGCTAAGCACTGCACTCCTTCCCTAATAATGTCAACAATCATCTGTGAAAACAGGATGCAGCTGGGAGTAGCGAGCATCAGAAGTTACCTGGAGAAATACATTAAAAGGGAGCTGGGGAGATAGCTCAGTAGAATAAGCACTTGCCTGGCAAGCACAAGGACCTTAGTTCAATCACTGGTTATGCAAACAAAGATAAAAATACATTAAAGGATTGTAGTTTAAGCTCAGGGACTGGAATTGCACCATGAGTATAATCAAATGAGTACCAACATACAAGAACAAATACATAAGAACAAATATATAAGCTACAGCAGTAATGTCAGTGTTGAGTGGTCTTAAAAACAATCTTCATTTACAAGGCCTTTGACACTGGAGAAGTCAGCTTACATAAGTGTATGTAAGTTCACTTTTGGATGCAGAATGTGCAGAAACATGAGAAAACATCCAGGAGTGGCAGTGCCTGCATCACAGGTTTCATACCTTTTGAGCTACTAAGATCCCCATGAAAAATTCCTCAATAGAAAAAGGTTTATTTTCAGCTCTCACATAACCTAAGGAAAGCAGCACCGGATGACATTTTGCCATTCAGTCAATTATTTCTTGTCCCTTTATCGTTTCCATCATTCCTATTGTAACCTCAGGGAGGATAAAGTTTAGATTATGGTTAGCACACCTGTTGTGTGAACCCAGGGCTTTCACACTGAATTAACTACATCTTCAGATCATTTTTATTGTTCATTTCAAGGCAGAGTCTCTATCCCAAATTTGTTGCACCTGTGATGCCTCCCAAAATGGTGAGATTTCAGACATGCACTATCATACCTGGCTTAATTACAAATTTCTGGCGGGATTAATGCAAGCATCTATTCTTAGATTTAGCATTGTGTCCAGGTAGTATGGGTCACGATGTATAGGATGGATGCTTCTACTACATTGGTAGGGAACGAGTAGCAGACACAATTCCATGAAGCCCTATCTACACCAAAAACCAAAAGGTTCTCAGTACAACAAATGGATGCTGGGCATAATGGATATTTGGGGACCCCTAGGAATATTCTTATGCTGAAAGCAATATTTTTTCCAATTGGAATCTGGTGAACCAAGCGTGAAAGCATCAGGCTTTCTTGACAAGAAACAACTGCCCATTTTTAGATTAGTTTGATGCTAAATTAAAGAACATGTCAAAAAAATCTTCTATACCTTTTTGCTTGGTTTGAATTGACAGCTACTTAAAACATATGTGTGCATACAATCAATTTAATTAATGAACTTAATTAATAAACCAAATTCAATTGGTTAACTAAATGTCATAGTGAAAATGACATTAGATGTGTTTTGAGTGCATGTGTACTAACAAACACTGATGTCCAAGATACTTTTGGAAGAATTGAGAGAAGTGTTGATTCTGGAATCAAGGTAATCCTTTAATTAAAAATAACCTATCTCTTTCTGAATTTGTAAAGCAAATGAACAGGTGCTGAAATGTCAGTAGCCTTCTTTTAATATGTCCTCATTACTTTGTTTCTCTCTGAATCTTAATAAGTTAAGTTTGAAGTGCTATCAAGATGAAGTGGCCTTTTCTTAGCAATATTCAAAGCATCAGTCTTCAATTTCAGTTGATAATGCCAGCTCCCACTGTGAAACTCTTACTTCCCCGAGTTAATTCCTCTTGTAATTTGTATTGTCATAGTTTCCAGCCAATGCACAAATCCAATTTTCTTTTAAGCAGTATCAGAATTATCTAAATCAACAACAGAACCATCTTTAAGTAAAATAAGGCCACAGAGAGATGGTATCTTCAGAAATCTTTCTGTTGTTATTTTTCTACTAATTTGAATTGAAATAGATCTGGTTTTGGAAGATAAGATAAAATAAGAATTAAACTAACTGTTCCCCTTAACATTAAATAGTGTAATAGAGTTGGTCAGGAGGGACACAGGCTTGTTTTGGGTAAGTAATTCTTTTCAATAGAAGACATAAAACAAGAATGTGATGTACAATCAATAGTCTAAGACAAGTCTTTCCATAATTATATACTTCAATTTTTCTCTGCTTATACTTGGTCAGACCATTCGTGTAATACCTTTACTAAATGTTTTCAATTAAACCTTTTCATTTTTTTCCTGTTAAGAATCCAACATTACTTTGTCATATGTTCAGTTTATGCTTATGCTACTCATGTCTCTGATAGCTGCATAGCTCAACAAGTGTTTTTGACACCTTGAACAAGAGGGCAATTAGTGTCTGACACATGAAAAGAACTTAAGCAATATCATCAAATGAATGAATAGGGAGTGAGTGATGTGGCATTAACATATTCATCAAAGATAGAAGTAAAATATGAAGATTAAGTCATGGCACAAACCTGAAAAATCCTATTACAAATGTGATGATGAGCATGATTGGTTGTCTCCCCTTAGCAGGTGGCTTTCTATCTTATTCTTAAACCACTCATGAGGAATATGGTGAACTAATATGTGTATTCTATGTTACAGGACATGAACATAGACTAGCTAGATTTTTTTGATGAAGGTCCTTCTTATTCACAAAGTCCTGTCACAACTGTGTTGCGGTTATACTCATTCTCTAGTTCTTTCCAGTTAAATTTGAAACTCCATATTAATCATTTATTATATTCAATTTCTCTATCTGGGAGGATCAGACAATTGTTATAAAGATGTCATACACCAGCACGGTCTCTGCTCATCTGAGCACACAAGTGTTCCTAGAACATGTTTTGCCTAACCTGAAAAAATCACTTAGCATAGGATTTGTTGCATCTGCCTCTCATGAATTTCACAATTCTTATCTAAGTATGGGAACAATTAGATTCAAAATGTAAACTTCATCTACGTAACGTTATTTTCTTATTTCTTTATTTCTGAATTCAAAGAATAAAAAGTATCTTTCCCTTCCTTCCACAATAACAAATCAAAGAACTCCAAATTTATTGGGAAAATTCAAGAGAAAAAGACTGGTTGTCTTCAGCTTGATTTCAGTTTTTCATAACAAACTTTCCCTGAAGGCAGACAGGGCACACAAAGCATGCTGGTATTTTCTCATCTTAAGGAAGGAAAACACACAGTTTAAATGCCTCACACAAAATTAACTGAAACCTGAATGGCAAAAAAGTAAATAGCCAGAGAACTAGGCTTTTCTTTCTTTCTTTCTTTCTTTCTTTCTTTCTTTCTTTCTTTCTTTCTTTCTTTCTTTCTTTCTTTCTTTCTTTCTTTCCTTCCTTCCTTCCTTCCTTCCTTCCTTCCTTCCTTCCTTCCTTCCTTCCTTCCTTCCTTCTTTCTTTCTTTCTTTCTTTCTTTCTTTCTTTCTTTCTTTCTTTCTTTCTTTTCTTTCTTTCTTGTGTTTGGTACAGGGTCTCACTAACCAGCTTGGACTTGCAGTGATCCTCCTGTTTTCCATCTCTCCGGCACTGGGATGACAGATGTGTATCACCACACACAGTATATGTATTTTTCTTGTATGTTCAAAGTCACCCTATAGTTTTCAAATAATACCAAGATAAAATCTTAATAAATTTGTGATTATGGCTGGGGCATAATAAATAAAAAATAAGCCTTATCAAAGAAGCTTTGCTGTTTTGTATTCTGCTTTTATGAAAATTAAGGTTACAGTTAGGGTTATAATGACAATGGTATATAGGAAGGGAAAGATACTTTTTGTTTGGTGTCGCATAACTAGGTATCTACACATTTTATCCTTTCTTTTTGTGTGCTACGTTTTGATATAGAAAAAGTTTAAGGTAACTGTTATTTATTTAATGAAATGTATATATAAGGGTATCTTCATTTACAGTGATCACAAATGTATTTGCATCATTCCATTTCTCTCCACAAAGTTTTATATTAGAGTTTTCAAAACTTGATCTTTTAAAAATATGGAGACAATGTAAATGTCAATATAAAATCACCCTGTGAAAGTACTAAAGTCACATCAAGAGGGTTATTTGCAAGGGCCGGTGATAGCTCAGCGGACTAGCGCAGGGGCCAGGGCTCTGTCCCTGGTGCCACATGATGTGCCGGCTCCCCCCCCCCCCCCGGGCACACTGAGCTGTGCTGGCCTCTGGATGAGGTGATGTGCTCCTGTAGTCCTGTAGTCTCAGCACTAGGGAGGCTGAGGCAGGAGGAGCACTAAGTGTGTGAGCTGCACAGTGAGATCCCACAAACACACACACACACACACACACACACACACACACACACGCACAAAAGATTATTTGCAGACAAGCATGGTAGCACTTGGGAAGCTGAGCCAGGAGGATCATTATGAGTTAGAAGCTACATAGGGAATTCAAGGCCAGCTAAACCACATAGGAAACCTTGTCTCAAAACTGAACAAAAAACAAACAAAAAATACTCCAAAAACAAACAAACAAAAAAAGCAAATACAAAACAAGACAAGGTTATTTGTCTTTGGATACATAATATATTAAAAGCATTAACTTTGAATTTCTTGAAGAAAAACTTTTGAAGCAAGCTATAATTTTTATCATTAAACCAAGAAACCAAGAAATTGCCTATTCAGAAACTTTTGTTTTTATTTTCAATAATAAGGAAAAATGTGTAGTTTCACTAGAATTTTATTTTTTCCACAATTTTATTGAACGACAACTAGCAATGAGACAGTTTCAAATCAAATTAGTGGAACAGATTCAATAATTAATACATTGCATATTGTTTCGTAGTGGTTATTTGTACAAGGTACAGATATAATATTCTATTTACAAACACTATTAGAACAGATTCCTCTATTAATTGAATTAAGAGAACATAGTTGTATACCTATCATTTTTTAAAGCTGATTTATAGTACAGTTTCAATAATTAATACTTTTTACATTATTATCTTCCTAGTGGTTATCCATAGTACAAGAAGAAGACAGGATATCCTGTCCAAACACTATTAGTGCAAATTTTCTTCTCATAGAATTACATGAAAGTAGCTGCATATATATCCTAACTGTTCTGTATATACAAATACAGAATGATCCTTCCTTTGTATCCCCTTTTTTCTTTAGTCCTGTCAGATATGGGTATTCTATTGGAATTCAATTATTATAGGTGCTTCAATTCAGTGAAACACTCCAACACAGTCCACAACTCCACAGTAGTAGTAGGTCATCCACAGAAGTTGTTGACTAGAGCCACATACAGCTAAGGATATTATTATGGCTTTACTTTATATGCCTCATTTTTATATTTTTCTGCTGGATAGTTAAGACCAAGATAAAGCAAGACCTATATAACAAAAAATGTAACTTTTGTATCTGATAAGGTCAGTCAAGTCCCCTCAGGGTTTATCCTGTAACCCTGTACCTCACTTTGTAGATCTTTTGTCAGTGTCAGCCATGTGGGTATGTCACAGCCATTCCTTTGCCAATTTGCTCTCTGTGAAAGCCTGTGAAAAGTTTTGTCTCCATGTGACTTTCCTTAGGCACACTATATATCATCGATTACATTCCTCTGTGGCTACATAATCTCCTTGCTTTGAAAATTTGGGGCACAAATGAGTGACATGATGTTACAGTACAGGTTCTCCTATGTCCCAAGTCTTCACTGATCTTGAAGGGCTAGGGTCAAAATGTTGGCTGACCTTGTAGCTCTTCCATTTCTCCAATTATTGATCTGCAAACTTAGGTTGTTAACTATCCAGAAGAGGAACTGAAAATTACCCTGCCACATATGCAGTTCAGTTTACCCTAACTGTCTGTCTAAATACCAAACATCTTAGGAATAACAGAACAGATATTTTCTATCAAGTAGTGGTATATCAAATTTTAAGTCCTAACAGAACATGAGGAAAAAAATTTTTAAATAGTACTATACTCATATTATTGCATAGAAATTTAGAAATCTAGCATTATACAACCTTGTAGCAGAACAGTCTTATAACATCTTTTTTTCCTTGTGTGTTTTTTTCATTTGTTACTCCCCCCAAAAAGAACTTTTTATGTGAGACAGTATGGTAATAATTGGTATGTCATGGCAGTAAGTATGTATTTAGCAGACTGTTTTTAAAAACAAATTTCTTTTCAAAATTTTCTTTCATTTACCATGCAAGTAAGTTCTTGTCATTCTGTATATTAGCAGGAATGATAGTGTCCCCACACATCTTTAATTATTATGACCTACTAATTGCTGATTATGATAAAAATGGGATTTCATATTTCATTTCTTTGTTCTGTATTTAGGACAGGATCTACAGAATCTACAGGTTTTACTACGTGCATTGGACTTGTAGTGATTCTCCTGTTTTCAGTCTCCCAAGAGCTGATTAGAGGCACGCACCGATACAGACAGTCAGTCGCCATCTCAGCGCATCCTGCAGGCAGGGTTGGCATGGCATGCTGGGGCTCGAACCCCAGTCACTGTGCTCGTCCTAACCAGGTGCATTAGTCCACTGAGCTATCAGGCTGGCCCTCATAGTTCATTTTATAAAACTTAAATTGATGTTAAAATGCCGTTGCTGGTTTTGAAAAATTTCATATAAATATATTTAGCTAGAAATATATATTATTACCTGTATGTATTTCCAGGTCCAGGTCCATCAATTTTATTTTAACAAATATTGACTTTTTAACGTAATGCAGAGTGTTACAATAGATTTTGAGAGTGAAGTCATGCTTTTCCTAATACCATCAAGATCCCCTAAAACCATGGAGTGACACTTACCTTTATATTTTCCCGGTGAACTGTGTATTTCAATTACCTTGTTCTTTTATTTTCCTTAAGCATTTTTATTAGCTAACTTTGTAGGAGAAAAGGTCTTTTAGTTATAAAATAAACTTTTAAAGAATATTAAGCAGAGTAAAGCACTTTCTTCGGCAGGGCACAGTGGCTGGGGTTCGATCCCTGGCTTGCCTGCTGTCCCCACCCCTGGGGCACACAGAGATAGCAACCTAGTCTGGGTGTGGCGGCATGCACCTGTAATCACAGCACTTGGGAGGCTGAAAACAGAAGATCACTATGAATTCGATCTGTGTAGTGAGACGCTGTAGGCCCTGTACTAAATACATAAAAAAATAAAACCAAATCTGTACTTGACATATGCATGCTTGTGTGCACCATACCTACATAAATAGAAATAATATTTCTATCAATATTTTATAAAAGGGAATTACAGAAATTCTTAACGTTTCATATTCATGTGGATATCTTGTTGATATCCACAGACCTAAAATACATAATATAGTGAAATTGCCTTTGTCTTATCAACTTGCTAAAGAAACTTTAAAAATGTCTAAAATCTGATTGGCAATTATTTAGTAAAAATACATTGAACTTAATTAACATGTGTTTTCATAAAATTATTTGGGGGCAAAGTTTGACCATTGTATTAACATTCTGCAAATTATTTGCCTTCATAATATAAATATGGTTGGCAAAATACTTTCTACCTGGGGATCCATACTATGGAATTTTAAAAGAAAGAATAAAAAAATAAAGGAAAAAGAAATAGCCTTCTTTCAGAACACTTTTAGGAATAGCCAAAGTTGAACATCTACAAAATAAAAGTTTACATTGAGAAAATAGTTGTGTCTTTTATTAATTGCTCTGTATTGCTTTTAATTTTCATACTCCCATTGCCAAAATCCTGACATTTTCTCTTGCTAAGAATTCCAATTGGACTTGTTCAATATTCCAAAGTGTTGTAAGTCCCCAAATTCCTAGTGTTTTAGGCAGATATTTTACAATTAGGAGATAATATCTGTACAACAATTAATTCAGTGCTATACATGTGACTGGAGTCTTTTAATTTTTCAGTAGTTAAACTGATTATATGATTAGTTTTATGATAATATTCCAGACAATAGAATTTTAGGCATAATAAACCAAATGAATGTCAAGCACAGGACAACAGTAATGGGGATAATATGGAAGAATTTTGACTTCTTTACCTATCCATGTTCTATCTTTTTTCTAGTCATCACATCCTACCCTTTCCTGAAGTATGTCTCTTTGGCAACAGAGGAAATAGAGAAGTGAGTCTAACAAATCAGTGGTAAGCTAGAAAGCTAGGCCTCTCACACTGGGAAATTTCATTACTGAAAAACCCTAAAATCAATATAAAGTAAGTGCTTTTTAGAGCTGCTTCATCACAATGCAATTCAATAGTGAACTGCAAAGTGATTTAGCACTTTGCTGCTTAATATTTACCTAATTTACTCTAATTTCACTAGTTGTTGGTCACATGCATTTGTGAAAAGTTATCACTAATATATCTAAATTGCTTCCTACACCTTGTGAACAGTATAACAATTTCAGACATTTACTACTTTCTAGGGCTAGAATAGGCTATGCAAAGCCATTCCTCAGATGAGCAGATAAATAAAAACAAATGTTTTCTACCACCAAGCATGATATATAAAAAGAAAAGTATAAATTTATTTTAAACTAAGTATGGTTTCAATTAAGCACAAGAGTTTATAACCCATATATCTCTAAATCTAACAATTCTACAAAGATTAGATTCATTTCATCATTTTGAAAAGCTAATGAAATGCAATAAAAAACTGAAAATACTTTGAAAAGCTAATGAAATGCAGTGAAAAGTAGAAAATACTTTCAAAATATAATGAAATATATTATAAACTAATTTGTTAGAAATATAACTGAATGTATTTCTATTACCTTTCTTGTAAAATAATTTTTGCTAGTTGTTCCATTTTAGAAATTGATCATTTAATTTTTATATAAAATGGATGACATACTTAAAGTCAGTTTGACTGAAAATAAATCTTTGAAAAACAAGCTATTTCTGAAAGTACTTAAACTCACATTAAGATGTTTAGCTAGACATGCTTGAACAATCAAGACGTGACTCTCGTGATGTAAGCCATTCTGCACGTATAAGCTCCTTTGATGTCATTTCTACCACAACTCTCTTGAATTCTGGGACCAACAACAACCTTCACTCTGGTGCTTAGATGAAGAATTGCGTAATTATTTTCAGTTAAATATTCACAAGTGCTTTAAGTGGAGAATATTCTTTCCTGGAAGAAAGGAATTGAGAGATTCCTGTGCAGCAAGGGATGCAACGCAAGACCCGAAGGCTTCCCGGGACTCCTGGTGTGTTCACGTGTGCCAGAGCATGTACTACACATACCCTGAATCAGAGGAAAGGGTTTGTCACTTTATGAAGTAGAGTCTGGTTTTCAAAGTGTAGGAAATGTATCAGTGTCACCTTCATTTAATTTTTTATCCCAGTGTATTTCTAGGTGAATTGTGACATCAAATGGTGTGGTTTAATTAAAACTCATCCCCTTTAATTTTTAACTTCTTTCATACAATGTCACTGGCTCAAAATGCATGTTTGAATTCACTTCTGCTCTTGGAAGACTTTTATATTTATTCTCATCTTTACTGATAATGTGGATCACACAGAAAAACAGATTCTCATTTCAATTGTATATCATTTTGTTATGAAATTCCATTAGTAAAAGCACAAGCATTTTTTTTTTCTCAGCCTAAACCTGTGGTCTCTTGACAGTTCATAGGCTGAGTGGTTGGCTATGAGTCTGATACATGATAACAGCACAATTTAGACATCAGCACTCCCTACCTGGGTGCAGTCTTGCCAATATTTAAGATTATTTAGGTGTACAGAAACCCATTCATTCATTCACAGTTTATGAGATCACACAAGTACAGAAAGACAAATACATTTAATTCCCCCATTGTAAGGCTAAAATTTATAATGAAAAACAACTTACAGAGAAACAAGCTATTCATAACTAAAACTAAATATGACTTTTTCAAGCTTAATTATACTGGCAGTGTTTTTTGTATTTTGCTTTTTTTTTTTTTTTTTTTTTTTTTTTTTTTTTTTTTTTTTTTTTTTTTTTTTTTTTTTTTTTTTTTTTTTTTTTTTTTTTTTTTTTTTGCAGAACCAGGGATTGAACTCAGGCCCTTGTGCTTGCCAAGGAAACACTTATTCCATTGAGCCATCTTCCCGGTGCCAAGAGCTGTGTTAAGTCCAATAAAATTAAAATACACAGGGAAGTAAAATAGAAGTTTAATACCAGACAGAAAAAAAATGAGCATTTTAATCTTTTATTGATTTCTTTGGTACAGGGTCTCACTACTCAGCGCAGACTTATAGTGATCCTTTTGTCTTACCTTCTCCAGTACTGGGCTTACAGGGCTCTGGGGCTGACATGGCATGCAGTATCAGGGACTGAACCCAGCTCCTGTGCTTTCCAGACAGTTGTTTAGACCACTAAGCTATCTCCCCAGCCCCCAAATGAGAATGTTGAACTTATTAGACTGTCTCAAATTGCATGGGGATAACACAGTAAATATTGTGCTGCATGCATATAGGCCTGTAGGTAAGACTATCATAAAATTACTAGTGACATTTTAACTTGATGACATTTAAATTTCAGTAAGGAATGTGTACAGGTAAAGAAAATTCCTGAAAGTATTGATTAAAATGCCAGAACATGTCTGTCATAGGCATTAAATGTGCTTAGTTTCTATAGTTACTGGAAGAAATAGTTTATCTCAGACTTCTGTGTACTTCAGTTTTGTGTATTACATGGACTCAGTGAATGAATTGGTAGTGCAATATTATTATCTGTTCCAATTTAGAATATTTCTCTTAAATCAGAGCACATGATTGAATCATATTGGAGTTTACTTGGCTTTACTTTTTTATTGCAAAAGTGAAATGCTTTTGCATTGCTCCCAATATGTACTTTGCTTCTGCTTTTATCAATGTCTGGGCAGAGTGAGGATCATGTTGCAGATTATTCCCTAGAGGGCCCAAGTGAACCATGACTCTTGAAATTACTATTATTATTTTTTATAGGAGTCGGGTGAAGCACCAACTGGAATGTTAGAGGGAAAGTAGGAAAGGACTCTAAGTTAAGAAGCCAGAGGAAGCAGGCAGGAGGTCAGTTTTCAGGATTAGCTAGTGAACTGTGGTCTGGCTGATAACTATCTCCATCCTGTTGTCATACTTCTACTTCTGAAATCTTTATGACTGAAGGTTAGTTTCACTTCAAGGAAAGGATTCTCCCTTCCTTTCCCTTTCTTTTCCTTTCCTTTCTTTTCCTTCCCTTCCCTTTTCTTCTCTTCCCTTCCCTTTTCTTCCCTTTCCTTCCCTCGCTCACACTCCAACCTCTCTCTCCACTCATGTGGTCTCAGTCTTTTGGGGCTTTGCCATTCGTGAAATTCAGATAATCACAGATTTAGGACAATGGCTTCAGGCTTCTTCAGAGTACAGATGAATGTCCCTGAAAAACCTTTTATCTTGCTGTTGTTATTTTCTTTTAATTTTTCTTTTTTGAATTAGTATATGTTTTTGATTTCATATATATATATACCCATTTTATTTCCCTTTGCCCTCTCCTTTCAGGCCCTGCATGTAGTCCATTTTTTCACTAACCCTGGGCCTGGATCTACCATTTGCTTTGGGCAGCAGTTAAATTAGCAAATGTGGCACTAGTGAAAACTTGGTAAGAGTTTCTGCATTGGTTTTGCTCTATTGAAATACTTTCCTAAGAACTTTGCAAAGAAGACTGAAATACCGTATTTCAAGATGAAGGACCATTAGAAGAACTGAGAGCTGAGGGTCCTTCATTGCTAGCCTGGAACTGAAATCAGGGGCAGTGAATAAATCATGGTTGAGAAGAGCAAAATGATTTCCTAGCAGAACGCAGCCTCAGTTGCTAATTGCCAGCTCTATGAGCAAAGAAATGTGTACTACTTAAAGCCAGCAAATTTTGGCATGGCTTTGGTACGCAGACTAATACTTAGCACAGAACTATTCTTCTGTAACTTAATTTTTTGCCTTCACAACAAGCTCTTTACTTGAACAGTTTGTATGTGAGCCACTCCAGGCTCCTACTGGGCCAAAAATTGTGGATGTTTTTGGGAAAGAAAGATTAAATGTAAGTAGCCATCTGACAAAAAGTGTGAGTTGTACACAAACTAATAAGTTCAGGCACATCTCAGCATCAGACAGAGTGCAGCAAACACTAGTCTAAAAATCTGTAAAGCAAAAATCTTTTATGACTCTCAGGGCATTACCTTAGCTAAGAAGGTTTTACTTTTTCTCTAATGCAATAAATTTTTTTTATCTCTCTCTTTTATTCCACTCCAGTATTTCTGGCTAGTGCAGTGACAGTGATTTTTGTTTTGTACATCAGATTTAATTTGTTACTTGACTGTGCAAGTGGGTTCTACACAGATCTGCTGCACCACACTGGCTCGGGAAATCTTATATTTCAAGAAACAAGCACCTTAAAACGTCCTCCATAGTTGGTTTTCATCTTATATCACTCTGCATATTGCAGACAGCTGATCAGACTATATTAGCAATATGAGGAAGTATTCACAGTTCAACCAGACTCAAAATATTGGCATATAGTTTAAGAGGTTGGGAGAATGTGTGTAGAATTTATTCATGAGTAATTATGAATATATATATATATATATATATATAGGTACCATAAAACCTTCAATTTCTTCCTTCCCCATCTCTCCTACAAGTACAATATATTCCTCTTACAGGTACAGATAGGAGTGGATAGAAAATTTGTTTCCTTGAGGTGAATGGAGAAAAATGTCTAGCTTAGTATCTGTGTGCTTTGTCTAATTTTTCTTTTCTTATCTTTTCTTTAATACAGGGTCTCACCATGCTGCTTACACTTGTAGAGATTCTCCTGTCTCAGCCTCTTCAGTGCTTGGATTAGAGATGCTTTTAGGGTCACACAGCACGCAGTACTGGGGATCAAACTCAGTACCTTATGCTTGTCAAGCAGGTGCTTTGACCACCCAGCTATCTCCCCAGCCTTGCCTAATTTTCTGTCACATTTTAGCACTCCATCTCTGGTGACAGTGTGATTTAGAAAAAAATAATGAGTGGCACTTATGTGAGGAAGCTTTGATAAAGATTTTCCCATTCACTTACTTATTAATTTAATGAATAATTTTAGTATCTATTCCATGAGTATTGTTCTATGTTCCCTAAATGCAGGATCAAACATAAGGAGCACAGCATCTAATCCTTTGGAGACTATTCTAATTAGGTTCCAAATATAAATTGTTTGTAGTTGCCCCACAGAAGGTTGGATTAATGTCCTAACCTAGTGGTGCAAATACTGATTCTTCAGTGCCGTAAATATCTAAAAGGAAATGAAAAATTGCTCATATATTTAGACTTGTCATCCAGTGCACAGCAGGTGCTCCAGCAGAGAGAACATGGTGTGGATGAAGAGCAAATAAATTGATTTATTTTATAATTTTTTTTCATTCTATTTTGTTTGTGTAATTACATTTATCTTAGGAAATGCGAACGTCTCATCTTGATCATTGGTATGCCTACTCCTAACTTCCTCTCCTCTCTCCCTCTTTCCCCACATCTGCTGTCCATCTCCAGTAATTCCCTTCCCATTTCTTGCCATCTTGTTATGTTGCTCCAGAAATTATGTGTATTTTGAGTCTGTTACATTTGATAAACCATGCAACACTTACCACTCTACGGTTTATTTCAGTTAGACAGATACTGTCAAGCTCCATCCAGTCTCCTAAAAAGGACTGAGGTCGATCCTCCCTTACAGCTACATTGTTCTCCCCTGTAGGCTCATATTACACATGCTTTATTCCTTCATCTGTTGATGGGCATATAGGTTGCTTACCTGATTTAGCTGCACTGCTATAAACGTGAGCATTCATATTTTCCTGTAATATGATGACTATCAAAAATTCTACTGAAAAGATACTCAGAACATGTGTACTTGAGTTAAATTGAATCCTATTTTTAGTTGTTTGAGGACTCTTCAACAACTTTGGCTTTTATAGTACTCATACAATTTAGCATCTCCACGAACAATATAAAGTTTCACTTTTCCCCATACCCTTGCCAGGATATTTTTTGAGTCCTTGGTAATAGTCTTTGTAAGGACATAAGTTAAAATCTCACTTTTATTTTGATTTGTATTTCTCTAATGGCCAAATACTGTGGATATTTTTTAATTTAATTATCTGTACATTCTCAATAACCATACCCATCTGAGAAGGGTATGGTTATTTTGATTGCTCGAACTACTCATTTTTGTTCTGGTTGGAGCATGACTGAGCCAAGAGCTCCACACCTCACAAGAGTAGGTTCTCACAGATTCACCATCCCTGGTGCTCAGAGTCACGTGTGAGGATTTTCTCATCGGCTCTGTTATGGAGCCAGAAGAGAGATGGGATGGATGGATGGATGGATGGATGGATGGATGGATGGATGGATGGATGGATTATGGAGTGAGTCTGGGAGTTATCAGAAGTTACACACCAAAAAATAGAATCAGATTCTATAAAGTTTACTTCTAACGTTTCACTGCTGACCAAAATGAAACTGTTTTTTAGCTTACTGTTCTTACACTCATTTAAGTAAAACATCATGGAGTTCTAAGTGGCTGGCAGTCAGGGCGCATGTGGGAGATTGGAGTTCTACAGAACTGCTTATGCTTTGAGAGTTTTCAGAAGAACATGAGTACCTTGGTCAACATCAATGTGAGCAACTTAAAAAGAGAATGTGGAAGATTAGGAGAGGCCTTGAATTGTAGCTTTTGTATGTGCAGAGATGTGAATGAATTTGATTGATATTTTTAATATCTGTGAGGATGCACCAAGGGTTACTTACTCTCAGGAGGAGGGCCTTGCACACTAAAGAGCCATGGGTAGGACTCATAAGCTAAAGGGTCCTTAATAACAATGGTGCAAGTGTCTGCTGCAGTAGATTTTTTTTTTTTTTCAGTTATGGGGACCAAACCACTCAGAGTTTCATGAATATGGGCCTGGAGCAAGACAATCATATCTGTCAGGGTCTTACTAGAGAAAAATATAATACAAGATGTACACATTTTTAAGAAATTACAAGATTGGCTTAGGACAGTCATCCAGAGGCTGATGAAATGTGCAGAAGATGTTTGCCCACTGGAGCCTGGAGGATTGGATCCGAGGTCTGGAGCTCAAGGCAGAGTTCCATGCAATCTGTATCAGGAGGCAGATGGGCTGCAATGGAAGCCTGCTAAGTCTATGCCAGAAGGCTGAAGGAGCTAAGGCTGCAGACTGAAGAGTTTGCACTAGAAGCCAGGAGATGACATCTCAGCTGAAAGTGAGGACTGGAGCTCCTCTGAAGAAATGAACCTTCTCCTCTTTCCTCATTTCATTTTTTATATCCTTCAAGTGATGCACCAACCTAGGGGGGCCCCTCTACACCCTAGAGCAGGGAATTTCTGAGTTGATTTAGCTAAGCTTCTGAGCTTCTCAGGCTGACACAATCCATCAATCATGACCATGCATCACTGAGAGTGTGTAGGGGGTTGAAATTGGTCATTTCATGAGAGAGGAGGCTAGGAGAGAGCCAGGGCTGCATGATGTCTTTTAATAGTGAGCACATCTCCAGTGACCAGGTCCCACCTTTTGAAGTGCCACTATCTCCCAGGACCACTAGGTTCATTCAAGATCCACAGTATTGTCCTTAGAGAGATCATTGTTCGAGATGGGGAGCAGCAAGTCTCTTGATCTCATTTTTGTTTGAAAGGACAAAACTGAGTTCAATAATCTTTTCATTCATCTGATTCTAAGGGTCTCTCTGAATCCAGGAGAGAGATGACCCCTTCCAGTGTCACTGAATGCAGGAAGAAACCCAGGGGAAAGACGATTACTTCTGCTTATAAAAGGGATGTGCCAGAAATACTACCCTGTCTCATTTTCATTTTAACAAGAAGCCTTTGAAAGCACTGCTGAACCTGTGGGGTCCTAAGTCTCACTAGCAAGGTGGAGTTTCATTCTCCAAAGGACCAATATGCAGCCTGCAGTGGCCATGCTAATGAAGTATTAATATATAAAGTGTTAGTCAGGTTTCCAGTGCTGTAACAAATACAAAAGCTAACTCACCCTTAATAGAATATAAGATTATTTTGGTTCACGATTTTGAAGACTTCCATATATGACCGATTCAACACAGACCCCATTGATTTAAGCCCATGATGAAATCACATCTGGGCAGGAGCATGTGGCAGAGTGAGCTGCTCATCTCATGGCCCAGGAAATGCAGGAGGGAGGACAACGAGGGATGAGAGTTTGACATCCCCTTCAAGAGGAGGTCCTCATTTCATTAGACTTCCTGCTAGGCCTCACTTATTGAAAGTTTCACAACCCCCAATGAATGAACTGGGTACTAATACTTTAATAGATGGAGCATTGCGGGACATTTATTCAAAAAATTTAGAGACTTAAAAAGCCAGGGTTTCTCAGCAAGAAATATGCAAGCCACTGTGGCCAGCACAGATGTTCCAGAGTCTCCACAAAGCATGAGAAAAAGGAGCTAATTTCTCTATTGCGAAGTAAAATCTGAAGACTTCTAATGGAAGTTGCTATCTTGTATAATTTTGGAAAGATTCCAGACAATTTGTTATTGCAGTTCCACTTAAAATGGACCACATATACTTAAGCAAAAATTTAAATTAGGATTGTGTTGTCTCTAGAACCTAAACAACGAATACAAGGAATAATATTAACTTATTTTAAGATTGTACTTTCTAAAAGGAAAATAGTCATTTCTGGATAGTTTCAGTAGGGGAGAAGTCCTTGACTAGCTAAACAATGTCACAGAATTTAACTGAAGCAGTAGGGTTTTGTCCTACATGCAGAGCATGGAGTTATCTCTATGTTTTACAAGCTGCTTTTTGGCATTTTGCATACCTTGAAGGAATGAATCTACTCAGAGGAAAGTGTCCACAGTGTATGCCCTACACCTGAAGTGCTGGGGAAAACTGGATGAGACTGTAGCATAGGCTGTGAAGGTGGAAGTAAATGAGAAGGTTGCCAAGGTACTACACAGGAAGTTAGCCAAAGTGTAAAGGGGTATCATATTGCTTGAAAGGCGACTGCGAACGGCCACTGACAGCGAACTGAAACAAGTCCCAACTAAGCTGTAAATTATTAGCTTTGATAGTAATGGTGTTAGAAGCTGTAATTGGGGGAACAATGGTATTAATGGTTTGATAATCTATTAATTGAGATATTCACCTTGATCAGCCTTGGTCATTGGAAAAACTGGACTATGGCATGGAGCACATTAAGTAGGTAAAAAGGAAATATGGCACGTTTCTTTCATAGGTCTTTGTGACAGATGCGTCTTGGGTTATAGGTCCTGATTTCTCTGGACCTTGTTTTAATCTATGTTTCTCAAAAATAATTTGAGTTTTGCAAATTTGTAGAAAGTGTTTGACATTGAATAGACCCAAATTGTTCACCTGGGAACTTAATTTTTGTGTTAAGGTAAGAGCGGTTTTCGTATTTTAGTTGTTCCTCATGACTGTTTTGTTCTAAAAGGAAAGTAGACAGCATAGAAAAATAAATTGGAGTAATAAGGGGAATAGGTGGAAAAATCAAATAATATCAGTAATGGGTGAAAAGTGTGTAATTTATACCTCTTTTTGACTAAAGAAAATCATAGCTGCAGGATTCAGATTTTGTATAGTTTGGAAACTCATGATACAGGACAGAATTTGAGCCTCTACATAAATATTATTGTTAATATTATTCATATCTAAAAATTAAGAAATGGCTTGAGGAGATTAATATTTCCCTTTTTATCTTTCACCACCAGATAAATAAAGATTTTCTGTGTAATACAAGGGTAATACTATTAATGAAATATGAAATTTAATATTGACCCACCTAAAATTTAATTATTTTCTATTCTCATTAATTTAAAAGATCTTAATTTTGCTTACTTACAAATTCACGAGGTAAAATATTTCACAAATTTCACATACTGATAAAATCTGTGATTATCCATTATAAAAGGTAATGGTATTCTTATTCCTGTCACATGATATATATATATATTTTTTAAATTTGTACTTTTTATTATTATTTTTAAAGAATACAAAATAGTGGTAGAAGGAAACAGCATTATGCATGATACAAGATTTCACTAAACAAAGTAATAGGAATCCAGCAGCTCCTAAAATACTAGTTTTTTTTTTTTTTCCTTAAGAATATAGCACATGATTACTATTTGTTGGATTCTTAAGGAAAAAAAAAAAAAACTAGTATTTTAGGAGCTGCTGTTTCAGGCACTGTGTAAAACATAAAAACATTGAACTTAACTGCCCTAGGAGCACCTGCACAAAAGTCAGGAAAAGGTGCTTGCCAGAAAATAAATACTTAGCAGTAGGACAGGCAGCCAGTAAGTGGGGAAAAGAATTTCGGATCTAAGGTTGAGCGGTAGCAGGTCATCTGTGCTTGCCTGAGTCATGGTTTCTCATAATAATAATAACTGAACATTAATTATAGTAGAAAGAGTAAACTGTCAAGCTATCAGGAGTTTTATTTTGCTATTATATTTACTCAGACTCTGAGTTACATCAGGTGACGTATAATATAACTGAGGATTATTTAGCAAACATCCATCGTGCTGAAGCTGTTAGCTCAGAATCAGGACATATAGCTCGCAGTTCAGCTCACAGCCTTAGCTTCCCGACCTTGTGGAAGTCGTGACAGCTCTCTGCGATTTGTGCTCTTCAGGCAACTTCCTGCTCTCACAGTCAAGTTCCCACGAGTTACTAGACCTACTTGTGACTGCTGAGTGGGATAAACTTGCACACTATATAAAGGAAATATGTTGGAAGAATATTCAATAGTTTGATGTTATATCAGTTCAATGAGTTACATTAAACAAAATTCTTTAGCTCCGTTTAAAAGAATAGTACAAACTTAAAAGACGATTTAAATTATATCCTGAGAAAACACTAGGCTATTTTTCTTTTTCTTTTTTGTGAAACAGGGATTGAACTGAGGCCCTTGCACTTGCCAGGGAAGAGCTTATTCCCCTGAGCCATCTCCCCAGCACCAACACTTGGCTCTTTCCTCTCATTTTTGCATTTGCTAACTTCTCTTAGATAGTCTTAGTGGTCTTGTTATTGGATGAGGAAAAGCAGTGCTGTAATGTCAAGGTTAGAGATAGGTCAGCAATTCTGTGTTCTGAATCTATGCAGGCTTATGATCTATGATGAATTGTGTGGACAAAAATTAACACTTAAGAGATTGCCTCCAATGAAATAATCAGAATAATAAAAACTTCAAGATTATTATATAGAAAGACAATATTTTAATGTTAAGACACTTTGATTTTAATATGTACAACGTCAAGTAACATGGAGGAAACAAAACATTTGTCACTATTAACTAAAAAAATTCATCAATAGCTTTATAAACACTGTGTCAGAGCTGACAGGAGAAACAAAAACAACACAATTTAGGGGCCAGAGAGATAGTTCAGCTGCATGAGCTCCTGCCTGGCAAGAACTTGGACCTGAGTTTGATCTCAGGCAAAAGAAGGAAAGAAAGAAAGAGAGAAAGAGAGAAAGAGAGAAAGAAAGAAAGAAAGAAAGAAAGAAAGAAAGAAAGAAAGAAAGAAAGAAAGAAAGAAAGAAAAGAACCACAAAAGTTTTATCTGTTTGACACTTAAGCCTATGTCATAAAAATTAATTAATCTTTAATGCCATCCCTTAACATTCATATTAAATCCCATTCTTCTTCTTAATGCATTTGTTATAGGGTCTCACTACACAGCTCAGACTCCTAGTGATCCCCCAGTTTTCAGCCTCCCCAGCACTGGGATTGCAGGTGTGCATCACCACACCAGTTTCAGTGGCCAGCTCAGCACACTTGGGTGGCAGGTAGTGCTGCAGATGGAAGCTGGGTACCTGCGATTGGCAAGGCAGGCACTCAGTCCAGTGAGCTATCTTGATGGCCCTACAAATAAGAGCTTCATTTACTTTAACATCGTCCCTGAAACAGATCTTTCCAATTGGTGGCATGTGTGTTGACAAACATGAGTAGTCTACTACTATAACAACTCAGGGTATGTAAACAAAATATAGGCTCATCATTCAACAGTGATTAATCCTCCAATGTCTTCCTATGCTGGATGCACAAAAAAAAAAAAAAAAAAAAAAAAGCAGAGCCATCTTCAAATGATGATGACACTTCTGAGTTGGTTACAGACTTCCCCTGGCACTGTCCCGGAAACAAAGTTTCCTTCTTCATATGCAAATTACAACTCATTCAAAGGTGAGTACTGGACCATCAGATTTCTTTTTAAAAATCATTTTCATAAACTCCGTTCTTCTTTGCTCCTTTTCTCAAGTCATATTCTTTTTTTTTTCTGTGTTAAAGTTTTATTAAATTTTAATACAAAAACATTCCAAAAGTAATCTATAATGTCTAAGAGTTCTATGTCAAACAAGGAAAACATTTTATCATTCCATTTCTTTACAGCCAGTATAAAGCCAAATGAGTCAAGACTTATTCTTTTCTCAATGGGAACAAAGTTAAGCCTGCTGGGTCTGTAAACAGTCAAAAAGGTGCCCAGCCATTTAAGCATACTCCTTTGAATTTAGCACTCATACTACAATTAGTCTCTATCCTACACTATCTTAGAAAACTAAATAAAATCTCAAGAGCCAAAATGCCAATAATTACGAAAGACTCAAACTAAGAACTCTATTCAAGTGCAACTACTTAATTTTTGTGAAGATCCCCATGGTCACTGATCATGAATGTGAAACTTTTAAGGCTTAAGTTTTGGACTATTTGCCAATCACAAATGTTAAGTATGATAGTGACTACATTACAGGGGGAAAAACTCAAAAAATGAGTTTGTTTATCTAACTGAAGAACTCCAATATTCCCTTTGAGAACATTATCATTTTGTATTATTGGCTCTGGTCTCCCAAGCAATAAAGTTATCTGATTTCCAAGGCTGGGAGCTGGGGATAAAGTAGACTTACTGATACAATAACCAAATAGCCAATGTTTCCAGTTTCAAGTGTACTTCCCCCCTCTATTAGCAATTTTTCAACTTGTTACTTTTTCTGGACATTACTCCTCTTTGGGTTTTGTTGTAACACTAAACTTTTCAGTGATAAGCTAATACAAAATATTCCACTTGTTGAAAATCACACTCCTGGGTTAAGAGCATATATGGCTAATTTTTCTGAATTTTGTGTAGTGTTGGGTGACCCAAGCCAGAACTTCACACATGCCAACAAATGCTCATCCCCAGCCCTTAATTCTCATATTCAGTGGTAATCTTTTCTAAGTTGCAGAGTTGCTTCCATGACTTTAACTAACCAACACAAAAGCCAAAGCTATAAAATCTATACAAATAGCCACAAGAACTTCCTGAGTCCCTCCACTTACCAATTTGTTTCCCTTTCCCACTTGGTCAATTTTATGTAACTACCACTCCCTAGAGTTAAGAGTGTTAATCAACACTGATGCCCACCTCAGATTCATAAAAGCCCTTGAAGGCAAGACCTACTGCCTGTGCCAAACCAATTCTGATGGACACTGCTTATGCAACTGTTGTGCCTTATTGACAGTCAGCATTCTTCTGCTTCAACAACTCTCAGCATTTTGATTTCTCCTGATGCCAGCTTTATCTACTTGTGAATAAATCAGCACTCCATGACAATGACCATAGTTCTCAACCATAACTCTCATATGAATCCCTGTAGGAAACTCCACTCGGATGATCTGAGTAGTCACGATCCCGACCATATCCATCTCTATCACTATAGCCTCTTGATGGATAGTCATCACGTGAACTGGAATGACCATAATCACGATAAGTATAATCTCTTGGTGGTGGGGCATAATCTCTCGTATCACGAGAACTTGGGTAATCTCTGCTTGAATAGCTCTTCCTCCCATTCCACTGCTGCTTCGAACTGGTCCTGATGGAGCTGATCTTTTAGGAGGAGGACCACCACTCCGTGGTGGTGGTCCCCTTTTCACTGGAAGGGGTCCTCTGGAAGAACTCATGTGGTCAGCCCCTGTCAGCGAGCTCTTGGGAGCTTGAGACCGTCGCCACCCTTCCGACTTAACCAGGGGAAAAATGGTTGAAGCAGATCGCCCAGGAAAGCTCTTTATTGGTGGGCTTAATACAGAAACAAATGAGAAAGCCCTTGAAACAGTATTTGGAAAATATGGACGGATAGTGGAAGTACTCTTGATGAAAGA
>PVKA01000063.1:0-12219 GCA_004027165.1 Ctenomys sociabilis
CCCCAATTCCCTGGGCATCAAAGTTCAGTGAGTGTAGAACTCCAGGCCTACCATGCCGGAGAGATATTTCCCAGGGATTCACTGGGATTCCCCCCACTCCAGTGGCCCAGTGAGAGCTCCAGGTCCACCACACCAGAGAAACATTTCCAGGCGATTGCCAGTCCCACCCCACAGCCCCAGACCAAGTGCAGGTCGGCCTGGAGTGAGAGCTCCAAGCCTGCCACACTGGAGGGACATTTCTCAGCAATCCCCGGACCCACACCACGGCCCGAAACCCAGAGCAGCCTGGCCTGTGAGTGAGGGCTCCAGGCCCGCTGCACCAGAGGGACTTTTGCCAGCCTTCTCGGATTCTGGCCTGTAGACCCGGACCCAGCACAGGCTGGCCGACCCAGTACAGCCTACTCATTGAATAAGATCATCCACTATCCTCTTGTGAGCCCAGAAGACCCACCAAAGCCCAGGCCCGCCCACCTGGAGAGCGACCTGCCTGACACAGGAGGGCTGATCCCAGCAATTCTCTGGATCCTCGCCCCAAAGCCAGCTAAGACGGGGAATTTTCATTAGTTGCTCTGCATCCCAGTTTGGTTTGTGCTCCCCTGAACAGGGAACCAACAGAGGGGAACCAAAGGAGCTGCAGCAAAAAAGGAACTGAACACAACAGCTAGATCCAGGATAGGCATACCTGGATAATCTCAAACTTAATAGACTGGCACCCGAATCTCATAACAAGCTAAGGTTATAGCTGCACCAAAGCTCTGCACCAAAGCTCTACGCCAAAGGTCAAATGTCAGTGCTATACAACATGACAAAGACAAGGGGAAAAACGCAATCCCAGACCTCAAGTCCACCAGTAAGGGCCGAGGACACTGGCTCAGCTGCAATGAATGAATGAACAGATACAGCAGCAAAGGAACAACAGCAGAAAGCTATAGAGGAAATAAAATGAGAAGTAATTCCCCAAATTAAAAAAGAAATATACGAATACATAGTATCTGAAATAAAGAATGTATCCCAGAAACATTGGGTGGAAAAACTATGTTCACCCAGAACAAGTGCAGAGAGCACTATTCCAGCTGAAATATCTGAATGAATAGCATCTGAAGCAGAGAAACAACAGCAGAAAGATCATGAGGAACTCAAAGCAGAAATAAGTTCTGAAGTCAAAAAAGAATTCTTTGAAATAAAAGAATTCTTTGAAATCATAGCATCTGAAATACAGAAACAAGGCCAGAAATATAGAGGAAACCCAACATAGAAGAAACACTGCAGAAAAAGAATTAATAACTACCTCTAAAGAAGACATGGATAAAAAAATTGAGGAGATCAGAAATATGATGGATTCCTTGAATGAGCAATACAGAAAAGAAATAGAACACAAGAAACACAGTCAAGGAGATATAGAAGAACTAAAAATATCAATCACGAGTCTACAAAACTGTTTGAGTGAAAGCAAAGACAGAATTTTCAGATCTTGAAGATGCCAGAGCAGCTAGTGAAAAGGAGACAAAGGATCTCTTAAAAACAACAAGAATGTAGGAAAAAATAATCCATCATCTGCAAGATGATGCCAGGATGAACAATGTGAGAATAATTGGTATCAACGAGAATGAAGGAATCAATACAAATGACATAAAAAGAATTTGGGGAGAAATAATTGCAGAAAACTTCCCAAATATGAGGAAACAATCCAACATTCAGGTCACCGAAGTATACAGAACACCAAATAACTTCAACCCAAGTAGAAACACACCGAGACATATAATAGTTAAGATCCCAGAAATCCAACACAAAAATAATATACTGAAAGCTGCTAGAGAGAAGAAGGAGCTCACATTCAAAGAAAAACCCATCAGAATTACAGCCAACTTCTCTTCACAAACCATGAAGGCAAGGAGAGCAAGGAGCAGAGTACTTCAAGTCCTGTATGAAAACAAATTCCAGCCCAGGCTACTATACCTTGCAAAACTCTCTTCAAGTTTGATGGAGAAGTGAAATACTTCCACAACAAAGAACAAAAAGAATTTCATGATGACAAAGCCATCTTTATTTCAGATACTATGTATTCGTATATTTCTTTTTTAATTTGGGGAATTACTTCACAAGGTGCTGAAAGATGTTCTAGAGAGAGACCACAATGACCAAAACTCCATGAAAGAGAATGGAAGGAACCCACTAAACAGGACAGACAATTAAACACAGGTTACAAAGGAGTAAACAACACCAGGTAAATATCATGACAAACATAAGTAAGCACGTTTCAATTATAACCATAAATGTAAACAGATTCAATTTTTCAATTAAGAGAAATAGACTGGCACAGTGGATTAGGAAACAAAATCCAACAATATGCTGTATACAAGAAACACACTTAACACAAAAGGACATTCATAGGCTCAAAGTCAAAGGATGGAAAACAATACTACATGCCCCAGCACCTCAGAAAAAAGCAGGAGAAGCAATTCTGTTCTCAGACACTCTCAACTTCAAACCAAGAATGATCAAACAACACAAAGAAGACCACTATATATTGGTCAGGGGAAAAATTCAAGAGCAAGAAGTAACACTCATAAATATCTATGCACCAAACACAGGAGCACCCAACTATGTAAGACAAATCTTAAGGGACATGAAAAACTTAATATCTAAGAACACAATCTTAACAGGAGACCTTAACATACCCTTCTCTCAAAAAGATAGGTCAACCAGACAAAAAATTAGCAAGGAAGTAGCAGAACTGAACCAGAGCTTGGAACAAATGGACCTGGTGGACATATACAGAGTGTGCCATCCAACCACAGCTGAATACACATTTTTTTCAGCTGCACACGGGTCATTTTCCAAAATAGAACACATACAGAGGTCATGCCTAAGTATATGCAAGAAAATAGAAATTATCCCATGCATACTATCTGACCACAATGCAATGAAACTGGAAATAAATGACAAAAAAAAAACCAGAAAAACCCACTAAATTCATGGAAATTAAATAATACCCTACTCAGCAATCAATAGGGTGCAGAAGAAACTCAACAAGAAATTCAACAGTATCTACAATTCAATGAAAATTCAAGTACAACTTACCAGAATTTATGGGATGCGATAAAAGCAGTTCTTAGAGGGAAAATCATAGCTATGAACTCATACATTAGGAAAGCAGAAAGGGAACAAATTAGCACCCTAATGTTGCACCTCCGACAACTAGAAAAAGAAGAGCAAATAAACCCAGAGCGCAAAGACGGGAAGAAATCATAAAGATTAGAGCAGAAATTAATTCAATTGAGATGAAGAAAACAGTTCAAAGAATCCACAAATCAAAAAGTTGGTTCCTTGAAAAACTAAATAAAGTTGATAAGCCTCTTGCCAACCTCATCAAAAAAGAGGCAAAAGAAAATTCAAGTACAAGCGATAAGGAATGAAAAGGGGGAAATCACCACAGACCCAGCGGAAATTCCAAAGATTATCAATAGTTACTTCGAGAATCTTTACACTCACAGAATAGAAGACACAGAAGAAATGGACAAATTCCTCGAAAGGTACAAATTACCAAAACTGAATCAATAAGATATAACAACTCTCAATAAGCTGATAACAGCCAACGAAAATGAAACATAATAAAAAGCCTACAGACAAAGAAAAGTCCAGGTCCTGATGGATTCACAGCTGAATTCTACAAGAAATTTATAGAAGATATAATCCCCACACTCCACAAACTCTTCAATGAAGTTGAAAAGGAAACAGTCCTCCCGAAATCATTTCTGGAGGCAAGTATAATACTCATTCCAAAACCAGGGAAAGACACAACCAAGAAGGAGAACTACAGGCCAATCTCCCTCATGAACATAGATGCAAAAATACTCAACAATATCCTGGCAAACAGAATACAGCAAATCATCAAGAAGATCACACACCATGACCAGGTAGGATTCATCCCAGGGATGCAAGGATGGTTCAATAATAGAAAATCTATAAATGTAATACACTATATTAGTAGACTGAAATCTAAAAACCACATGATCATCTCAACTGATGCAGAGAAAGCCTTTGACAAAGTCCAACACTCATTCATGTTCAAGGTCCTACAAAAAATTGGAATAGAGGGACTCTATCTTAACTTGATAAAAGCCATCTATAAAAACCCAAAAGCTCATATACTCCTAAATGGGGAAAAACTGAAATCTTTTACTCTTAAATCAGGTACAAGACAAGGATGTCCTCTATCACCCCTCCTATTCAATATAGTCTTAGAATCCTTAGCAACAGCCATTAGAAAGAGGGAGAAATAAAGGGAATAAGAATAGGTAAAGAAGAAGTTAAATTATCACTATTTGCAGATGACATGACACTTTACTTGGAAGACCCCAAAAATTCCACCAAGAAACTACTAGAACTGATAGGGAAACTCAATAGCATAGCAGGATACAAAATCAATACTCGAAAGTCAGTAGCATTCTCCTACACAGATAACAAGCACACTGAAAGGGAAACAATAGAAACAATACCTTTTACAATAGCACCGCGGAAAATGAAATACCTTGGGATTCACTTAACATAGGAAGTCAAAGATCTTTTCAGGGAAAATTACAATACCCTAAGAAAAGAGATTATAGAGGATTTCAGAAAATGGAAAGATATTCCATGCTCCTGGATAGGAAGAATCAACACCGTGAAGATGGCCATACTCCCAAAATTGCTGTACAGATTTAATGCAATCCCTATCAAACTGACACCAACATACTTCCCAGACATAGAGAAATCATTCCTAAAATTTATTTGGAACCACAAACGACCTAGAATAGCAAAGGCAATCTTGGCCAATCAAGACAAGGCAAGAGGCATCACAATTCCTGAGTTGAAATTATACTACAAAGCCACTGTGATAAAATCAACATGGTATTGGCAACAAAATAGACCCAAGGATCAGTGAAATAGATTAGAAGATGCAGAGGCATCTACAATCACACTCAGCCATCTGATCTTCGACAAAGGGGCTAAACAAGCTGACTAGAAGAAAGATAGCCTCTTTAACAAATGGTGCTGGAAAACATGGCTTTCTACATGCCGAAATCAGAAACTTGACCCACCTCTATCACCATGCACTAAGTTAAAAGTCAAAATGGATTAAAGATCTAAACATTAAAACAGAAACACTCAATCTCCTGGAAGACAAAGTAGGAGGAACTCTTGAAGACATAGGGGTAGGTAAAGAGTTCATGAACAAACATATATTCACATGGGAAGCACTTGAAAGAATCAACAACTGGGATCAACTCTTCTTAAGGAGCTTCTGCATGTCAAAAGAAATTGTCAAGAGAGTGAAAAGACAACTCACAAATTTTTAAAAACTCCTAACTAATAAGCAATCAGACAGAGGTCTACTGTCTAGAATATATAAAAAGCTAAGATATAACAGGGCCCTCCAATTTAAAGACCCAATTCAGAAATGGGCATCTGAGATGAATTCACACTTTTCAGAGGACGAAATTAAGGAAGCAAATAAATATATGAAAAAATGCTCCACATCACTAGCCATCCGTAAAATGCAAATAAAAACAACACTGAGATACCATCTCACTCCAGAAAGAATAGCTATCATAAGGAAATCAACAACAAATGTTGGAGAGGTTGTGGGGAAAAGGGAACACTTCTCCACTGCTGGTGGGAATGTAGACTGGTACAACCATTGTGGAGGTCAGTGTGGAGACTCCTCAAAAGAGTAGGACTAGAAATCCCATTCAAGCCGGCTATCTGCCTATTGGGAATTTTCCCAAAGGACCTGAAAACATTATATCATAGTGATATATGTGTACCTATGTTTATAGCAGCACAATGTGTGATAGCAAAATCTTGGAAAAAACCAAGATGTCCATCACATGAGGAATGGTTGGAAAAGATGTGATATTTCTATATAATGGAGTATTAGCTATTAAGAATGATAAGTTTGAAGCATTTATACTGAAGTGGATGCCACTTGAACATATACTCATAAGTGAAATAAACCAGACACACATGAGTAAATATTGTATAGTCTCCCTAGTAAAAGAAGCAAAAAGCAGAAATACAAATGGAAACGTACAACAACTAAAGTCAATTGAGTCTGATAAGGCAAAGTGAATGTCATATGCTGCAGGATACTAATCAGCTTTTCTTCTGGATGGTTAACAATCTAAGTTCACAGATCAAAATTGGAGAAATAGAAGAGCCACAAGGCCAGCCAACATTTTGGCCCTAGCCTCTCAAGGTCAGTGAAGACTCAGGACATAGGAGAACTTGTACTGCAACATCATGAAATGCAGTTGAGCTCTAAATTTTCTGAACAAGATTATGGAACCACAGAGGAAAGAGATTGACGTTCTATAGTGTGCCTGGGGAGAGTCACATGGAAAGAAAACTTTCTCTCAGGCTCTCACAGACAGAAAACTGGTCAAGCATTGGCCCTGACTCATCCACATGGATGACACAAAGGATCTACAGAATAAGGTACAGGACTACAAGATAAACCCTGAGGGGACTTCACTGACCTCATAAGAAACATAAAGTACATGTGTTGGTATATAGGTCTTGCTCTATCTACGTCTTAACCATCTAGCAGAAAAGTATAAAAATGAAGTATACATCGTGGGGCCATAATATTAAGTTGAGCTGTAAATGGCTATGGTCAACAACTTCTTCGGATAACTCACTATTGTTGTGGAATGCTAGACTGTGTTGGATTGTGTTGTCAAGTTCAAGGAACTAAGTTAGTTGAATGACAATGGAGTGCCCATCTCTGACAGGTGTAAAGAAAGGAAGGGGTATAGAAAGGAAGAATCATGATGTGTGTGTATGGACAGTACAGTTGGGATAGATAATGCTGTGCTTCTACATAATTCTATGAGAGGCAAGATTTGCACTAATGGTGGTTGGACAGGATATTATGTCAGCTTCTAGTACGATGGACAACCACTAGGAAAATAACAAGGTAGAAAGTATTAACTATTGAGTCTTTGATGTAACTCAGATATAAAAAATAAAGATACACAAACAGCTACACTTTATTTACTGATAAGAGATATATGGTATAATAATATCTGTAAATATAATATCATGTATGCACCTTCTATGATACCAAAACATTATGAAAACAGTTTGCAATGTATTAATTTATCAAACCCGTCTTGTCAAGGTATCTTAAAACTGTCTCATTGATATTTGTACTTCAATAAAACAAAAATTAAAAAAAAAAAAAAAAGCAAAGACAAGGTTTACAGTGGTTCTAATTCCTGAAAAGATGCTAGGTTAGCTGATTTCCTCTCAGTACATCAAACATGGAGAAGTTACAAAGGAAGTATGGAGAGAAATATGAGAAACTGCTAGACTAAGTAGGATCCCTTTAATCTGGTATGTGAGAAGGGTAGCTTTGTTATAAAACAAGAGCCAGTTCAGGAATCCTATAAGATTAAAAACCAGAAAAGGAACTACTACAGTTGTTTTTTTGTTTGTTTGTTTGTTTTCTTGTGTGCCAGCATGCATGTGTGTGCAATGTGGGCCCTCATGAGCATTACTCAGACATCTGGTACTGAGACCTCTGAGAAATGATTAAAAACTAAGAAAAAGAGTTGCTGTAATTACAGTTGCCTGTAATCCCAGCACTCGGGTGGCTGAGGCAGGAGGATTGTTGTGAGTTCGAGACCAGCCTTAGCTACAAAGTGAGCTTAAGGCCAGCCTGAACTGCACAGTGAGACCCTGTCTCAAAAAGAAAAAAAAAAAAAAAAAAAAAGAGTTGCTTACAAACTAACTTCCCCTGGCTGATGCTTTTTGTCCCTCTTTTCTCCAACATAAAGCCTAGAACTTCACAACTGTAATACGAGTAAGGCTGGAGGCTGGGACAGGAGGGTCACAGGTTCACACCCAGTGTGAACAACTAAGCAAGACCTATTTATTTCAAAATAAAATTTAACTTTTTTTTTTTGATACAAACTCTCCCTATATGGTTTAGACTTGAAATAATCATCCTGTCTCATCCTCCTCAGTGCTGGGATTACAGGCTTGTACCACCACGCCCAGTTTCAGCACCAGGGCCCAGGCTTGAATGGCATATGGTATGGGGGATCCAACTCGGGTCCTTGCACTTGCCAGGCAGGCACTTAGACTGCTGAATTATCCCCTCAGCCCTGTGGACACACTTTTGTTGCTTCTCTTTCTCTTGTACAAATGATATACTTTGAAGACATTAGTGTATAACAACATTGATGTTTGTTTTGATTTTTAAACTGAGAAAATAAAAAAGGTTACAGCTCCTTTTTTCTTTTTATTCATTTCAAAGTTGCTACCAATATATCCAATGATGGATAACAGACAGACATGGTGTTGAGTGTTTTATTGCCTAGTTGACAAAGCTGCTTTTGAATGCTGGTGGGTCTATTCCTTTGATACTAGGCACTTTCATAATGTGTTAACACTATATGACAAAATGCTCTGATTCCTAGTGCCAAAGGTCCAATTCAGTGTATATAACTGAACACACTCATCCACTTGTGCATTTTATAAAACACTGTGTTTAAAGAGTCTATCTTTTGGGCCATCCAGATAGCTCAGCGGACTAAAGCACCTGCTTATTAGGTAGACACAGAGACTGGAGTTCAATCCCCCGTGTGCCACTGGCACTGAGACAGTGCCGCACACCTGTAATCCCAGTGCTTGGGAGGCTGAAAACAGGAGGATCACTACGAGTCCAATCTGTGTAGTGAGATCCTGGAGACCCTGTACTAAATACATTAAAAAAAAAAAAAAAAGAGTCCATCTTTTGTTATTTATCCTTGATGTTCCTTAAGCACTTTATTTTTGTTCTAACTGCTGAAGAATGGGGAACTGTTTCATGGTTTTTGCATTTGTGTTTAATGCACATTTTAACATGACAGATGCAATGCATTGTGCAGCTACAGTTTTCTGGAAAAAAAAAAATCAACCTTTTAGGAATTGTTTTTCTGATCTTCAATAAATATTTTCTTTAAATTTCAAAACAATTGCTTGGACAAGAGTCAAGAGATACTTCACACGTAATCAATAAACATATTAAAAAACTGTTCAATATTACTGAAGATCAACAGAATTCATATCTGCCAGAAACATGAAAGACTTTAGTGTGAATTTTAAAAAAAGAAAGAAAAAGACAAACTGGGGCTGGCCGACAGCTCAGTGGACTAAAGCACCTGCTTAGGTAGAGTACAGTGGCTGGGGTTCCATTCCCAGCGTGCAGGAGCCAGCCCCACCCCCCAGGGTGCACTGAGACAGCAATAGAAATTGGGTGTAGTGGTGAGTGACCATAATACCAGCACTTGGGAGAAAACAGGAAGATCACTACAAGTCGAGTTGGATCTACCTAGAGAGACCCTGTAGACCCTGTACTAAATACAAAACAAAACATCAACTACAACAAAAAACCTAAGTAAATGTCCTCTCTAGCTTATGCATCCATTTCCTCCATCTTTTCATTTTTCAAACCTAAGTCATAGAAAACTGATAATAATGTATATTATTCTTGTTTAAAGAAATATACTGAAAGTATATAGAAAGTAAATTAGCTGTGTCCAGTGGGATGAACTTGATAATTGCCCAAAAGACAGACCAGTTTTATATCTATTTGAAATTTTTATTTTAGCACTCCTTTCTACATATAAATCAGTAACCCTTTGAATTTTCCTTTGAAATGGTTTGAATATCTTACCAGTTTCCTCATTAATTAATGACTTAAATGAAAGAGTTGACAAGTGTTCATTTTATACCTATAAAAGTCATGATTACATCCTCTCTTAAAACTCATCAACACCACATTTAGAATGCAACATTCCCCTTCACAATGCATTAAAAAGCTGCTATAATCAAAACAGTGTGATACTGCCTAAAAAGTAACGAGTCAAACTCAGATTCATAAGCATATACACTCAATGGACAATGTTTCCTTTTTGTTGAGAGAAAAGTAGTCAAAGAGAATCCAAAGACACTTAAAAGGTAATAAAATGCCCTAATTTTTATAGAAGTGATTACATGAGTATACACATTTGTCAAATTGCATTGAACTATATCTACTTTAAGCTCTGTATGTTATTGTAAAATTGAAAATTCTACTCCCATTTTTAAATTTTTCTTAAACAATCATGACATACTATGTTAGACCATACAATTAGCAAACTTAAGAAATCTTGAAATTATCAAGTATTGGAGAGACTAGAAAACAACAAGCTTTCTTATACCATAATGTTAAAGAAGTAAAACAAAGTAAACTGAATGAAACAATCCCTGAAAATAAGCCTTACATGACCTCTTTACTTTTAACATTCATTACTCTCCACCCCAATAATTACTTTTATAAAAATGCCCAAGAGCAGTTCTTGTGCATGTGCTACAGGAGTATTGATAAGACCAAACACAAAAAGAGAAAACAGCTGAAAAAAAGATCTTATCCTTAACCTCAGAAATGCACTGAGCCATGATAATAAAAGGTATCACTTTCAAATATGTAAGTTGTAAAAATAACCCAGTTTTAACAAATACATATTATGATTTGTTCAATATATGTGTATACAAAATAAATTCAAAAGTACAGTTCAGAATTAGAGTGACTTGCACTTTTAAAAGGTAGACTTCAATGTGATTTTTATGAGCATAAAGACTGAAAATCATCTAAATGCTAGTCACATAAGTCATACTGTATCCATACACAAAAGATTTTTAGCTGTAAAGAGCAATATTTATGAACATGTAACATCTCTAAGACCTAGAATTGTTTCCTTTGTTTTTTACTTTGAGACTATGTTGTCCATGTTCTCAAACTCCTGCCTCAGCCTGCTGTATAACTGTCATCACTTCACCTGCCTAACAAGCAAGTTTAAAAGACAAGAAATACAAAAATACATTCTCACAGTTTAAAAAAAAAAGTTACCTATCTATCTATCTATCTATCTATCTATCTATCTATCTATCTATCTATCTGTTGGTGGTTTCTTCTAAAAAAATACAGAGAACCTAAGGAGAAAGGAAGTTTTCAATATACTAAATCCTTTTGTACTGTCTTAACTGCTGACCAGTTAAGAGTTTTATGCTTCAATTTACATAAAGAAAAGGAAGAAAAGACCCATGAAAATTTCTTATTTCTGGTAAGCAATCTTTCTTATATCCTAATGTTAAGGGTAATGCATGGAGGGGATCATAGCATAGTTTTTGTTATAGGAGAGTGGTGTGTGTGTGTGTCTGTCTGTGTCTTCTAGCAGAAGAGCAACTCCCATCCTCCATACAATTATTACAAACCTTTACTGCTTCCCTCAAATTCTGTATTTTAGGACTTTTGCCTTTTGCCACAACACTACCAAACACAATACTGTCAAGTTGAAGATTTTGCTTTCCTCTGTCTCCTAAACACTCTCCAATTAATCTCTAGCTTCCTTCAAGGGTGTCCTCACCCTCAGAAGAATGAGGTCATTCCAAGAAAGCAGTGCTCCATATGCAATCTCAGGGTTCTGCAGGGATCCTATTCTCTATTTTATCCCCTCTCTAATTCCACAATTTTGCTCTTCCCTAGTCAGACAGAGACAGACACACATACACACACATACACACACACACACACACACACACACCCCTCTCCTATAACAAAAATTATGCTATGATCCCCTCCATGTAATACCCTAAATTTGTTCTTCCCACTCATGGCCAAATTTACAAGTGTTGGTCAAGATATGGAAAAATCGCATAATGGGGATGAACACTGAAAACTTTATGGTGTGTGAAGGAAACAAGTCACAAAAGACCAAATACTGTGCCCCTGATTTATGTGAAATGCCCAAAATAAGCAGACTAAAAAAAAAAACAGCTAATAGATTAGTAACCATCAGAGAGGTAAGGAGGCATGAATGAGTAGTGACTGCTAATGAAGACCTTTAAGAGTAATTGTAGTAATGGTTACACCCCTCTGTAAATACATAAGGACCACTGAATTATAACCTTTCAACAGGTGAATTTTATGGTATGTAAATTGTTTCTCAGTAAAGCTATGATATGAACTAAACAATCATGCCTAGGGCACTATAAGATGGGGAAAAAACATGATAATGCTCTATGAAAAGGTCTGCAAAACATGTGCTAAGCCAAGGAGAGATACTGGACGGATTCAAAGCACTGACTGACATGCTGACATTTATCTTCTAGGAAAAATGCTGTGTTGACAGTGACAAGAATGACTAGCAG
>PVKA01000063.1:12319-25092 GCA_004027165.1 Ctenomys sociabilis
AAAAAAAAAAAAAAAAAAAAAAAAAAAAAAAAAAAAAAAAAAAAAAAAAAAAAAAAAAAAAAAAAAAAAAAAAAAAAAAAAAAAAAAAAAAAAAAAAAAAAAAAAAAAAAAAAAAAAAAAAAAAAAAAAAAAAAAAAAAAAAAAAAAAAAAAAAAAAAAAAAAAAAAAAAGAATGACTAGCAGAGCAACTGGGCTCAAAGTGAAAAGACCAGATGAGAGACTTATTATAGTCCATAAAAAAATTTTTTTAGTTAAAAAAATAAAACTTGATTCAAGACAGCTAAGAAAAGGAAACTGCCTATGATTTTACCTTAAGAGAAAAATGCTATTCATAGAAGCTTCCTATAAAAATAAAACGTCATACAGAAATCAACTATTAACTTACTAATGGGTTTACCTTTTTTACATAAACCTCAGAAATAGGAAACATAGAAAGCAATCAAGTCTAAGGTAGAATGGCAGAAAACTAACTGACCCATTAAAATAGTTAGCAGTTGTTTTAATCTATGACTTAACAAACCAAAGATTTATCTTTAAGATTATCAGATTATAATGCCCTTATTGTTCTCAACTGTGTATCACAGAACAGCAGTGTGAACTCCATTTTTGAATATAAAGACAGGGAAACATTCACACTAAAGTGTTTTACTGCTAGACACAGCTTTATTTCTTTCAGTCAATTCCCCACAAACTGAAAGCACATTAGATAAACAGATAGACAGATATTATAATAAATATTTCTTTCTTATTAAAACTCTCAGATGAAAAGACATTAAGAGTTGCCTTAAATTTTTCAGAAACAATTCAAGCAATATATAAAACATATCTAAAAGGCAACTGGATCCATTAAACATCACACTTTACATTGTTTGACAAACACAAAGAAAGGTCTATGTAGCACAAGTTCTAAGTTAGGCAAATACCTAAATTGAAGAGGAAAAAAATAGGACAAAAATGGCCAATATTATTAAATGTCCAAATGACTATTTAAAAAAGTTAGAATATTAAAATTAGGTATTAAAATGGCTCATGACTCATAAGGGAATTACATGATAGAGAAATTGCTTGAATACATGAGAACTCTGTAGTATCTATCAGATTTATGTATGCAGTTCCAAAACAGGTAAAACTTATCTTAAATCATAGAGAGGATAGCAATGATTATGGGAGCCACAGGCTACATGGAAGAACTGATTAACAAGGGACTTAAGGAAAACCTTTAGCAGTGATGGAAATGTTCTGTACCTTGATTTACTGTAGTGGTCAAGAGGATGTATACATTCATAAAAACTATTCAAATAGAGGCAGCTGTGGTTGCAAGTGGCTGAAATCCTAACTACTTGGGGGACTAAGGCAGGAGGATCTCACATTCAAGGCCAACCTAATCAACAGAGTAAGACACCTATCTTATGAAAAAAAATTAAAAACCCTATCAAACTGTACTATATATAAACTTTATCTTATTAAGCTTGATTTTATAAATAAAAATGTTTTGATAAAAATTAATGCTTATCCACTGAGTAAATGACTTATGTAAAATACATTTTCACAGAAAAACAGAAATATGTACAATGTTCATTGTTCTCTACTTTGCATAGCTATGGAGAATTTTAATTTTTCTACAGATTCTGCACTTTCATAATGCTCTAACAAGGCATGAGGTTTTTACGTTTCATTTAGTGATGCTGTACTGAGAACTAGTACTTGAAGCCTAGAATCAGTTGAAGGTTTTCATAATATATTAATTCAATACTTATCGCATATTTTCATGTACAGACAGCTCTACATTTAGGTGTTTCCTCAACCTTCAGCAAGACCTGCCTCTCAAGTGACCCCTATTCACAGCAAGTCTGCCAAAATCACCAGTCATGAAACCACATCCCTTTATGGCCTTTATACTGGAAAACAACAAGTTTTGACTACAAGAATTGCTTGTGCTGATGGTTATTATTTATCTAACCTTACTGAAATTAAGCTTAAATTTACTATAGTGTTTAATGCAGAGTACATAACCTTTTGACAGTAACACAATGTATGAACATGTTTATAAGGATAATGTGCATTGATAACTACCTACTGAGTTTTGGACATATATTTATTAAAAGGATTAAAATTTCTGTCCTGTCCGCTCCTGGTCCTTAAGACTGACCCTGCAGGCTCGTGTAAGTGTTCTGCCAATGAGCTCTGAACTACACCTCCAAGCCCACCCTACTTTTGAAACATAGTTTCACTAAATTGCCCAGGCTGAGGACAGTGAGATAGCTCAGTGCCTGCTTTGGTAAACACAGGACCCAGGGTTCAATCCTCAATCCTGCACACAGCTAGCTCTGGACCTGCCCCAGGAGCGTGCTGAGATTCCTGGCGTGGTGGCATATACCTGTAACACCATCACTGGGAAGGCTGAAAACAGGTGGATCACTTCAAGCCTGAGTTGTGTAATGAGACCCTGTACCCTACTACATAAAATGAAAATAAATTTCCCAGACTGACCTGGACTTTGGAATTCTCCTGATTAGCTGGGATTACAGGCTAGCCCAATTAAGGATTAAAAGCGTGTTCAACTATAAAAATAGCTAAAATATTTATAATTCGAAAAAGCTATAGAAAAACATAAATGTAAGACAGAGTAATGAATTGGAAAATAAACAGAGAGAAGTTAAAAAATACTGGAAAAATCAAATAAAAATCAGACTCAGGGACAAAAAAGACTTCCAGAAATGTTTCAGAAAATGGCAAGAATGACGAAATTAAGTAAATGAAAGAAAGGAGAAGTATTGGGGGGGTAATGGCAATGACTTTTATTATAATTACTTTTTTATTTAAACACATTTCTATATGTCACATGTGAGACAAAAAAAAAAAATTCTAGGGGTATGATATATCTCAGAGGCATATAAGCTCTTGCCTGGCAAGTGCAAGGTCCTAAGTCCCTAGTACAAAGATAATTTTAAAAATTTAAAAATTCTAGGGGCCAGGGAGATGGCTCAGTGGAATACGGGCTTCACTGGCAAGCGCAAGGGCCTGAGTTCAATCCCCAATTCCGCCAAAAAAAAAGAAAGAAAAGAAAAAGAATATCGAAAGTAAATTAGTATGTCTAGTTATGACAATTAATATATTGTTTTTTCAAGTTTGATGTTTGAACTTTTATATTTAAAAAGCATTAAACTGTTCATAGTTACAACAAAATACAAAGAAAGTAACATTATTTCTATCAATAATCATTAAGATGTGGTAGAACAACATCTGTCAGTGAAAATATAGTTAAGTAATACTCAGATATCCAGGGAGGTTTTAAGGTACTCAAAAATGAAAGACAAGTTGCAACACAAAATTACCAAGATGAAAGAAAGGAAATAAATGGAGAACTGTCAAGGAAGTGTCCTTCCCAACCAACGAAAATACACACTGATGAGAAAATGCCATCACCAAGCAAGTATGGTTTCTAAACTCTAGAAACCTTAAGCTCATAATAAGGCCCTAAGTCAGCTAAGTCAAGAATCAAACTATAGCCTGGAGACCAAATCCAGCCCATTGCCTGCTTTTTTCTGACCTTGAATTAAGAATGCTTCCTACATTTTTAAAAGGCAATACACAAATAAATAAAAATGTGCAACAGAAGCATTCTATAACCACAAAGCTTCAAATATTAATTATCTGGCCCTTTACAAAAGGTTTCATGACCTCTAAACTAAATAATTCATAAACAGATGAAACAGAGGTTTTAATGTGTACCATGACATCACAGTATATTAGAAATGGAAGAAAATTCTAGGACCATTTTTCTCCCCCACATATTTCTACAGAATTAAAACCCAGACATTCCAGTATTCCAGGCCAACTGTGACCTGGGTCCAATACCTTTTTATATTCTATCAGAGCTATGGTTCTCTTCTTCATTAATGGAGCAACCTACAATAAAAGTGAGCTACAATAAAGCAAATAAGTGCACTCTCCAACTCTCCACTGAGCCATTCTTATATACAACTAATCAACTAAACAAAGAGAACCACTCAGCTCAGCATCAAGGGTCATTTCCTAATTTTCCAGCTGCATATGCCTCTATTCTACTCACATATTCTCCTGACTAAGCAAATGAGCTTATTTAGCATTAGTGAATAAGCCCCTTGTTCTTTTTATCCTAAGAAGTTTGATTCATGCAGTTTCTCTTTGATAGACAAGCCCTCCCTTTTTCACCTCCCACAAATGCTTCCATAAATCCTTCATAGTTCAACACTTAAATCTTCAAGAAGTTTATAAACATATGTATGCATTCATAACAAAACACATATATGACAGGAAAAAATATTCTGAAAGTTCAGGTACATATACATGAAAGGAAAAAATATCCTGAAAGCTGTAACAAACAAAATTATAAAAACTCCAAAGAGTAAAATATCACCACTGGTGGAAATGTTTAGGTACAGCTCTAGAAAAGACTGAGGGAACAGAGAGAAGAAAAAGGCATTCTAGGCAGTGGAAATGGATACAAAAGGAACAACTTTCTATGACAGAGATTCTTACTGTCTTTTTGTTGCTCTAGATTTGATTATAAACAAACAACCCAATGTAACACAGACAGCCCTTAATTTCTATTTTTCTTTTGATGCTAGGGATTGAACCTAGGGCTTCTATGTGCACTACCAATGAGCTAGACTCCCAACCCCAAAGTGTCCTTAATTTCTGAGGTGCTTTGCCCACTCATAATGTTAAATAGAAAGGTATACCAATCAGAGATCTTAATATACTAACTAGGTGCTCAATATTCAAAGTAGGTAGCTCTCTCCTACATAGATTTTCAGATAACCTTTGGAAACATTAAAATGCAACACTGAGACACCAAATATGAATTCTATGCAGTTAAGGTTGAATGCTATCATTTCGTAACGTTCAAACACCAAAAAAGTTGAAACTTTTCACTTGCTGATTATTTTGGTTCCCTTTATTCTATGAAGAGCAATGGTCAATATTTATTCCAAATCAAGATGCCATCTAAATACTTGCAGAATAATATTTGAATATGATACACATGTCACTAAAAATATTCCTTTTCCAAACAAAAGAAAAACTCCTTTTTCTCATTTCTAATTATATAGAATAATAGGTAAAAGATAAAGCTATCTTTTAGCTTTATATACTAAAATGAAGCTATCAGGGCCAGAGAAGATAGCTCAGTGGACTAAGGGCTTGCTTAAGCAAGTGCAGGGGCCAGGGTTCAATCCCTGGCACTGCATGCCACACAGGCCCCATTCTCGGGCACACTGAGTTGGTGATGGAGTCCAGGAGTGGTGGTGCACCCCTGCAATCCCAGCACTGGGGAGGCAGAAAACAGGAGGATCACTCTGAATCAGAGCTGTGTAGTTAGACTTTGCACAGAAAGAAAGCAAGAAAGAAAGCAAGCAAGAAAGAAAGAATCAAGACTCTATTTCAAAACTGTTTTTATTTTATTTTTTTAATGTATTTGGTATAGGGTCTCACTATGCAGCTTGGACTCATAGCGATCTTCCTGTTTCAGCCTCCCCAGCACTGTGATTACAGGTCTGCACCATCACACCCAGTCTTAGTCACCAGCTCAGCGTGCCTTGGAGGCGGGCATGCGGTACTGGGGATTGAAGCCTGGTGCCTGTGCTCAAAACTATCTTTAAAATAACCTCTTAAAGCCGGGCGTGGTGGCGCAGGCCTGTAATCCCAGCACTAGGGAGGCTGAGTCAGGAGGATTGTTGTGAGTTCGAGACCAGCCTGAGCTACAAAGTGAGCTTAAGGCCAGCCTGAACTGCACAGTGAGACCCTGTCTCAAAAAGACAAAAAAAAAAAAAAATAAAATAAAATAACCTCTTAGCAAGTAAATCAAAGCTCTACTGTTACCTTTAACTAAACATACATACACATAAAACAGTTATTTTTACTAAATATAGCTTAAGAAAGGGAAAATTACATAATTTGTTACCAGGAAAAATGCCATTTGTTCACCTTTGCGTTCCACACAATTCCTAGCACAGAGCGGATGCTTTCAAGTCATTCAATGAGTTGGACAGTCAGAAAGCAAATGTTATTTCTGCTCTCCATATGACTTCCCTATATTTCAAAGTGTGAGTCATCAACTCTGGCAATAAGGCCAGAACTTACACCACTACAGATGCCTGACATATTTCAAGAACTCTCTCAAATGAGAAGAGATGCATTTCTTTTTCCCTAATTTCACAGACATAGGATGCATTGTTTTGCTGCTGTCAATTTGCTATATTTAGATGGCTTTGAATTGAATTATTCGTGCATGTACAAATAGAACCTTGAAGAGAGCCACAGACTTGCTCCTGACAATCTAGAAACAAAAGCCACTATTCAGATAAAAGATGACATGCTACTAGAATCTGACAGGCCAGTAATTTACTGCATTTTCTGCACATCTGAATTTGTAGACCTCAATAGCCATTAAGCAAAATTAGTTTCATGATGTCAGCCAGAAGCCTCATGGGCAGCACTTTTATGTCATTAAAAAAAAAAAAAAAAAAAACTACCATCCTCAATCTGTTTGAATCTGTGTTTGCTCATTAGAAGCTTCTCAGTGAATCAGTAGAGAAATTTTAATTGCACTCCTGCTCTGTCAATGTTTAGTGTATCTCTGAACTATAACAAATTCCTATACCCCCTCCTTCTTTTTTCATGTCTAACATAATTTAGACATAACAGAAGAAAAAGTATTAGACAGTACATCAGTTCTCTATCCAAAATGGAGCAATTTCAAAAACACAAATATGATCTCAATACATATTTATCCAACTTTTAAAAAGCAAGTATTGGAAAAATACTTCATCTTCTACTATTACTACTTAATCTGCGAATCTACTATGTGCTCTTGTGCACTTATGCCTTTGAAAGTGCTACTTTCCCTCCGTCTACTTAGAATCTCCTCAAACCTATGGCAAATTTCTACTCCTTACAGAAATCTCACTTGTTTTTCAAAAAACAACTCATGCAATTCTTGCTCTACATATATGCCTTTTACATGCTTCCAGTAAGCACTTTTCCAACAGCACTCTGTCTCTTACAGAAAACTCTAAACTCTCACAAAAATGACTGAATACCTTTTTGGCAGAGCTAATATTTAGCTTTAGCATATACTAAAGAACTGTAGTAAAGTGCTGATACACTTTTGTAATATACTCTTATAAACTGTTACTGCCTTAAATTCCATGAGCTCTAAGGAACCTGCTAGTGGCCTAATCTCCTGCCATCACTAAAGCTTAACAAGTAAGTAGGAAAGCTCAAGAGAGCATAAAGAATGGAGAAGCTCCAAAACCAAATCCAGTGCGTTAGCTCTTTGTCAAAAGAACTGAAGACATACCAGCTGTACCAATGGCCCAAGGTCACAATTATGCTTTCACAATTATGCCAAAAATAAACAGAGCAGCAAGTAAAATCTGGTCCTTAGGTACTAAAGAAGAAAAAATGGGCATGTTTTCCTGTTTTCCATAATTTCTTTCAGCTTCTGATAAAATGAGTGCTAAATTTGTTAATGTGGGCAAAAACCTTCAATGTGATATTGTACACAGTATATGACTCAAATATTTTTCTTTGTTAAAGTTTCTGCTAGGCACATTGTGCTCATTCATAATCCTGGATACTTGAAAGACTGAGGCAGGAAGATTGTAAATTCAAGGTGAGGCTAGGCTAAGCAACTTAACAAGACCCTGCCTCAAAGTAGTAAGTAAACCAAGTATGATGGCACACACCTGTAATCTTAGCACTCTGGGAGATTGAGGCAGAAGTTTAAGACCAACCTGCACAATTTAGCAACTTAGCCAGACCCTATATTAAAAATAATAACAATCAACAAAAGAAAAAGTTCCTAGTGCCTGCTTAGGCAGATGCAGGGACCTGGATTTGATCCCTGGTGTGCCTGTCAGCCCTGCCCTGGGGCTCACTGAGACTGAGATTGAGACTGGGTGTGGTGACACAAGCCTACAATCAAGTTTCTTGGGAGGCTGAATACAGGAGGATCACTACAAGTCTGATCTGCATAGTGAGACCCTGTAGACCTTGTACTAAATACATTTTTAAAAACTATTCCTGTGAAACCATAGTTTCCATAATAGGACACAGCAACCAGTGAATGATAGTCAGTGTTTCGGTCAAAAAGACAGGTATCATTAAGGATAAGCACAGTGATTAACTCAAGCAGAGAGAAAAACATAATAATGAGAAGAGTCAGTTAATTATAAATGGCATGTCTAGTTACAGATTTTGCTAGGGGCTTTAGTTACTTCTAATTAGTTTTACTTAGTATATTAATTATAAATGAAACACCATGAGGAATTTTCTAATCACAGGAATTTATCTTGTATGTAAAATCAGAGTTTAAATTATCATTATAATTTAATAATTAAATGTTCGATAATGTATAATAAGTATTTTGAAAGTCATCAATAAAATATGTAACACATTAAAATCAAGTTACAACCCTATGATAAAGTGACAACATAACAATCATTTTATCTAACTTTCTAGCAAAGAAATTATCTTCCAGTCATCTGTCAGGAATTTCAGAAAGATATAAGATTAAAATGTTAAAAAAAAAATGATAGAAGGGAAGAATAGCAGCAAAGAAACTTATCTAATTTCAATACTATCCCATTAATCCATCATTAATCTGTAATAAAACAATGCTATGCTATATAATATGCCAATGCAAAACTCTACATAATGACAAAATCTCAACCAGAAAGGAGCATGTAGTTATTTATAAGGAATTTCCTTATTAAATTAGAAACTTAAAATTTAGATCATAATATATCTTTATTGCAATGAAAGCTGAGTTCTTTAATCTTTGAAGCAATTATGTAAAAAAAAAAAATCTTGGCTTTTAGCACTACCATATGAATTTAAACAGAAAGTATATTCAAAAAATAGGTATATAATAATGTCTGAAGGTACCATTTATTGAGTACCTACATACCCTGCTAGACAGAATGTAATGTTCTTTACACAGACGTAAATTTTATAACCACCTTATAAGGTCAGTGGTATCATCTTTATTTTCCTAATGATGAACTGACACTAGAAATAACCTTGCAAAGGTCAGCTACAAAGTGGCAGAATAAAGATACAAACTCATAGTTGACTGTTCCATAGCCCTGTGCTGGGCTCAGCACCCTTTTGACCAACAATGGAATCCAAGCAAGACAAGGGAGCAATGAAGTTTCATGGTGTATCAGCTGTTCAACCTGGGTAAATTTAGGGCTACAACTCACTGAAGATGAAACCATCTGGAAATATAAGGAAATAACACAACTTAGTAATCATGACCCAGATGTGGTAAGTCAAGGATACTGTAAGCTTAAAGATGCTGTCATAAATAAAATCGTATCTTCATTAAACTCACTTTAATATAAACAATAAAATTACTAAAGAGATGCAGAAGTAATTGAATTCAATCAGGGCAAATATTAAAACTAAAACCTTGACTAAGAGTACTGAAAAATAACTTGCCTCCAACTTTTTGTGAATACATATAACAAACTAAGAAAGTTGATTTAAAAAAACAAAAGCAGGTACCTTGAATCATTCAGAAATAAATGAATTAAGTAAACTGCTGAGTAAAGTCACTATACAGCTAACAAAAGAATACAACAAGTATCTGACAAGCAAATTAATAACCTGGATGGCCAGATATGGTAACACACACCTGCAATCCCAACTACTCAGTACACTGTAGCAGAAAGATCACAAATTTGAGGATAACCTGGGCAACTTACAAGAAAACCTAGAAAATAACAACAATAACCAAAAGGGTGCAGATATAGTTCAATTTGTCATGGGTAACAAAATTCTCAGTATCTGTGGAAAAATGCTCAGATAATGAAGATGAAAAGTGAAAATAAATAAAGAACTTAACATTTTTACAAGATCCTTTTCACTAACATGTATAGATAGGTTAAACATCCTTGATTTGAAAATCTTAAATCCAAAATTTTCTGAGCACCAACATGACACAAGTGGAAAGTTGCATACTCACCTCCTATGACAAGTCATAGACAAATGCAATGAACTGCAAATATTGTATGAAGATTATCTTCAGGTTCATATAAGGTATATACAAAAGAAATGAATTGTGTGTTTGGTGTTGGGTTCCATCCCCAAAATATCCTATTATATATATGAAAATATTTCAAAGTCTGGAAAAACTTCAAACATTTTTATTCCAAGAATTTCAGAGAGGGATACTCAACTATAGTACTTGCTCTTAAAGTTCTATTGGTTCTATCAAAGTATTTTTTGTTTGTTTGTTTGTTTTTCCCCATAAAACAGTATCTACAAGACTGGGCAAATTAAGACTAGGGTGACTGCCTCTTCCCACTGTATTAGTCAACTAGTCTATAATTTGAATATACCATTACCTTAGATGTGAGTGAAAAAAAAAAAAGCCTGCCTGCAATATTTCCTAAAATAGTTTGTAGGAATGCACTGATTCTGTACAGCAATGCTATGCTATGTATAAACATGAAAACTGAAGAAACAAATAATTTGTAATTCTTATTTCACTCATGAAAATACTAGCCACGTAACAGTTTTTTGAAGCACTGCAGTTTTTAGCAAACTACCAAAAGAACATCTACCTTTCTTTGGTATATATGGATTATGTAATGCATAATCAAAAGCTAAATGAAACAGTTTACAGAAATTCTTGACTCTTACAGTATAAGGAATTCAATAGTCCAGCCAGGAATCTATTTCAAGATATAATTTATACAACTGCAAATCACATTTAATTAGTTTGTTGCTCGTTACTTTTTTTTTCTGCAAAGATTTATTCTAGAGGGGCTCAGTCCTTCTTGGCAGCTGCCTCCTCATGGCAGCTAGCACATTATTCAGATCCTCACACTTCCTCTTGGCCAGGATGTGTGTCCTCATCCTTTTCTTGATGAACTTGAGGGTGTGTTTGTCCTTGGAGACCTTGAGCAGCTCCAGGTAGCACAGCTTGTAGGGAGCGAAGCCACACACCTCCCAGATCACGACCCACACAGACTTGGTGTTGTTTGTGATAGGGCTTTTTTTTTTCTTTTGGTGGAACCAGGGATTGAACTCAGGCCCTTGTACTTACCAGGCAAGCATTTATTCCACTGAGACATCTCCCTGGCCCCGAACTGGTGTGTTTGGTGAGGCGTCCACAACAGCAGCTGTGTCTCAGTTTGCTCACATTCTTAGTCACCTTGTGGCCCTTATTGAGGCCCACAGCCATGCGATGGCAGAGGGTCATGGCTACTGTTCTTTGATGGTTGCTGTGGCAGAAGGACCAGTGCCACCTGTTACCTTTTTAAAGTCTCAGAAAAATAAAATCTTTTCCTTTGCTGACACCATAAAGCATTTTTAACTCTACTATGAAACATAAGCTTACAGCATTTTATGTCTTAGTAGTTTTCTGGAATGCCAATACCACTGCATACTTATCTACTGTAATAAATAATGTAAGTCCTTCTGAAAATCACATTGCCAATTCTCCTTGACACCACAAAACAGACATGTCAAAAGCTGAACCAGAAATCAAATAAATCAAGATAAACCTGAAATGTTATTAAATAACCCTAAAGATCAAATCTGAAGCCGGGCGTGGTGGCGCATGCCTGTAATCCCAGCACTCGGGAGGCTGAGGCAGGAGGATTGTTGTGAGTTCGAGACCAGCCTGAGCTACAAAGTGAGCTTAAGGCCAGCCTGAACTGCATAGTAAGACCCTGTCTCAAAAAGACAAAAAAAAAGATCAAATCTGAGTCAAACAGCAAAAGAATTTCGGTTTCTGCAGCCAAGGTGGATTCTGTTGATTCACTCACAGAGCATTCACATTCACAGAAAGGGGATCAGCATGGTCTCAGCCAGGAGAAACACATTTGCTCAGATGAGCGGCTTCAGTCCAAGGATCCTGCTTTCCCTACACTCATCTTCTCTTAATCTGCTAGAAACAACTGTAGCACTGCTGAGACTCTTTAATTGGTTTGTTTTTAAAGAGCTCTATCTGCTTAAATGGAACTTGCCTAAAAGCATTGCAGCACTCTCCAGTGGGATTACAAGTTATATTGGCAGAGAATTAACTGTGTTCAGTTAGGTAACAAGAGGAAGAAAGTAACCTATAATAGTTCTGAAAATCTGAGGTAATGCAAACATTTTCTCCAGTGAAATAAAATAGTTTAGTACCATGCATGTCAAATGGAAAGGAAGATTTAGGACAAATTTTCCTATACAAAGCAAAATCTTTCTGAGTGGTCCCTGAATTGGCATTCTGCATGGAATGCATGGTCATAAAAGAATATAAATCGTATCTGAAGACCTCACTGAAAAATTAAAAGAAAAATAAACACTTTAATAAGGAGAAAATCTAAAAAAATTATTTCAAAATATATACATGTCCAAATTTTATATCACTTAACAAAAGTAGCATTTAACAAACACCTTTGTGCTTATAAGTCTGAACTTATTGGAAGAATGGCACATGTGGAAGGAAGTCACATTCTAACTGGACACAACTAACCTAGGCTTCTCACATTTAACCAAAGAGGACCAAGGGTTTTCTTCTGAATGGGAGAGTGTGTCTAAACTCAAAACTGTTCACTGTCAACAAAAGGCCTCCAACATTAGAACACAGAGAGATAAAACACATAGAGATCACCAAAATGACTAGCTAGGTCCAGAATCTTCATAATGAAATTTACTCCACTTGGTAAAGGTGTCAGATGCTCTTATAAAAGGAAATTTGTATACCTACAGCAGCACTTATGTAAGAGATA